>WAHA01000027.1:0-283160 GCA_008973685.1 Trametes sanguinea
CGGCGAGTTTCACGGGAGGATCGGGCACGAGCGTAGGACCTTTGTTGGAAGTCCAAAGGCATCGCAAGGAGGACTTGGCGTCCCAGAGCTTGACCCCGTCCGTCCGCTCCACCAGTAGCGAACAGCGAGGGGCTGTCGGCGCTGCGATCCCATGCGACGCACTCAACAGCACCTTCGTGACAATCGCCCAAGCGGCAACGGATCAGCCTCGCGCCAGAACTTCTGTTGTTGTCCATTACGCGCATCGCCGTAGTAACTGCGACTTCACCATTCCTGTAACCCCAGATAATCTTGCCAGTTCCTCCTTCGGATGCAAAGCGACGGAGGAAACGGTTGGAGAGAATTCGGCATTCGGATTCCCGATACCCAAACCATTTGCCGTTCCCGATGCGTCAAGGAAACCGCGAAGGACTTTCCCAGTCAACGGAAAAGACCGCGAGACGACGCCATACTGCATCGATGCGGAAAGCAGGGTGTGTTTGGCATCAAGTGCATCGCAGAGATGGCTGAATGGTGGGGAATATGCGTGATCGCAGTATTGCGCGAGTACTCCCATCGTCTGTCAAAAGAATTAGCATGAATGTTTCTGACCGAGTGGTAATACGGAAATATGGTAGACCAAGCTAGCTACAGGCGACGCATTGACCGTGAGCTGTGCTGGCCAATATCACAGGCTCATGATAAAAGGAGCTCTGCAAGGCACAGCTGGCGCATGTTCGCGAAGCGAACGCACTGCAGCGGCGAGGCAACAAGGGAACGCGAACGCATATATCAAACCCGTCATATGCTGGCTGGCCGAGATCTCCCCCTCCGTGTATAAAACTGTGACGTACCGCCGCAGGTTGTAGCGCTTGATGAACTCCTTCTTCCAGGACGTCTCCTCCCTCCTCAGCAACAGCGTCTTGTCGCTAGCGTCATCGCGCAGATCGCTTTCCGGGGTTATGCCGAGGTAGTGGCAGACGAATGCCCTCCGCCAGGTGTTGTCGTCAGCTACGTGGGCATGGAGCTGCTTGCACGTCCGCGCGAGGGCGAGAAGATCCGGTGGGTCGAGGAAAGAGGTGATATGGGTGAGTGATTCCGAGGGAATGCTGAGCAGGGCGCTTGGTCCGCGTTCAGCGTGTGTGAGGCCATGGGGTGGTCCATATTGGCGTGCGTTGTGGTGCGAGCGGGCTGGTTTGGGTCGGTGATCTTTTCTGAAGTTAGCTTCGATAGGCCTACTGGGCATAAAACTGAGCGGCGAGGTAAGATTCAGAGTGTCGCAGACCGTTGTCTGCGATGGTGGTGGTCGAGGTTCAAGTTACGATTTGGCTTGATTTGGCCGACTGTGGCGCGAAACTGTCCCGCCCGAGACTCCGAGTCATCGATGCGCTCCCTCGCAGCATTCTACGCCGGAAACACAGCGGCCCTACTCGGTCATAGCATTTGCTTAGAAACTAGTCAAGGCAAATAGTTGCCCACGGTTATGACTTTCTACGGGTTTCCACGTATCTGCTCTAGACGAATGCACAAACCTCCTATTGAGACCTCAGTGCGCTTCGCAATGCAGCGCCCTCGTTACAGCTGCGCATACTCGTGCTAGATTTCGGAAAGTCAATACCACAGGAATCGGACACAAGTCAGCTGGTTGCAGAACGGTCCGAAGACATGAGTTTGGTCGGAAGCGAAGCAGTTGTGTACCATGGAGTTCGCGAGGACTCTGGCACCACGGCCTAGTAGATGAGCAATCGAGCAGCCTTGCACAAGATCAAGGCTGCGACGAGGATATCGGCGTTCCATGCAGGATGATAGTATACATTCCGGTTTTGTCAAGTCGTCATACAAGTCGTCTGTCCGTCATGGCGCGTACGATGCAGCCGGTGCCCGCAACCTCCGTCAACTGTGCACAGAGCATCAGCATGTTAACGACGAGTAAACGAAATGAGCCATGCTCACCTTCTCATGCCAACCCAGGAGCACGCTACCGCTTACATCTCCCCAGCCTGGCAGAGCCATGCCCTTGTAGAGATACTTCATCAGGGTATCCTGCGCATCCGTGGATAACGCCTTGATGACACCAGGGATCTCGCTCGACTTGGTGCTGTTCAGTATCGAGACAAGAGTCTGGAGGTTGAGGTTCTGCAGGGTAGCCTGCTCAGCGAGGGCACCATAATCTGTCGCGCTGCGCATACTGGACGTACCTTCGCATCGTCCAGATTCGGGCCGTATGGCGCATCTTCAAGCACCAGAGTGAGGGCGCCGACTATGTCTCCCCTGGAAGACGCGTACTTGCTCAGTGTATATACCACCAAGTAAGAGAACCCAGACGTACTTCGCTAGTGAACTCCGTACAGATGCCGCCTTCTGCTTCACATCGTTCAGTGCCTGCGCAGGGTCTCGTGGATCCGCTTCGTACAGCTCGCTGTCGAGCAGCGCATCCTCGTCGTATTGATCAATGTCAATCTTCCGGAAGTTGACGTCCATGGTGTAGGGAAACGATAGTCAAGTTGGCGAGCAAGTGGCAGACGCGAATGGGGTCGCGATGGACCACAGCACGGATTGGGGTTTGTTGTTTCCAGCTTGGTTCGGTTCACTTCCCTTGGTTCAATTCAGTGCCGAACCAATCGTTGTCCAATCCAACTCAGCGCCCCGAACGAGCGCTTTGTTTCCTACCGCAACCTCCATGTGCATGCAAAGCTTTCCCGCAACGCGTGGTACTGCCTATGCATCTCAGCGTCCAGTGCATGGAGCCACATAGAGCGACGCATGGGCTTCGTTGCTTATAGCCATGCATATGGACAGGCATGTTCACCGCTGGGGCTGCGCGAGTCGCGCGACTGCATGCAGAACGGCAAACGCTGCACCTGCAACTTGCAAGCGATCATCCAAGAATGCGGTACGTGATCCTCATGTTCGCTCAGGCAGTTCCGGACCTGGATGAACGAGGGTCTACACGAGGCCTGAGGTGTTGTGAAGCTGCGTGCATCTCTGATGCTTCGCATGCGAATTGCGTGTCCAGTGCCGTCGGTCCTTGCGCAGCCTCTTCACTCGATTTGCCGTTGCTGCTCGGCCTGCTGATCGCTGTGCGCGGTTTCATTAGCTGAAGTCGAACTATCTCCTCTGGTCTAGACAGAGGTGAAAGGTTGATATTGCCTTGTGAGGTAGCGGTGTGCCGATGGTCCGATGCTGCACGTCTGCCGCAAGGCAAACCGCGGAAGTATATACACCAGCGATTGGCCTTGTGGACAATTCGCACACCTGTCCTGCACACCCCTACTTTTTCCATCCTCGACATGTTGAACGCGTTCAAGATCAAGCCATTCGACCTTGAGCCCGTCTTCGCGGAATGGCAGAACCCTCCACGCTTCATCGGCAATCCCAAGAAAGACCCCCCAGTAAATGACTGGCTGAAGCAGATCAAGGCGGGATGCATCGAGCGCAAAGTGCCCCGCGAATATTGGCACAAAGTCGCGCAGCACTACATGGGTGGCAAAGCGAAGGCGCGCTTCGACGAGGTTAAGCTTGTCATGAAGAACATGCACGGAGGAAAGTATCGCTGGACGTGGAAGAATTTCAAGGTCGCTATGCGGAACATGGGCTGTGAGTCGTCCACTTCGTTGTAATATTTTGCTGTCGCTCATCGTATGTTATGGTCACAGGGGACATCGAGGCAGATAAGACGGAGGCTATTGAAGTGGAGAGCAAACCTTCTGGCTTCTGGCGGATCATTGGCCGGGGTGGGGGCAGCGAGTCGAAGGAAGTCGCCCCTGTACAGGCCATCCCCCCGCGCCCTCCCGTGAAATCGCGCAACACGTTCGACTTCGGCTCGACGATGAAGAACTTACCCGCCATCCCTACTCCACGTCGTTCTGCTACTACAGACACTGTGGAGACGGTCTCGTCTGTGACCTCTTCGGGCTCTTCATCAGCCTTCGGCTCGTTCTTCTCATCAGTGAGGAGTACTCCCGCGGCTACGACGCCGGCAACCTCAGCTATCACTACTCCTGCTGGTACTCCTGGTCAATGTACGTCCTTGTCCATCTCCTTATAATCGCTTGTCTGACTGGCTTTCCATATATCAGCTGTAACCACTGTCACCCAAGTACCGGCATGGCTCGTCAGCGCATGCCAATCGCTCGAATTCCTCACCAACGAGCACCCGAAGGTCATGACTGCGCTTTCTGCCATTCTCATCACCGTCGGCTCCCTTCCTGCCCTGCCCGCGATCTCCGCAGGTGCCGGCGGCGCCTTCCTCGCAAGTAGCACTGCGCATGCCCTGGGATCCCTTGCAGTCGGTCTCGGCACGTTGCTGCAGGCGCAAACCGACGGAAAGCTTCAAGTCACGCAAGGCGAAGGCAACAAGGCGTGAATGAGCTGTGCGCGAATGTTATCATCGGACCTTCTATGGATGGACATGGGAGTTGTTGATCGACTCTACCGCCGTTGTACTATCAGGCTCACCTATCGTTATTCGACATCGACTACTCGCACAATGTCTGTTTCAGAGTTCCAGAGTTCCCGGATGTACGATTAGTGAGTCAACCCAGGTTGGGGTCATACAGCGAATGATGCTAATGGCTTGCCAGGGCTATGAGATATCGGGAATATATTCGTATGCAGGCAGGACTAGGCAGATACGTGTGATGTACAGAGGGGAGATGGGTGAATGACGACCAGCGTAAGTGATACTAGGATCCATGGCGGAGGCTTGCGGTGACCGCTTTCCAACCTCAAGTCTTCAACGCGAATGCGTCTTATCGTGAGCGTTCTTGAGAGCTCGGCCCATTACGACCGCCGCTTCTCCTATAGCTGCGACCGCAGCGCTTCCACCGGTGCTTACAGTGCCGACTGCGACGATAGCGGCCGCGACTGCTGTCAGGACGTCTGGGTGCTCATTGGACAGCGTCGATAGCGCCTCTGTGGCCGCCAGCAGCCACAGCGGGACTTGCGCGGTGATTGTTTGCAGGATGGTCTGTTGGGGCTGGGGTGCCGGCCGCAAGAAAGGCAGGGCGGGGAGGGAGAACAAAGGGCCGGTGCGCGCTGGCGGCGATGCTTTGGACGTGGATGGCTTGGGAGGCGGAGTCTTGCTGAGTAGCTTCGAACCAGTGGAGGTACCGCCTGGTGACTTGGTGGTAGGTGTAGGTTTCTTGGGCAAGATGGACGACTTGTTATTCGTGGCGCTCGAAGCTGTCTGGTTGGACGTTTCATCCTTGCCACCGACGATCCACCAAAGGCCAGAAGACTTGCGCTCGACCTGTACTTGGCGGGTCTTTGTCTCTTCAATGTTCCCTGACATCTCGCACACGTGAGTGGTTCGATCCTATTCAACATAAACAAGAGAGAGACTCACACCCCATGTTCATCACCGCAAGCTTGAAGTCCTTCCAGCGCCATTCCCACTGCTCGCCATGCAACGCATGCATGACCTTCTCGACCTGCAGGACGCGCGAGCGCGCCTTCTTCCCCATGAAGTGCTTAGCTACCGCAGGCCAGTGGGCCTTTGGCACGCTGCGAGCGCTGCACCCCTTCTCGACGAGCACGAGCCATGCGTCCGTGGTTGGGTCTTCCTTGCGCTTCGGCTTGCCTTTGAATTCGGGCACGGGGTGATCGGCGTTGGTCGTGTTCCAGGACTGGAGCGCCGCGGCGAGGTCGAAAGGGCGAGCGGCTCCGAACGTGAGTGCGCTGAACATTGTCTCGGTCTCGGCTGGCAGCACAAGCGGAGGTGAGAAGGGAAAGGGAGGCGCGGGAGCTCGGGGCATTCGCACAAGAGATTATAGGTGTTGAAGACTCTTTGTCCCACTGTTATGGGCATCGGCTATGGCATCTTAGCCACATTGGCCAGATCAGCCATTGTCCCGCCCCGGAAATGAATGCCGCGCGTGGTATTGGCACGCGTGTCCATTGAAATCTTTGTGCGCGTAGAACACGTGAGCGTGTTTTGGGCCAGCATACTCCGCAGCAGAGTCCTGCCTGAGTACAAGCTCCTACATCACATATTGGAAGACAGTAGACAACATTGTGTTGGATAGAATCCTACGGTCTATCTACGCTTCTGCAATATCCTCCCTTGTGAACCATTCCCCGAACGATACGGCCCGTCACCTCTGATCTGCCCAGACATCCTCGTCCGATACCGCCGGATCGGCCAGAGCCTCGCGGAAGCGTCCATCACCGGCCAAAACACAGTGGTATGACTTCTTCCGAGTCCCACTTGACCACCGCCATCGGTATACAACTGCCTTCACCCCGGATGCACGGACCAATACGGTCTCGGCGAACGCCCTGAGGCGTTCGCGTCTCCAGCTTTCGGGACGCGAGTCAGTTAAAGCGCAGTCCATAGCCCATGAGGCGCCCCAAATCAGAGTCTCGAGGCTGGGTGGGAGGTTCTCCACCTTGATGGCTTGCCCTTCAATCTCAGCTTCCTGCGTGAAAATGGTTAGTACCGGGCTTATATAGTTTGCGACGGCGACTTACCCGTTTCCCAGAATCATGCACGTCCAAGAATGTGAGGCGACGGAACTTTGTCCAAATGGACCAGTTCGTGGGATAGGCCATGCCAGAATACCTCCCCAGACGTCGCTCGACGCGCAAACTCAGGAGTTGCTCGCCAAACAGAGACGCGGCATGGTCGAGCACCGCCCTCGTTGCACACGTAATGCATAGCGACGTGAGAGACCCCGAGCTTGGGATATCAGCGAGTACAGTCGAAGCACATGAGAGTGCCCGCAAGTTTGGCAACATCCGAAGGATGGATGGGTCGGGTTCCCCAGCCACGGCCAATGTCTCGAGATCATACCTAGCGTCGGATTGAGGCACATCAGTATAGGCGTAAATATGCAGTTCTTCCAAATACGCGACTCTCCCAAGCCATGCCATCAAGCGAGGACTGAGGTAGAGAGGAAGCCCACGGATGTATCGAAGAGAAGGTAGCTTATAGCGTACACCTCGGAAGAGATCCGCGGCGGTCTTCTCCGAGATGCACATTTTTCCCAGGCCAGTAATCTCCAGACTTTGCAATCGCGCGAGGAAGGGGAAAGTAGATGTTATGGCAAAGATGTACTCGTCTGTCTGGTCTTCACGACAGCCAAGTTGCAGCCCGCGCACCATCCGAGCACGATGCGGATGGTCGGAAATGGTAGCCAAGAAGCATTCTGCAGCCCGAGTGGTTGAGAGGTACGGGAACCAGTAAAGAGCTTCTTCGACAACGCCTTGAAACTTAGTAGAGGCCTTGGCCATGGGTATGAGAGACTCTGGGTTCGTGAAGGCTACCTGACGGAAAACGCGAAGCCACAACTCCGGGGGCAACAGCAGGCTTCCGCATGACTCTTGTATAGGATTTTTGATGGTGTGGCTAGACCCACAGAATTCTGCGAAACCCTGCGACGGAAAATGGTGCTTAGTCTCGAAATAACAAGTGCCAGTGAGGACATCTAGCCTATCTCACCGACGTCGCTGAGCCTGGGTCGAGGGGCGGCTTGGTAGTATCATTGGACAACCCTTCGGCATAAATAGCATCGACTTCGTCGAGTTCATCGAGTTCGAGGTTTGAGATGCACGTCAAGCCATCTGGCCTCTGGCTGGTTCT
This sequence comes from Trametes sanguinea, assembly GCA_008973685.1. NCBI lineage: Eukaryota > Fungi > Basidiomycota > Agaricomycetes > Polyporales > Polyporaceae > Trametes > Trametes sanguinea. The sequence continues at coordinate 7,562 of WAHA01000027.1, forward strand.
GGACGAAGATCTCGAAGGAGGCATGCTGGCGGTGAAGTACGACTTGCAGAATTGCAGGAGATCCTGGCTGTGGCGCCCACACTATGTCCAGAAGCAACTCTGGGAGCAGAGTCAATCCAAGTCGTCGAGGTACCTGTTCTTATATAGCCTTGAATGCGGCTAAGTCATGCCACACTGCCACTGATTGTGGCTAGAGAGAGAGCACGGCGCGTCTGGCCATGGAGCGCTTGGACTTGGGTTTATTGTCCTTAAAACTCATCTTCGCCTCCCTTGACCGTCGTATTGTTCCTGAGGCTCAATTGTATCAATAGCATGTGGAATAATGGCTGGATGACTCGCAAACTCAGAGGATAGCAGTTACGGAATATTGTTCATGCACATACCCCATGGCTAGCTGTATACTTCAAGTTCCAACAGTCCTGAAGTTCCGAGGGCTTGAAGAATCGTGTGCTCACTGTTGTTTTGCATTCTTTGCATGAAGCCTCGACGCATTGTGCAGTCTGATGTTCGCCATGACCGCGGCCGCTTGGCCGCAAACCAGCAGCATTTGTGGCTGTGTTCCAATCACGTGGGTACCCGATCCGACCGTGCAAGTCGACTATAGTACATAGGACTAATCAGTACTTCGGTACTACCTCCATGAAGTGAAGCGTTCTGTCAGGTTCTGTCTCGATCATAACCGCGCCCTCTTGGAGCACTACGCACCCGCAGACTCTTGTTAGCCTTCGGAATACCCAACATCAAAGGATAGACGCCCTCAATCCCGGACCGTACTGTACCTCGTGGCCATGCCGCATTGTATTTGTCCGACGTGCGTTGGTCGAAGCCCCTCGAACCTCCGGAGCAGCATATACCCTCATTACAAGTCCTGTGAACAGCGTTAGAGGCAGCATTGACACATCTGTCATCTTCAGGCTGACTAGCAACCGCCATTATCAGTTTGCGCGGCCAGAACCGCTTCAACTTGAAGACTGTGCGTATATCCATCTTTGCGCTCACTGTCGAATGTAGGTTGCTTGCGTCAGCTCAACATGATGGAGAACTCTCACCTGACAACATTCTCAGCGCAATACCAGAGACATGGCCCAAGCTATGCTCTCCTACGACGTTCTCATCATTGTCTTTGAGTGGCTTCGAGATGATTACAAATCTCTCTTTGCGTGCTCTCTGGTGAATCGCACCTTCAAGGAGGCGGCTGCGACATACCTCTATCGGAAGGTCACATATGCCCCTCCGTTCAGCAACGTGCTTGATCTTAGGAGGCGAGACGATATTGAGGTACATACATCCTTGTCCTCTGTGAAAATCGTCTTCATCACCATTCAGGGAGGTTTCTTCGCCTCGGCACGACTACCTCACAATGCGCCTCTCGTGCGACGTCTCGAAGTCGGTGGTCAGTGACTTACATATCCAATTTTCGCGTCCCAATCATGTGACTATCTTACGCAGGATACTTATCTGGTCAGCCTCCACCTGTCAACAGATTCCCCGCTCAACTGAAGAGCGCTGTCGAATGCTGGCGACACCTACAAATCGTAGTATTCGCCCCGAAACAGTACCCGGATCATCTTTTTGCAGATATCTTACCCCTGCTATCCCGGCTACCACTCTTGCGCAGCATAGCTGTGAATGGGGCATGCGCTGATGAGCAGCTCTCGAACTCGCTCGTACAGATACTCCAGCTCGAGAGTCTGACGATCGAATCTCCGACGCGTGCCATTCTACAACGTTTGCCGGAATGGCTCGAGCGACTTGTGGGGACTTTGCGCTCCCTGCGGTTGACTGTAAGAGTGCTTTTGCTTGTGGGAAAGCCGGCTGTAGCTCATGTTGTTAACTCGCAGCATAGCTGTGGGTCCGTGACGCCAGGAGTACTCCGCTCCTTCATACCTCATGTGCAAAGCGTTACCACCTTTGCTCTCGGACTTTCATATTCTTTGACGGACACCGATGTTTTCACATTTTGGCAAGATCTTCCGTCACTCCATACTATCAACTACCGGTATTACCTGGTAAATCATTCTACTTGCGGAAGTCTAGTCAAAGGCATTTACGACCGCTTCATTAGCAATTACGCCCTTCGATAGCGCCCCGTCTCCCGCGCCTTCGTCATCTCACCGTTCGATACTCCAGCATTACCACCAAGGATTACGCAGATCGGCTTTGTCGATGGGTTCGACGCGTGGTCGCACAGTCGCCTCTCCAAACCTTACGCCTTCGGTGCGAGAACCATGTATGTGGGCCTGCGGTTAGCTTCGATCCGCTTATCGAACACCTGTCAACCAAACACTCTGCCGAGCTTCGTGTCCTCGATATGAGTGACTGTTTCGTTGGAAAGCGCATGTTGCAGACGTTATGTCGCGCCTGTATCTACTTAGAGGAGATGGCGCTCAGCGTTTCTACGGAGGCCTTGGTGAGTGGAAGTGCATGATCAAGCATGGAGATTGACCGTGGTGCTGACCTATCTTGACATAGGATGTTTTTCTGACCGAAGCGATTAGCCTTAAGCGGCTACATACAGCATCATTCAACATCCGTCACCGTAAACATCGCTTGAATATTTCGCAAGAATTCGCTCAAACACTGATCAAGAGCGCGCCTAGGTTGAGGCGCATCACTATCGATGGCAAGTCATTTGAGGCAAGCAAGCTCCCTACATCATCTGGGTAGAACCTGCTATCAACTCCTACCTCACATAGGGTGCATGGACTTCCTTGTCTGACGGCGAGGTCCGGTTCGTTGTGGAGGAGGTTCAGAACGAGCGCGCGCTCTTTCCATGGGAGCGCGGTGCCGTAGAGACGAGAGAACAGCCTCATCACCACTAACAATCTGACTCCTCATCTCACTCCGCCAATGGACCGGCGTGATAGTCCCTGACACTTGTCAAGTAATGGGGCCGGCCCCTTGTGCCGCTGACGATCTGACATTGGATTTGGACAATGGTCCTGCCTGATTCTCATGCAGCCTCCGAGGTTAACTGACGGGATTCCTACGGACGGTCGTTCGAGCACCTATGTAGCCCGTTCATTCATTGCCTTCTGAGTGCTGGCGTGAGTGCGCATGTTGTTAGGAACCGTCTTCGACTTGATGGAAGGTGCACTGAACGAGTACCGTTCACTCCTTGCAGGATTCACAGAACACGGAAGGGGTAAGGTCTGGCAACGCCGTCTCGGCTAAAGGCGAAGTACGCAGGCCAATGGGCATATGGACCGAGACGGATCGGCAATGCGGTGACTCTGCGAACTGCTTCAGGCGCGGGACCGAGCTCCTCCACCTGTGAGTCAGTCCACCGTGACCGCATTTCGAAGAACGTATATACAGCGTTCTGCAGGAATACTCAGCGGTGCCACATCAGCACCCTCACTGTCCTTCGAACCATTTACTGCACGATGTCTGGCGAAATTCCTTGGAAACTGGTAGCACTCGCTGTCCTTGCGTTTACGCTGGTCAAAATCATAACCAGAAAGCGCCTCAAGCACCCTCCTGGACCCAAAGGACTCCCTCTTCTGGGCAATGTTTTCGATCTCCCAAAAGCCTACCCGGAGAAGACGTATGCGAAGCTAGCGAAGGAATATGGTTAGTATCTACCTGGTGCAGTGTAGGGATATTGGCGTCGAATCGGTCCTGCAGGAGATATTGTATACCTCAAGGTGTTCGGGACGTCAACTATTGTGTTGAACTCCATCAAGGCCGCCAGGGATCTCTTATGACAAGCGTAGCTCGAAGTATTCCGACCGGCCGCCTATGACGCTCCTGGTCGATCTGTACGTTGCTCGCCTTTGCCTGTATATATCGCCGTCCAACTCTGAGAGCGTGTCCGATCAGTATCGGGCAGACGTCTTCACTTATCGCAATACCTTACGGCGACCGCCTCCGCAAGCACCGCAAATGGCTTCACGATGGCGTGGGGAACAAGGCGCAACTGGAGAGCTTCCAGTATATCCAGCAACGTGAGGTCAGGAGGCTTTTGCGCAATCTATCTGATGAGCCCGAACATTTTCGGGAACACCTGCACCTGTACGTTTTCCTACAACATTTCCTTACTCTACATGCAATGCCACTGGTGCTGAGACATCGTGACCAGCTATCTCGCCGCAGTCATGCTCGAGATCACCTACGGCAAGCGCGTAACCTCTTTGGGCGATGAGATTGTCCAGATGGCTGAACGAGCGAATGAAAGCTCGAACGCTGCGGGTTACCCTACTACCTGGCTCCTCGACTACTTTCCCAGCTGTGAGTTCGACTTCGGGATACCCGAGCAACGCCCCTGACATCAATCTTGCAGTGAGGCACATCCCAAGCTGGATGCCGGGGGCGGGATTCAAGAAGGAAGCCTCTGCCGTCCGCAAGTACGTGGAGGAGTGGAAGAATACTGCTTTCGAGATGATCAGAGCCGACATGGTGCGTCTCATGCTTTGCCACTGTTAAATACATCATCGCCGATCTCCTGGCCAGGTCGCTGGAAGAATTGGCCCATGCATGTTTAGCAAGATTTTCTCCGAATTCGGCGGTTCACCCACTCGGGAGCAGGAGGAGGAGATCAAAGGGTTAGGATTCAATGTATACAACGGTGCGTTCAGTCAGAGTCATTCGAACTCATCCCCTGGTAACTAAATCGACCTCTAGCCGGGCTCGAAACCGTGAGTATTCCCACCAGCAGCCTTCATGAATAGGCATTCAATGAGCCCTCGACAGAGTCGTGGCACTCTGCTTATGTTCTTCCTCTGCATGACGCGCAACCCCCACGTCCTACGCAAAGCTCAAGAAGAAATCGACAGAGTAGTTGGCAACGACAGACTTCCAGACTTCAGTGATCGCGAGTCGCTTCCGTATGTGAACGCGTTGCTGGAAGAAGTGTTGCGGTGCGTCCGTATGTGCATGCTTCTGCGTCTGCGAGAACTGATCGCTCGATAGCTGGATCCCAGGACTGCCCTTGCGTGAGTTTGGATGGCGCGGAGCTTCCTTGCTGATCCTATTGACTCGCACGCCAGCTGTTCCCCACCGCTTGATGGTCCATGACGAATATCGCGGTTACCAGCTTCCAGCAGGCTCCACAGTCATTGCAAATAACTGGTAGGTATCTACGTTTTGAGGTGCAGGATATATCTTCATATGGGGCCACATAGGGCCATCACCCGTGACACAAGATACTTCCCAGATCCCGAGGAGTTCCGCCCAGAGCGCTACCTTGTCTCCGAGCATCAACGAAGTGAATTGTTACTGCCAAGCAGCTTTGTGTTTGGATATGGCCGCAGGTAAGCATATTTTCGCCGCACGGTCACTGACGTTCGTTCTCAACCATTCGATCCGCGGTTTGCATGCATGTAGAATCTGCCCTGGCCAGTTATTGGCAGTTGCCACTGTCTGGCTTGCCGTAGCCAACAGCATCGCTCTCTTTGAAATCTCGAAGGAAATCGATGAATTAGGCAATGAAATTACGCCACCCGCGGCGTTCATCTCCGGCTTCACCAGGTCAGTGCATGTCAGGGTCGTGCTTGGCGTGTATAACTCTAACTTTGGGATTGACGTTGCTAACGGCGCACTGTCAGTCAACCTGCTCCGTTCGTCTGCCGGATTAGGTCACGCTCCAGCAAGGCAGCGGACCTGCTCTTCACCATCGAACAGTTGTAGTTGGGACCGCGCGGCGTGCAGTCGAAGTGTCTGATGCATACCAACCCTTGATGGTAATTGATGGTGCGTGTACAAAGTGATAGCACTGCTTTTGTCTTGCCCTGCCCGGCGTCATCACTGGCAGATACACCTGCCAGTGGGGTGAACCCCGCCTCGGCCCTTCCGTGCAATGCCATACCGGTCTTCCATGTCCACACCTTTCCTCCCTGAGAAGAACTTTGACACCGCAAAGGGGTGATAAATCGATTGATTTCAATTCATGGCTATCGTGCTGGCGCAGTACTGGTTACGGACACTGTCTGAATTGAGATTGTCGAGGACTCTGAGCTGCGCCTACGCATTGTTGAGGTCGGATTTCAAGCTGACGATTTCCCGTGCCCGAAGAACTCACCCTTGTTCGCAGGTCACTTTGGTATATCACCTCGCAGTCCTCATGACAATGATCAGCCCTCTTATGTGCGCACAAGGGCGCCCCCGCTCGAGACAGTCTAAGAGGTTCAATCGCAATGTGACTCATTCTGCACGACACGTAACCTGCCTGCCCGCATGACAAGGTATCTCCTGACATGGCATACTCACGGTTGTCGCACTGACGGCTTTAGTGGGGATGAGATGGCTCTGCATAGCAATATTGCATCCGATTGCATCCCTTCTTCATATTTCTACCGCGGTGCGTTGGAACTCCCTTGTACCCCATGAACTCAAATAATGGGGTTCTTATAAGGATGAAGTTGGCGATATCCCAACGTCAGAACACGCTGCTCTGCTATGTCCTCACTCAGCCGCACTGGCATGACCATACAGATTGCATCGCCGCAGGCCGCGGGCCTGTTCGTGTTCCTGTGTTGCATATTGCTCTGGGCACGCTTTCGACGTCAACGCCGAAACATTCCGCCGGGTCCCGCAGGAATCCCATTCTTCGGCAGTGCTCTACAGCTTCCGGCGACTTTTCAAGAGAGAACGTTTGCCAGATGGGGAAAGACATACGGTGGGTCTAAGTCCCGGCGAGTAATGCCTCCCAAAACAGAGCACCGATCGCATGTCCGCTCTCTGATTGCCTACAGGGGATGTTGTCTATGTCAAGTTCTTCAACAGGCCGACCCTGATCCTAAACTCTGTCGAAGCAGCCAGGGATCTCCTGGACAAGCGCAGCGCAAAGTACTCCGATCGGCCTCGTATGGTTTTGTTCACGGAGATGTGATACCGAGCTCCCATTCTGAGACTGTACGTTGATCTGACGGACCGGAGGATCTAGGATTGGCCAGGAAACGTCCCTTCCATCCATAGGTTACGGAGATCAGCTCCGCATGCATCGCCGGTGGATGTTTGATGGTGTAGGGAATAAGGACAAGCTGCGCAGCTACCAGGTCATGCAACACCGGGAGGTGTTCCAGCTCTTGAGAAGCATGGCAAAGACTCCAGAACGCTTTTACGACCACATACATCTGTAAGTCCGATATCTGCGAGAACGTCACACCCGGTGATTTCAGCTGTTGATCCCTTTGCCAGTTACCTTGCCGCATTGCTCACCGAGGTCGCCTATGGGAGAAGGGTTTCATCGCTCGATGATGAACTCGTACAGATCGCGGAGCGAGGTATCGAGGGGTCGAACAACATCGGCAGCCCAGGATCGATGCTTGTCGACTTCTTTCCTATCCGTGAGTACTAGACCTCAACCATGATGTGGACTTCACCCGTAAACCACCCCTTCCATCCGACATACTCCCGAACCGCAGTCAAACACATTCCAAAGGGCCTCCCAGGTGCTGGGTTTAAACGTCGTGCAGCAGCCGTCCACAACGACGTGATTGCATGGAAAGAGACAGGCTTCAGACAGTTCATGGCGGATTACGTTTGTCCCCTTCTTCCTGCTGTCCTGAGCATAAACAGAAAACTGATGAGGTTCACCTCATGCGATAGGACTCTGGCATGGCGCCACCCTGCATGTTTACTACAGTGAGACAGGAGCTAGGCGAATCGCCGGGGGCGCGCGAGCTCGAAGACATGAAGGGGCTCACATTCAGCGTATATGGAGGTGCGTGCTAATCATTGTAGGCTTGTTGCACACAACTGATAACACTGTGGCCCTGTATGTCCTCATGATCAGCTGGTGTGGAAACTGTCAGTCTTCGCTTGTTTCACAGAACGAGCTACTACTAATATCCTAGTTGATTCTTCAGAGCCGGGGAACGCTATTGACATTCATCCTGGCCATGGTCCGAAACCCACACGTGCTCCGTAAGGCTCACGAGGAGATGGACAATGTTGTCGGGAACGACAGGCTCCCCGAATTTCGCGACAAGGCGTCGTTGCCATACCTTGGCGCAGTACTAGAAGAAGTATTCCGGTGAGTGTCTTCAGATTATCTCCGCGAGATACAGGCCCATGACTTCACTTGCAGCTGGCATGCAGCTGTACCCCTAGGTAAGTCGCTGTTCTCATTCGCTCGGGTCGCCAGCTAGGACGATTGTATCAGCTATACCCCATCGGCTTATGGTCGATGACGAATACCGCGGTTGGAACATACCTGCCGGATGCATGGTTATCCCCAATACATGGTGCGCATCCTCGCGCGTGTCAATGAGCTGAACAGAAGGAAGTTGATGTTCATCGATCAGGGCAATGACCCGCGATGAGCGGTACTACCCCGAACCTGAAGAGTTTCGCCCCGAGCGGTACCTCACAACCGACGGGCAGATGGACGGCGAAGTCCTACTTCCGAGCAGCTTCATCTTCGGCTACGGCCGTAGGTCAGTCCCCTTTCGAACTCGATGATTCCGAAGTCGATTTCCTCACAGCAGACAACACCACAGAATCTGCCCAGGGCAAGCGTTCGCAGAGGCCACCATCTGGCTGGCTATTGCGCACATGGTCGCTCTCTTCGACATACACAAAGCTGTGGACGAATTCGGAGAAGAGGTTACCCCTCCTCCGGCTTTTCAGTCGGGGTTCACCAAGTACGTACTCGTGTGTATCAGGTCAGAGCACTCCGACTTAGTGTTTGGGCTCCCAGCCAACCGGTGCCATTTGTCTGTCAGATTCGGCCGCGGTCTGAGAAAGCGGCGGCCATGCTAGCCCATCTTGATGTTTGAAATCTCAGGACCTAGACTGCTGAGGCCGTTCGTAGTTGTGCTCTTATCTCTGGTGCTGCTGTACATTCCGTTGTTGAGCGTTATGGATTGAAGTCAACGACTTCGTCCATATGCTACCTTCCCACCATATCTCATCGACAGCCTCCCACTCACGGGCCCCCCTCCGGTGTGCAATGATATCAGAGGATTCTGCGGGTTGTAATCGTCGGACCATCGTGCCCAGCTAGCTACTCATCTTGACGATAAAACCTGTCGCGTATATTGAAATCACTACCTCAACGTTGCTGCGCCTTCTGGCACTGGATGCTTTTTGTGACTGCTGGTGACCGGCAACAGCACCTGCATTGAATGTGATAGATGTTCTAAACAAGCAAAACGTCCGAGCATTAGCCATATAGTGAGTAGAGATAGGACGCGCATGAGCGCGCGAGCCGAATACCAGTACAATCAGAAACCCTCGCGAAGATCCCACCACCGACATGGACATATTGTACAGGAGATGCCGCGCAGCACCGCGCCTTACAAATGCATCTGGAAGCAGTTGCTGCAGAAGCCCTTCGGCTTGAACGGATTCTGCTTGAACTCGCTGCAGCGCATGTTCGTCACCTCGTCCCGCGGGCTGTCGAACGGCGAGTAGGTGAGCTCCTCTGTCCCGCCCCCGCTGGACGCGACGCCCGTGGTCGCCAGCACGTTGAACGACGCCGCGCTCGACTGCGACGACTTCGAACGAAGCGTCGCGGGCCGGCTCGGGATGGCGGGGGGCGTGTGCGCAGGCGAGGCAGTGAGCGTGGACCGGCGCGGGGGAGGGGGCGGCGGGGGCTTCTTGACGGGCGGCGAGGAGGAGACGGCGGCAGCATCGTTCGACGTACCACGACGCATGGGGGAGGGAGGGGGTACGGCAGCAGTGTACCGTGAAGAGAAGCCGTCGTCGATGCGCTGCACGCGCATGAGGCTGCCGGACTCGTCGTCGCTCGACTCGCTGAGGCGGCTGCTTTGGATGCTCTCTTCGTACGTGCGGCCCGTCGTGCCGTCGTGGACGTTGTGGTCGCCGAACGGGTGGCCGTTGTCCTCGAAGGACGAGAGCGAGGACGCGGTGCGGCTTCCTCCGTTCGTCAGACCTAGGCTGCGCGTGAGTGCCGAAGGCGGCCGTTGCGGAAGTGGTGGTTTCTGGGGCAGGGAAGAAGACGACGAGTTGATGACTTCGGTGTAGGTGGTTGGGAAGAGCCCGCGCTTGCCCCCGAGCTCGCCCATCCACCATCCGTCGACCACTTCGCTCAAGACTTCGATCTGATCTCCAGCTTTAAAGCTCAGCTCATCAACGGACGCCGCAGCGAAGTCGTGTATCGCGACGACACGCTTGCGTCCCTGCGGGCTCTCCTTGCCATCCTTCTCCTTGTCCCTATCCGAGCCGGTACGCGATAGAGACTTGACCATGCGCATGGGAAGCTTCGGAGAGGCGCCCGAAAGCCCAGGCACAGGAATGGACGACTTGCGTTTATGCGCCTTCGACGACTTGGGCACGCCGAACTCATCCGTGTCGCTCTTGTCAGACTCATCATCGTCGCGGAGGGCGGAAAACTTGTCCTTGTCTTTGTCCTTCTTGCCCCGTCCTGTGACGGAGCTCATGGCGCTCGACGCCCAGCCGGCGACGCTCAGGCGATGTGAGGACTTCTCAGGCTTCGCGTCCTTGTCTTTCTCCTTTTCGCTCGTGGCCGTCGCGCCACTGTCTGAACGCTTGCGCGAGGCACGAGAGGCAGGGCGGGAGGGCGGCTTGCTGCCCGCCTCAGACTTGCGACGGGATAAAGACTTGGTGCGAGGAAGAGTAGACTCTTCGTCGCTCGAATCGAGAGAGTTCTGCTCGGAGGTCTTCTTGCTAGACATCGTAGATCGGATTGACGGGGTGCGTGACACCGGCGGGGCAGGACGCGGTGGTGGCCTTGCCTTGGGCACACCGAGCTTCTTCAGCGTCTCTCTGTGCATGCGGGCTTAGTTCACGGAAGTAAGGTAGCTTGCCGGCTAACACTCACTCGTCGATCCACTCATCCCGGACTCTCTGCAGTTCTTGGTAGAACGACCGGATGAATGAGAGCTCGAGGTCGAGGAAGTTTGTCAGCTCGCGAAGCTGCACAACCTCGTTCTCTTGAATCGCCCACATACGTGCCCGCACGTCCTCGAGCGTTTCCTCACTAAACAGCACCCATTCAGCTTGAATGTGAGGTCGGACGAGACCCAAGGTGCTTACTATCGAGCTTTGGCATTCTCGTATTCTTCTTCAGCCTCTTCGCGCTCCTTCTCTTTCTCCTTCTTGGAGCCCTTGATCTTCTCAAGTTTGGCTATGGCGGCATCATAGCTCAACCTACGGATTGCTACATCAGGCTCCTTCCGAGTCCCTCATGCAGTTACTGGACACGTACCTTCGGCTTTCGAGCTTCTTCCTCTGTACCTGGTATTCCTTGATCTCGTCCTCGCTCTGTCGGATAGAAGCAAGGTACGTGTCTTCAAAAGCCATAGCGAAGCTTTCCTGGAGAGAGGCAATGGTACAATGTGCGCGTCCAAAGTTCACGAGAGACTGTCCGTATGCAGAGTTCTCTCCGAACTCCTCACCATGTTTGATCATAACGACGCCAAGAGCATCAATGGCGAGCAGTTTGTCCGCATGATCGACAGCTTCAGATAGCTTCTTCTTCTCGAGGTAGCGCCGGTAGTCATCAGAAGCAATGTCGAGCCTATACACAGGATGAACGTGAGCGGGTCGATGGGTGATATTCAAAACTGATGGGGTCGCAACACATGTACAAGCAGGCGAACAAGAAGGTGGCCACCAAGCAGTGACTCTCTTGAGAGGTATTATGGGCGACCAATAGTCAGCTCAGGCTGTTGCGCCATACGCTCGTTCACGTCGCGTCTAGCCGGTGTAGTCTGGTGACAGGAGCTGTCCCCCATGGTTTCCCATAAGCCAAGCGCGAGCGTTCAATCGAGATAACAGCTCATAGTGGCAACCGTTTCACGGAGGCAACGCTCACCTCCAGAGGCCCTGCCTTCTGAGTTCTATGTCATGCTCCAGCTCCCGGAACTCGTCCGACTGAATAGTCTTGTCGCGGGTCGAGATGACTTCTCCCACCAGCTGTCTCGGCGTTCAGGGAATGCACGTCTCGGTTGAAAGTGAGGATTCTCACCTGTCGCAACTTCCCAAGCTGGCGCGGAGGTCGAGCGTTCAGCGATCTGTCCCGACGTTCATCGTAGCCAGATCACTCACCTGCTTGCTGGCCATCGTGCGTTTAACGAATGCCGGCGATGTTTCGTTAGAGATTCTCCGAGCGAAACAATGTGGTGGTAGAAAGACAACAGCACGCGTCGGAGTGGCAACGGTGGTGGCGACGTGAGGAGGACAACAGGCCTAGGGAGTCGACAGGGTCTGGCGGGGTCTGGCGGGGTCCACCTTCGAACGCGCTCTGGCTTTCGGGAGACACGATCAGACCAAGATCCCATCGGGAAGCCATTGCTCGCCCGATTCGTAACTCTGCGCGCTCTCTGATTGGCTGCGCGCAGAAATCAAAGAGATCGTTCGACACGATCGCCTTCCCCGAGATCACCGGATTGCTATAGATGACGAAGCGCCCATGCTCCTGAAGCTTCGACAAGCTTGATCACAGTCCGAACTACTCGCAGGAGTCGCGACGTTGACTGCTGCAGTGTAGAGACCGTATGCGAGGGACAAAGTTATTCGAAGGCGACACTTGATATCAAGCTGCCAAGCAATTTCATTTCTATCTACCAGGCTACGTGAGATGGAACGTTTCCTTAATCGCGTGCTTTCTCCACTGGTGACTGGACGAACAAGGAGGGCATCATGCTATTGTGGCAAGGACTCGAAGTACTTCTTTGGACCGTCGTGAAGCAACGCCCTACTCCCTCATCAGAAGACTGTCTGCGCAATTATCTTGGCCAACCTCTCTGAACGCGGGACAATACGACACTCAAAGTGCTCCGGTTCACTGCAAGGGCAAGGCGATATAATCGTATGTTCAGAGATTCATGGGCGCGTAGGTTTGCTGAACCTCACCTCGTAAAACCCGACTTGAATGCTGCAGGCGGCATGACTTCGTTGCCCTCGGCATCAAGATGTCTCCGCATGTCGAACGCTGCTATGGTCTGAGCCATCGCAAGCCACAGAGTCGGATCTGCCAACGCTTGACCAGGGCAAATCCTGTAGATCATTTTGTAAGTGGCGTCTAGCACTCCAATACCTAGGGCACACTGACCTGCGCCCAAAGCCGAAGACATAGCTGCTGGGACGCGGAATATTGTCTGTCTCAGTGCCTCCCTTACCAGCGTTATGCAGGAAACGTTCGGGAAGAAACTCCTCGGGGTCGGGGTAGGCAACAGCATCCCTTGTAATCGCCCTGCACCGTGACAAGGTGTGCAAACACGCACTCATCAGCTGACGCCGCACACTCATCGCTATGCACTGACCAGATGTTTGGTATGACTAGGCATCCTTCGGGAACACTGTACCCGCAGTATTCGTCTTCTGCCATAGAGCGATGGGGTATGGCTACGCCGGCGATCAACAGATTGAATGTGATCGCTACGGGACAGGCACTCACCCAACGGTAATGGAGGGTTCCACCTTGTATCGAAACGGTCAGCCTGGAGCTTCCAGCACCGTCGCCCATGCAGACCGTGACCTACCGATATAACTCCTCCAGCATCGCGTCCAGGTATGGCAAAGATCCCCGGTCGCTGAAGTCAGGAAGCCGGTCGTGTCCCACCACGCTGTCGATCTCTTCCTGCGCCTTACGCAGCACGTCCGGGTTCCGCGTCATCGCCAACATGAACACAATGAGCGCCCCACGCGTCTGCCCAAATCTCAGCCAGGTCTCCCCTGCAGGCAGATGAGGAGTATACCGTCTCGATGCCAGCTGTCGTATACGTCCGGCGTCAATACACGCTGTGCCATGACGATGCAGGATAGCATACCTCCATACACGCTACATCCGAGGCCTTTGATATTCTCGGCCTCCTCTGGCGTCGGTGCCGCTCCGACCTCCTCCAGCAAGGTAGATGTCACACAAGGCATGGGATCGCCGCGGTCCTGTACAAGTCAACGGGGTGAGTGAGACTCTGAGATACCACTTGTCCGATATAACTTACCATAGCCGCTTTCACGATGTCATATCCAGTGTCCTTCCAAGCCTGCACGTACTTGCCTACAGTCAAAGCACGTGCCTTGAACCCCGCGCCGGGAAGCCATGTCGGGACCGACTTCACTACTCAGGGGAACGAGTGAGGAACAAGTACCGAGCTCCGGTCCCTGGGACGTACACGAAGGGAAGAAGTCGACGATCATCGCACCGGGCGTTCCAGCTTCGTTTATGCCACTTATAGCGCGATCCGCGACAGCGACCAACTCGTCGTCCAGGGAGTTCACTCGTTTCCCGTACGCGATCTCCAGCATGATCGCGGCGACATACCTGCAGGTGCGTTCACATCTTAGTTCCCTCACCGCGTAGCCCGGGAGTTGTCCACCTACAGATGGCAATGCTGGATAAACCTCTCCGGGGAGCTCAGCAGGTTCTTGAGCAAGTTGCGTACTTCACGCTGCTGGATGGACCGGTACGCGTCCAGGCGCTCCTTCGTCCCGACCGCCTCATGCATCCACCTTCGATGCTTCCGGAACCGCTCTCCGTAGGGCATCGCCGGCAGAGAACACGCCTGGTTCATCCTGCGCACGTTCAACTCATTCAGTCGCGGGGATAGGCAGGCAGGACTATGCCGTACAGCTCCGCGAGGAGGACCATCCGGGGCCGGTCCGAGTGCTTGGCGCTGCGTTTGGTGAGCACGTCCGTCGCGGCCTGCAGCGAATTCAGCACGATCGTGGGCGTCCTGAACAGCTTGAGGTAGATGACGTCTCCTGCGAGTCGAGCCGGTGAGCGGAGGCTCCGCACGTCGAGCGGTGTTCGCTGCTTACCATACTGCTTCCCCCACTCGAAGAACTGTTTTTCTTGGTACTTCAGTGGCATCTCGTGCACGCTCCCTAGGAGGGGAAGGCCTCCAGGTCCGGGCGGCAGCTTCTTCCCTGGGCCAGCGGACGTTATCGCACGACGAGAGAACGTGGACATGACCACCCAGACGGCGCGGACGACGAGGAACGCGAACACGTACGTGACTACCCACATGGCTGAGCAAGCTGAGCGTCGATCCCAGTGGTCACTGCTCCACCTCGGACTTGGCCCAGCATATGTACATACCACCACAGGTCCACCCAAACCTTATGTCGCATCGCGGATTAGACGGATCCCAGGCTGCCCAGCCGGAGCCGGTCTTAGAACCTATCCATGATAGCCCGCGTCCCTGGCGCCGCTTCGGCGACGCGGCGGACAGAGTGACAGACCTGTTGAATGAGCCCTCCTTGCCGCATAACGCCGAGGAGCAGGAGATGTCCTGATCCGGACGTGCTATAGAGCGAAGGCGTGCTAATGGAACATCGAGCCGTCAGTGCCAGTGTCAGTAATGCATACAAGACGTTGCTAAGCGAAGTGCGCGGTGCGAGGCTGAGAGGTGCTACACTACTCTCTGCGGTCTTCGGAGTGAGACGTGTGGCATAGGCGGCGCAGGATGACGGCATCGCGAATGTGACCTAAAGCAGTCCGTGCCCGTTGTTGCTCCGGCCCCCCAGCCGTCCTGCCGCCGCGGCGGATGACAGCTGCGACGCGGGAATGAAAGCAAAGCTATTACAAGCCCGATCTCTCGAGAAGGTCTATGATACAGTCATATGTCACCGGTACAATCGTTTTCTGACTCGGTACTACTAGAGAGCAATGTCAAGGGGTACTGCACGGAGCTGTCTGCGTTGGACGTGAAGATGGGATACGTAAGCTCTGCGTTGGCGGTGTAGGACGCATGCGCATCCTGTTGCTCGGTCACGGCTCGTAGCGAGAGGATGAAGTGGCAGATGAGGACGGAGGCGCTGACGAAGCTGGCGCTCTCTGTCGTTGTGATCTGGGATGCGGGGAGGGGAGTCAGTGCATGGCCGCTTGACTGATGAAGGCAAGGTACGTGAAGGAACTGGAATGTAAGCTGGAGCAGGTTCACGACTAGGAGGATGCTGTGTGAGATGGTCATTATAGTCACTCAGGAACTGACTGAGCAAAACCGGGCGTACATGAAGTACAGTATGCCTGCGGCGGGTCAACGTGGTTAATGAATGAGCAAGCTAACGCCACAGAGCCAGGACTCACCGCTTTCCAGCATCACGAAGCTCAACGTTGGTCTTTGTACCAAATCTCGCGCGATGCGGATCACTCTAAACGTCTTCTTCCAAGTGACGATGATCACTACGATGTCGGACAACATCAGAGGGATTCTTGACACAAAGAGCCCTATTGTCCAGATTAGTACGGGTATCTTCCAAGGTGCAATTCCTCTACACACATCTAGGATAGAACGTCTCGTCAGCGATGTGAGCTGAGCTTGTTGAATGGGACTTACAATGGTGGAGGTGGACGAGGTGGGTCGTTTGTACAATGCATGGGCGACGACAGCTTCACGCTATCGGACTCAAAAACCGTCACCTATCTGAAAGTCAGAGATCGAGTGTACAAGCCGAGGTCACCGAATGCACCAATGTTCCAGTAAGCGCCAGTAGGCCAAGAGCGAGCGTGAGGCAGGTAATCCACCTCTCTCGTCTTGCAAGTACATATGTACGCATAGCGGAAAACGCTACGACTGTGTATCAACGAGTGCACCAAGCACATTAAAAAATGGATAGGTCTTACCTGCCAGACTTAGGAGATTCAAGCATTGCACTACGAGCGCTATCCAGGCGAATGCCGTACAGCTATTCACGAGTCGAGGGTTTAGCTGACAATAACTTCACGATAGGGAACAGAAGGGTACCTCTGTAAAAGGTCGGGTAGGATCAGCTCAAACGTTGACAAGCAGAACAAGCCACTCTCATACCTTGGCGGATACCGAGTTGACTGGAGTCAGTCCCACCCAATACAGGAGGAGAGCAGGGTACCGGCTGACTAGATACAGTATCGATGACAAGGATCGTATATGAGGCCAGATCAAGTTGATTTCTTGAGTCAGGCATAACGCCCACTCGTAGCTAAGGATTGCTGAAGACGGAGAGTCGGCCAGAGCAGTGTGACCTGACAACTAGACAACGCACCGGTGGCGGTGAGTTGGAAGCAAGCGGCGATGTACCTATCGAAAGGATCAGCACTCAGGCTACGGCACGAGGCTCGGACAAACTGTCACTTACGCAGACTGTCCGGATATTGCTACACTAGCGACCGACTCTGAGGACATGTCTGAGCGTTGCCGCAGGGGGGTCCTGTGCTCTGGTTAGTTCACGAACTACTTCCGTATGTCGAGCTCGGATATATATGGACTGGGGCTCGAGTATACACACCGAGCCCACGAAGGTTGATGTGTGTTGATGAACGCAGGTTAGCTATGTATACCACAGCCTACCAAGAAGGCGTAGTCACAGCGCTGGTGACGACAGCGAAGAAGTGTGCAGGTGGGATCGTGTGCGAGTGGTCCGCTCAGACCGTGCGGAGTTGGGCGTGCTGGCTGTGTGCCGAATGGTCACTCATCATGAAATGAGGCACCTCTTCTCAGTTGCACCTGGTGGTGCAGAAGACGATGGATCGGGGGCCGAAGCCCGGAGACAATAATAACGTTGATGGATATCGAGGCTTCGTGGGATAGCGAATCGGACGCGCCGTAACAGAGTACCGACGTTAGTGATACGCAGCCCGCACACGGTTGCCCGCGTTGCCTGATGCTGGTGTTCGGCTCTCATCGTCGCAATGTTTCTGAACCTGTTGGGTGGTGCAACATAAGATTGCAATGAAGGTAAGACATTGCTCCACACCTTGCCAATCACTCCAACAAGATGCGCGCAGTGCAGCGAAGGTTATAGGAAGTGGTCGAACCAGATTGTTGTAGCCTTCTCTGTACATAACTGGGTACGGCCGATGCCCTCGGCTTGAGATTTCAGTGCGTGATGCCATGGTCTGTCGCCATGGTGGCTTACTACTATAGTAGTAGCTCACGTCGGCTACCAAATCTCTCAGGATGCTGCGCCGCTACAGGACGATAATAATGGCCTAAGTATGACCGTCGCTCGCCACATGCTGTGTCATTGGTATTGGGGCTTACTGCTTGTGAGCGAAGGGAGTCAAATTCGTCAAGTGGACAGAGAGCTTGATTCCACGTACGAGGTAATACGAGGGGACGTTCGCCGCCTTCACCAGTCAGTAATGATGTCAAAGACAATGCGCAGGAAGTAGGTCATAATGGTCGCCTATGGGTAGCGTGTACCCGTGAGGCCTAGGAAGCTCCGAGTGCGATACTGTATGCGTGGAGGCAACTGCACCTCGCGGGGCAGTAATGGTGCAAAAGCCATACACTGAGAAAGCCCGTGTGCAGACTGATAGCTTTTGGCAGGATGCAAGGATGGCACCATACGCAAACTGTCACCTCGGGAGTCGCAGTAGGAACTTGAGAGAGAGGGCCTGGCGCGATTTGTCCACGTGACCATGGGCGCTCTGACAAGGAGAGAGAGCGCGTTGGGCGCCAAAGTTGGTTTGTGCATCGACTGCCACTGCAAGAGCCAGCGTCTGGAGCTCAGCGTCTCGCCGCGAACATAAAGTACCGTAACCGCCCTCCTGCAAGCGTTCGTCCATATCATCATGCAGGAGGCACAAAAGCCTGCCGCTAAGTACGCTCTATTCTCTTCCTACGCTTCGCACACTCTCAGCCAGGACGCCGACGCCAGGAAGCGCAAGATCACCGACAGGAACCTCCCCAATGCCCTCCTCCAGTCCCCGGAGTTCGCAGAGGACTCAGCCATGTACCGCGACCTTCTACAGATGGAGCGCAAGCTCGACTGGACGATGACCCGCAAGCGCGTCGAGGTGCACGACGCACTGCAGCGCATCATTCCTGTGAGTGCACAGCTGGTCTCGCACGCGCTGCCAGTCGTGACAAGGGCTGCAAAAGGCAACACGCACGTTGCGCGTATTCTTGAGCCACACCGTGTCTGGTCAAGCATGGCAGCGCGAAGGCCTGGAGGGCGACGCCGCGAAACCGAACCTCGAGACAGGGGAGAACATTCCTGCATGGCAGCTGCGGATAGATGGACGAGTGCTCGAGGTGCGTATGCTCACAACCGTGACATTTCCTAACTAAGCGTTTGCGAAGATTCCGAATCAGCGAGCCAAGGACCGGGTACCACCCCGCAAATTCTCCACACTCATCAAACATATGGTTGTTGAGCTCGACCGCGACACCAACCTCTACCCCGAAGGCAACATCGTCGAGGTATTCTCGCCACAAATTGCTCTTCGATCTTTCGACTGACGCGTGACGAAGTGGTTGCGAGCACCCAACCAACCTGCACTCGATGGTTTCACCATCCGCCGGAAGGGCGACACGCCCACGAAGATCCGCATTGTGATGCACCTGGATCAACAGCCGGAGCAGTATAAATTACACCCTGACCTCGGTGCGTCTACCCAATGATTCGCATATATGTGTGCTCTGACTTTCGCACCGTAGCCAATATCCTCGGTATCAAGGAGGACTCACGAACAGGTGTAATCCAAGCCCTCTGGAACTATATCAAGATCAACAACCTTCAAGACAAGGTCGACCGACGCGTCGTCCGCGCCGACGCTCGTCTCCGTCCCGTACGTCTATGACTCTCCGTCCAACCAGAAGCCCCGTAATTTAATATTCACCTCACTTTTCCAGATATTCAACGCAGACACCGCCTACTTCCAGCACCTGCCAGAGCTCGTTAACCGTTACCTCCTCCCGCCAGACCCCATCATCCTCCACTACACGATCAACCCCTCGGTGCCCCCGCCCGAGAAGCCGAGCGCATGGGATGTGGAGGTGAAAGTCGACGACTCGAGCCTCAAGAGTCGCATGCAGCACGTCGTCGTCAGCATGGCGCAGGACTCCGCGCGCGACCTCACCAAGCTCGACGAAGAGGTAAGCGCTCCCTCTCCTCACCCTCATCCCCCCAAACGTCTATGCATGCATGCACGGCTGACACGCACCCGCAACCCCCAGATCGCGCTGCACATCCAGTCCCTGCACAACGCGCATATGAAGCGCACGTTCCTCCGCGCTTTCGCGGACGACCCGCGCGCGTTCATCCAGACCTGGCTTGAGTCGCAGTCGCGCGACCTCGAGAGCATCCTCGCAAGCGGCCCGAGCGAGGGCGCGACCGTGCGCCAGGAGGACCTCCGCCGCAGCGAGTTCTTCCGCCTCCCGTGGGTCGAGGAGGCCGTCGCGATTCAGGAGGGCATGCGCCTCGCCGCCAAGGCGGGCTTGTGAGAGTCGGTTGGCGTGTGTGGGTTTTGCAGTTAGCTTCTGAGGTGCTACGATGGTTTTCTGTGTGTATTGTGTTGTTCTATGTATTACTGATCATACTCGAGAGACCGTGCTGTGAACGTCCCACGAATATTGCCATCACCGATGTGCACAACCTCCGAAGGCAGTTTACCAGGTACGCAGTGCGTATGCGCGTGCAGTTGAATCGGTTGCATATTCTGTACGGCCTGCCCTGGAGCGATGATTTAGCTGTCCTTGCAGTGGCTAACAGCCTTCGATTGTTACCAAGAGATGTGATCGAATGCACGAGCAAATTGGTAAGTACTGACACTACCGCGCACACCGCGCACGTCCTGTTCAAATCAATCTCAGCAATGTCGTCATGCGCTAGACAGGTCGAGCACATGCTCACCATTGTATCAAGCAAGATTCGTAGATGTCTATAATCATCACGGCGAGCAAGATCAAACTTGGAGCAACTGTGGTAGCGGCCTCAGATACTGCGATACCGGCAACGAAGAGACAACGACGTATGAGCATGAATCTGGAAGTACTGTAGCTATGCCGCGGGGACCGCGTCCCCCTGCAAGCCCAACAGATCAGGGAGGCGATCCCAGAGGTGCCGATGCAGCGTCTCCTCCCGCTTGAGTAATTGTGCCCAACAGTCGTTGCAAAGCGGGAGGTCCGGGTTTCGCGGAAACATGTTGTCGACGCGCGCGAAGGGGTCCGGGATCACGAACCTGAGGACCCTCAGCGTGAGGTCCTTCAGCGCCTTGTTCATCAGGCGTTTGCACTCGCCCGGGCTGACACACGTGCGCGACACGGGCGGCGCGAGGACCTGTAGGACGAGCCGCACTCGTTCGCGGACGAGTTCTTGGTGCGCAGAGTGGCACAGGGAGACGTCGTCCAACGTGAGGTGCTCGACCGATCCGTCCTCGCGCGTGCGCCCGCGGAAGACTTCCACCCCTTCCATGCACGCGGCGATGATCGCCGTCGGGAGGATGCTGGTTTCCCCTGTGAGGCGGGCGAGGTTGATGACCCCGATCACGTCCTCGTCCTGGAAACCGGGAGGCTGGTAGTTGTCCTGGGTTGACCAGGTGTTGAGGTCGGAGGAGAAATGCCCCTTGAGGTACTGCATCGAGTGCTCCACGAGAGTCGAGATCTGGTACTTGAGGCCCAGCCTGATCGTGGCCGAGATCATGTCGAAAGACGGGTCCTCTGCTTCGAAAGGACTGCAGGGCTACCTGTCAGCACAGCTGTAGTCTAAGATGGAAATCGTAACGAGAGATGCACTTCACTCCATTTTTGGGCATGTACACCCTTAGAACATGCCGCAAGTCTTCGGGCGAGTCGGAGAGGTGCACCACAGGACACGATGGCTCAGCGTTCGGGTCCGGGGGCGGCTGAGGGAAGGAGAACATGTCGCTGAACACCGGCGAGTGCTCGGCGAGGATGCCCTTGTATACACGAAATTCGACGTCGCGAGCGATCAAGATAATGGTTCCATCGTCGTACCAAAACTCCGCGTCACGGACTAAGGGCTGCTGTGCGCCGTCGGCATCAGCCACCACAACGTCGTCTTGCCCATCTTGAGCTACCGCTGAGGAACTCGCCCGAGTACGTTTCCTTGTGGAACGTGTCGCCATCGTCATGGAGTGAGATCCCACGGGCCAGAAGTTTAACGTAGACCTCCGAACGTCTGATGCTCGCAGGACCGGCCGGCGCTCCCCGCCTTTCCAGGTCTGAATGAATTGCTGTCAGACGTAGCCGCTTTTTCAGTCGCATTGACAAGAGAAAACTGACGCTTTCAAGGCTGGTGGTATGTACCCGACTAGAGTCGTCCAATGGTTTGAGTACAACCGTTGCGGTATCGAGATTCCCACGGCAGGCCCGATCATCCTACAGTCTAGTGCCGTAACGGCGAGTATACGTACCACGTACATGCAGTCATCAAGATGAATTCAGGCTACAAATGCGCGATCGTGATGAGTGGATTGATTAGCGGACTAAGCAGTACAAGGACCGTCAATAGCTGCCTCGGTTGATTCTCCGAACTCCAACTGAATTTGCTACTTCCGCAGGTACACAAGTTAGATTAATGTTACACGCGTGAGTCTTCACACCGGCTCCGTCGAAAGCTTCTCAACTCCAAGCCACCTGCACCGACAACCTCACTGACGGACTGCTAGGAATGCTGCAGTTCAGATCTGGGATTTACAGACAAGGATTCGTTATAGGCAAGGCTACCATAGTTTGAGTAGTACATACCTTGGCAGTATCATACATACTTGCCTTGCAGCCCGTCGTCGAAATCGCTTGCATTATGTGGAGTTCCGTGCGTGTCGGATGTGGCTGAGACGGAGACTGTAATCGCGATCGGATGCCGCAGGGTAGGGGACGAATGGATGGCTCCCAGCTGCACTGCGCCTTGCGCACCAGGGAGCGATGCCCCTCGGGTAGTCGATTGGTGCGTGACAGGCCTCTGGCCATCTGCCACGAACTCCGCACTGTGCCTGATACGTATCACGATGAGCACGAAAACCAATCCCTGCGGATCAGTCAGACCAGTGCCACACGTCCGCGGCGAAGCACTCACGATGATGGATGAGAATATGCTATGGCATGCGGTGAATCCGACATGAGGGCTGATAAAGGCAGTGATGGCGAGGGATATCGAGCCCACGGAGTAGATAGCTGCAGATTGAAAGAGGGATTCGATGACTCTCCTACGCATGCTCCTTAATCGCACTCGCTGCAACTGACTGTCTCGATATCCTTGCGCCATGAGTATGCGCCTCATGATCAGAGCTATAAAGTTCCCAAGAAATCGTTGAGCTCCCATGGGTTGCGGATAAATGCATTTACAGTGCACTCACCGCTGGCAATAGCGTTCGTCATAAATGACCAGACGAAGAACGCGTTCACGCATCCGGCAGGCGCCTTGCTGCCTAAGAACGAGGTCGAGTAGCCTAGAACTGACACAACAAATGAATATCCTGGGAAGCAGCCCATGGCCCGTGCGAACTGAAACCTACCTACGTCCGCGAAGAGTATGAACGACGGTATGATGATGATTCGCCAACAGCGATCCCAAACAACATAAGCACGATATAGCTGAATACTGTCAAAAACGAGCGTGATCGTGCCAATAACAGAGGCGCACCATGAAGCTATCACCGATGAGCGACTGAGTAACGTAGAGAACGGATTTCACCACGCCGATGGGGTCCTCCAAGCCATTGAGGGAGTCGAGCACGTCTGCCCTGGCCTTGGGATCTTTGCTGTCTGACAGGAATGTTCGCAAGTTCACAGTCATGTCGAGCGCAACATGCTAACAAACCCGGAGTAAGCGTCTTGTCACATGCTTGGGATGCTTGAGATTCTACCAATAGGGCAAGGACAAACATGGCTGTACTGGCGGAGAACAGAACCATGTCCTGTCTCGTGCGGTCTCGGGGCCAATCGTTGACAAGCAGAGTCCATACGGCGATTCCGTACGCAACAGCGAAAGCGCCGAAGAAAATAGACTCGAGACAAAACGCGACGATCGCAGAGATGAGGGCCGAGCGACTTGGATCCCCTCCGAGTCCTACATCCTAGGGACCAACGAAGCACGGTTAGCACGTAAGAGTATGGAATCATGTATCGAGTACGAACCCCATTTGTATCCATCAGTCAACGTGTCGTGTAACAATAGTTAGAACGGCTTGTAAAGTCAAGCTGCGCCTTGCGAGGTTGGGTGGATTGCGAGTACTCCAGTAGAGGCAGAGAGCGCAGGATATATGTCTCTTTGCTTATTGATCCCGTCAATGCGTATGCAAGTCTGTGAAACGCGATCATCGTGAGTTATATTCCATGATCCAACCCTCGCACACCTGTCTGCGATATCATAGCAGGGCCGATCTTGTAGCTATCAGCGAACTGTCGCCGATGTCAATGGGAGAGATAGTTAGGCGCACGTACCTCAAATGGTTTGAGGGAACAGTTAGCGTGTTCGATCGCGGGCAAGGCGAGCATGAGCGAGAATACTCTGCGGTAATAGCAGCGGTATTACCATCTGTCTGAACATCGGGCATCCCAGGCGTTCAGCGGCCATGTGCAGGAAAAGTCGACCGCCTCCAATGATGATACTATGCAATAGTCATAGCAATGCCCGAGACATCCAGTGACCGGATTGAGAGTTCCGCAGCGAAGCTTATTCGGGTCGATAAGATGCCCAACAGACCGCAGCGCATGCGGGCAAACGGATAGGATTGAATTTGAGGGTTCTGTGGGAGAACCCCTGGATTTTGAGTTGTAGCGGGTTTCTGAAGCCTGCTGGTCGTCATGAGTCTCTCTGTATACACTGTGCTGGGCACGGTCGATACCAGTTAGTTCACCAGAGGATCGGTTGTGAGACACGTGTACATCCCAGCTATATTTGAGTCGCTTCGTGGATGCAATACCTCAGAACATCATAGCAGCGCTATGCTGCAGTACGCGCATTGGTGACGTGGACAACGGCGAGTCTCTGAGAGTTCGTTCGCTATTGACGGTGTTGGAGGTGCAGGGTTCGCGCAGCAAACTGAGGAAGCTCTCTCTGCTGGGCGTGTTCAGACAGATTTCAGGTCTCAGGAAAGCAGCTCAACAAGTGAGCACACCATAGAGAAAGGGTATTTGACTGTCAGGGATCTCAATGATGGCGGTATTGGGGAAAGAAACACCACAAGCAAGCGCCCAAGTCACTTGGACCTAACGACTCACATTTTCGACGCGATCAGTAGTTCCAATAACCATGCCAAGAAGTCCATGGTAACAAGTTAGGGCATGTACTCTGTGCTTCTAAGGGTACTCGAATAACGGAGCTCGTGGTATTAGGGAATGTATGAGGTCAGGTCATAGGTTACCAGCGCCCATTAACTTACGCAAGGATAGTATACCATAACTTGGAGCTCTGAGGTAGTCCGCCATCGCGGTCGTATTTACCCCATGTACATGCAAACACAATAAGTGTGGAACCTAAGCCCGATCAGAGCGGTCAACTCTGCATATCTTACACTTGCTCGGCCTTCTCGGTAGACGCTGCAGCTGTCGGCGGTGGGACCGAGACGATCTCGCCGAAGCTGGCACGACGAGGGCTTGTATCGTACACAGACGTAACGGAGGTGAAAACGGTGATAGGGCGGGAGGAGAGGCGGCTCTGGAAACTCGTATCCTGCAAGTACCGCATGCCGGTATCGGAGGTTGTTGAGTCTCCATTGCTCGCATTCCGGTTGATCCGGATAACAATTAGGAGGAAGACCAGACCCTGTAAGGAGGGGCGCGACCCTTGTTAGCATTTGTGCAGGGGAGAGGCGAGATCGAAAGGAAAACTCACAATAACGGGCGGGAATAGACTGTGGCATACAGGGAAGCCGATGTTAGGGCTGAGGAAGGAAGTGATTCCGAAGGAGATCGAAGCGACTGAGTAAATTGCCGCAGACTGGATGACGGACTCGACGACCCGACGCCGAATGCTCTTGGTCTTGGTGGTAGTGCACGCTCGCACACGGCTGACAGGCCACAATATGCGCTTCATGATCAACCCTGCAGTTGTCCAGTTCACAGTGAGAACCGGGAATTGTTGGATGAACAGTCTCCGGGGCTTACCGCTACAGAGGATGTTGAGCACAACCGAGATGATGCACCATATGTCGACGCAGTCCTTGGCTTGCGCAGGAGTGGCGTTCAGCGAACCCATACCACTCGTAATGTAGCCCAGTACTTTAGAACAAGATGATGTGAGCCCTACCGATGGCGAAGAACAAACCATCCTCAAGACTGACCAACTTCGACAAGTAGGAGAATAGATGGGGCGACGATCACGACCCACATACGATCCCACACAATGTACGCGCGGTAGATCTGAAAGGCTTCAGCGACAACATACGGGAGGCGTGAGTTGACGCAGATGTACCATGAAACCGTCCCCGATAAGGGTCTGTGTAACGTAGAATGCGAATTTTGCTGCGCCTATAGGGTTGGTCGGCCAATCGTTGAGTGATTCGTAGACATTGGACATGGCGGTGAGGTCGCTTCCGGTTGTGAGGAAGCTCGAGATAGCTATGTATACATCGAAAGCGAGATGCTAGACTCTGTGTTAGTCCACGAGCTCACTTGATGCACAGATAGCGAACGATGCATACCGTCGTGGCTAGTAAAAACATCAAAGTGGTCGAGAAGAAGAGAATCATATCACGCGAGAATATCCCTTGAGGGGATCGTTTATACAGAAGGATCCATGTGCTGACTCCATACGCAACCGCAAAGACACCGAAGAGTACCGACTCGATGAACAGCGCTAGCACGCAGGAGATGATTGTCGATCGCGCCGACGCGAGCTGTCAGCGAAGGGAAAACACAATTGATAGTCAGCAGGGAAAGCTACGAGAATGAACCCGCGAACTGCATACCTCTGAGCTCGTCACTGCCCTGCTATAGATGTCAACCATGGCTGTCATCGAAGCGACTCTTGACCCGGTGGGTGACGCCTATCTGCAGAAGAGAGCGGAACAGAAAGGGATCCGGGAAAGAGAACGGCGCCTCACACTGGCAAGACGGTACTTATGTGACCATCCAAGACCACGGTCCTGCGTCGCGCATCCTCGCAAACGCGCACGCCCATATCATCCCAGGCGTTGATGCAGGCCGTTCGGGGCTGTACCATGCGATGAGGCGAAGGCCACGCTTCTCCACATATGGGTGGCGGAGAACTGTAGGCGACGCGCGAGGCGCCCGGGCGGTCTCCGCGATTGGTCGATACACGGAGTTCCGGACCTGCCCTGCTCCCACTCGTCATTCGATGTGAATATCAACGACAATTGTACCTGGCACGCGCGCGAGCCAGAAGAAACTCAACATGCATCTTGCATCGATAGAGTTGAATATGCCTTCGTACGAAACCTTGGGCAGCGTGGTATCAGGCGTGCTTGACAGTACATTCAGTGCCTTGCAAGCTGAAACCTAATCAGTGAAGAGTTCGACAACATACGACTACCGAGCCCGTACAAATGAATGTTCCCGTGGGACGCCACAGGCCCGTCGGGCTGCCTATTCCGCAATGAGGTGGCCCTACGTACGCGCTCATACCGCCCTGCAACAGATGACTATATAGACATCGCAATGCGGCATTTCGATGATGGTGGAGATGTGAAATAGAGGAGCCGCGACCCTCAATTAGAGATCTTTGCCGATGGTATGTGTTTTGACTTGCTGGCCGTTCCGAAAGAGGCGGGACGTAATCTGAGACTGATCCGCTCACAGCCGTGAACGTTTGACAACTGAACAGGACGGTACAATATCACCTAGAGGCGCAATTAAGACAGGCTGCGCTGCATGAGATCAAGCGAATATCTATACGTCTCTTACCATCGTCAACGAACTGAATGATTCCCGTCGGATCCGCAGAGCAGTCCTTGAGCAAGCTCCAAGTCAAATTTTTCGGATTGCGATAGGCCATCATCACATGCGACAGGCGGTAGGCGTCAAGTCTGCACAGGACTGCGGTACCGGCGGAAGATAGCAGGTCATCGGGCGAACCTCCAATTCGTATCATCACAGGCATAGCTTCTGAGCATGAGGTAGCGCCTTCGGAGAAGCATGCAGTATACAGAACCATTCGCAGGGTTAGACGACGCCCCGCTCACGGGTGCATGGACGTGGACCATTGTGGATGCCGGTGTGAACAGACGAAAAGACGGCATTCCGGCAGAGAACGCCCACGATAAGCCTGGCATGGGACCTTGCAGGGTTTGGAGGGCTTCATATCCGATGGCATATGGTCGGCGAATGGGGGACGCAGCCTCAGCACCACGAGGTTGAGGCGGTAGTTGTATTGCCACAATCTAAGGCAAGGAAGTTATGGTTCACATACAGCATCGAAGGTCGGATCGCTTTCATGAAGCAGAAGTCGTGAGCGTTTTGAAATTGAGGTATTCTGGAACTGTGCAAGTCCCCGGAGGTGAGACTTAATGAGCAGGGTTTGAATCACTGCGTGGGCCACATTGACGAGCAGCGAGGAACAGCGAAGGTGAGACGGTTGACGTACAGGGCTCAAGGGAGTCACTAACGATTCAAAGCGCGAGTCAAATACTGGGTACGTTGAACCTGGTGAAGCGTTAGCGAGAGCTATCGAAACGGCGACACACATACCTCTCATTACACATGGATACAGTCTCTGGGTGACCTGTCGAAGGTTCAAGTGCCTATACCGTGCGGTAGCATATCTATGGCTGAAACTGCCACTACGCTTCAGCGGGCATCACAACGACATGCACTTTGTCAACCGCGAGCGCGCTTTCCTGCCAGTCAGCTCTTGATTCCAAATCTATCCTGTCAGGGTGTTGTTCCAGCACAAGCGGCGGGAGGTGAATAGAGAAGGAAGGCGACGTGGGTGTTCGGAGGCGTTCCCTGATCACTTGCATAGGGACCGGAGCTTCGCGCGGCCGTTGATCGTAAGTCAGATGAGGTGCACTTTCACGCGACCGTTTTGCAAGGCGTAGCACAATGAACGAGAACACCAGACCCTGGAGATACACATGCCATTGAGATGGACTAGGAGATGAAGTGCGGCGCGACGAGGGAACCACTTACAATGAGGGAAGGAAATACGCCCACGCAGACGTTAAAACCCACAGTCGGACTTGTGAAGTAGGTGATGATCAATACTACGGACGCCGCAGAGTAGATGGCAGCGGACTGCAGAATCGCTTCGACCACCTTGCGATGCTTCAGGGTGAACCGTCGTGACATGAGCTTCGGCGGTGCCGATCCATATGCTGAACGTAGGGTGCGCCACATGATGAGTACTAGAACGTCGGTAAGTTGGCTAGTGTTCGCTAAGAAGACAAAAATGGCGCACCGGTGCAGACGACGTTGGTGAAGAAAGAAAAACAGAAGAACACTATGGGCATGAAGGCGGCGAAGGCGATGTCAACACTCATGCATCCGGCGACTGTTGGATAGCTGTGAATGAAAAGAAGTATCCAGTATGCACGAACGTTCTACATGCTCACCTGCATCAGTGATTACGAGGAGGGCAGGTAGTATAATGATTCTAGTCTTTCCTCCCCATACAACGAAGACACGGAAGATCTGTGAGCGTAAGTGTGAGTCAGACTCGTCGTCAAGACGTTGGAAGGGATGGCTCACCATGAACGCATCGCCAATGAGAGTCTGCGTAACGTAGATCACAAATCTCGCTCTACCGAGGGTGGATTGGAACCACAAGGACTGGTAAGTCAATGCGTCGTACATAGATTCGAGGCTGCCTGCGTTGTTCGCAAAGCCGTCCGAGGCAAGCTTCAGGGTGAGCATGACGTGCTGCAAATGTCACGTCATTGTGAACGATGCATTTCGAGTCATGGACGTAGGATCACTCACTGTAAGCGCTAATGTCCACATTACGGTGCTCACGAGTGCAATCGCCCGATCCTTTGCAGACGGCTTTCCAGGGTGATCCACACGCATGATAGACCATACACCGGCGGCATATGTGACGCTGAAAGCCCCGAAGAGGACTATTTCCAAGTAAAGGGCAGCGATGTAGGACCTCAATAAGTCTCGCATAGCGTTGATCTTGTTTTAAAACGCATGGGTTAAGCAGGTGGCTTGAGTCGCAAAGAGGGGACCCACCTACAGCGTATGCGTCATATGTAATCCCACTATACACATACATTGTGCTGCGTTGAGCGCGGTTTTTGAAGGAGATTGCTGCCTCTTGGGGATATGAGGGCGGCCACATCATGGATCCAGGCCGACAGCAGCGTTAATAACCATCTCGAGTAGGGCATGCGCCGCATGCAAGTTCACGCTACCCTATCGGCGACAGATAGCCTCGCCTTCTGCGATGACATATGACAATGTCATGCCATCAGCGGAATCCGGGGCTCTTTTGGAGTCGAAGCTGTGTTCTGAGCGGCGATGTGGAGTACGTGCATGACAGGCAGGTCCGGGAAGGCGGGAGATCGAGTAGGCGGCAGTGCTCCTCATTGATAGCAAGGGCTAAGCGCTAAGGTCCCGCGCCTTCCATCTCGCAAGTTGCAACCAGTAACGCTATGATATCAGGGAAACAGGGGCTGAGAGAGATCAAGGTCGGAGGAACCTGTGGCATACGACTTGAAGCGCTGCCTCCACGTCTACATATGGCGTATGCCACCTCATGTCCACGACACATGTACATGTGGTATCACATCCACAATATCTGGCGCACTTGAACCATTACACAGGTTTATCAGTAAAGTAGACACTTGCGTCCGTGCTCACGGTTAGGAGAAAGGTGGCACATAAGCGCTCAAGCGACCACAACCAGTTTTGGCAATTGAGCATGATGTATCGCGCTGTCACTGCCGCTCATGCATGCAACGTCGTGTCGCAGCTTGGGATTTTGGTCTGAATTACGAATATGTACTGCACCTATCATCCGGCGAGGCGCAAAGTGTACTTCTGAAGTTCGACGACACGGAACCCGCCACATCATACAACTCGATCGACCTCAGTGCACTGCCAAGCTTGACATGACGGATCCTCGGGCTACTATCCACGCCAATGCGCGTCTCTTATGACTGACGATCATCGACCCTGCTGGTGAGAGAAACACTCTGTCTTATATCTCCGGCATCACGCCTTTCCACGGCTTGGACGGTGTCTGGAAGGATGGTAGAGTGTGGGCGATACGAGAGTCACGGTGTTGAAACTCTCCGTCACCGGCCATGCATCCGTGAGAAGGAGAGGATCCAACACTATCACAGTCCTTCTTCATACCCAAATCCTACTCTACCTTGTCGAACCATACCTCCGCCTGCTCTCGCACCGCCGCCTGACTGCTACAATCCTGAAAGCGCTCATAGCTGAGGAACAGACCGCATCCCTCCACCTCGAGTCCCGCACCAGTACCGCGCGTCATGCATTCCATGTACATGCCATACTCAGGAGGGAGCAGCTCGTAGTCGAACGGGCTGCGGTTGTTGCCATATCCTTCAAGGAAGATGTAGTGCGTCGTCATCCACAGGAGGTTGGGTCGGTGTGGGTAGGGTTGCTCGAGACGCAAGTGGGTAGCAAGGAGGCGGGGCCATTCTGCGAGGAGAGCGGCAGGAGTAGGTCCGTTGTGGGTGGAATTGAAGGCGGCGTGGATGCGGTTGCAATAGGGAGAAGTTGTGGAGGGAGCACAAAGGGTAAAGTTGCCGTACCCGACGTTACTGTATGTTCCAACGAACATTTCGAGCGGAAGCCGTTGCTCGACGGCTACCTGCGGTTTTGCTGATGATGCCTGAGAGACCTGGGGGTATCCCGGCACTCCGAGACGGGGGCCTAACCAGTGAGGTAGGACTTCCGGGTTGTGCTGAAACTGTCCCGGGTCGATCAAGGGAAGACCAACGATACGATGGACAGCATTGAACGCAGTGATCTCGTGTACTGCAAGGGGGTCGTCGCTGTTCGCCAGAGAGATGACACCCGCGCCCTCCACAGGCAGGAGAATTGTAAGGCTACGGAATCCAGGGATTGCGCCTGAGTGATAGACTAACTACAGCATGCGTCAATCACTATTAACAACTTTATAATGCGGCACACGAAGGGCACTACCTCATGGCCATGGTACGTCATCCGGATCCATCCTAGCCCATATGCAATCATCGATATGCCAGGTACGGGGGCGCGACCAAAAATGATTGCCCGAGCCGTTGTAGCGTCGTACGCAGGATGCGCCCATGGTAGCTGTGCAGGACTGATGTGTCTGGCCCAAGGCAGCATCTCGCGCATCCATTTTGTCTGATCGAGAAAGCGTGAGGAGATCTGCAACAACCCCGGCTTGAGATGATTGCGATGCATACCATATCTCTTGCGCTCGATGCAATTCCACCAGGGCCTGCAAGCATCTCCATGTTGTCCATGCTATCAGAATTGAGCCAATACGGGAGACGACGTCCAGTGTCCGACCAAGCATGACTGAGATTACCAGACAAGGAGGCCTTGGTTGGTGAAAAGGTAGTAGCTGTCATCTCAAGAGCTCGAAAAACACGTTCAGAGGCAAACGCGGTATATGGCATCTTCGCATATCGACCAAAGCATCGTAAGCTGACATTGAGACGACGCATGATAGCGAAGGAGCTGCACCTGGTTGTTGTAGGCCCATTGCATGCGCAACCCATGCGTCATCTTCAAGTGCCGCAGACGTCTGGCGACTTCCAAAGTCGAATCATTACTAAACCACGCAAAATCGTGCCTTGATGGAGTGGATTCAAACTATGAGAGTTGCCAAGAAGGATGAAACTGACAAAGCTTACCTAGGAAGACCTGTGACATGGCTGAGTACATCTCCGAGATTGGCCTCGCTCGTTGCCCATTTGTCGGCCAGACCCCAGTCTGTTTCTGGCAAGAGATCGATAACTTTGGTTTTCCATGTCAACTCGGATACATCGGTTGGCAACGATGTTTTGTTCTCTCCCAATCGAAAGTCCTCCATGAGAACGCCCATCGAGTATGTAAGGATTGCTTTCGAGCATGAGCCGATGTTGAAGAGGGTCTATTAAAAATGAGTGTAAGGAGTTCGCGCGAGGAGCTGGCTGCGCAAATCACTCACATCCGGGGTCACTTTTTTTCCTCCGTCTTCAGTCATGATACCCCACGATCCAAATTCGTCATCACGCCCAGCACCAAAGAAATGTGTGACACCCAGGGACAGGCCAGCCACTTTACCGTGTCGCATGAGTCGCCGCGTGATATCAGAAAGCTCAGGCGTAATGACAACATCAGGACCTGGCCTTCCAAACTTAGCCGTGGCAAGGCGACAGGCAGGATCAGCAGCTCGCTCAATCCAGTACAAAGCTGCGCGTGAGCCCAGGTCCCATCGGACAGTCGCCCTCAAAACACCGTAACCGATGATCAGCATGAGCAGGCATATGGGCGTCGCGAGCGTGTAGCGCCTCCTCTGAGCATCGCCAGAATGAGGAAGATCCCGGTATATCTACGCAAGGACAAGATCAGACGTAGTCACTTGATAGGTAGAGGAAGATTTGACCATGTTCGTCTCTCCCAGCAGGGTCCGCAGATGATGGGGCGATAGAGAAGCGATTGCTTGAGAGTCCGGCACCAAGCGGTCATAGTACGACTGCCGGGCAGTGCATGCGCAGACTCCAGAGGCGCTGTCCGTGGCAAACCAAGCTGCCAACTTAATCAAGGCCTAGTCCGCATATACCCGATCAGACTACCACGCAGTCCACTTTGCAACCTCATGAGTTGCCATGAGAAGTAGACTCAGGATGTTCAGCCCGGTACGTAAGTCTAGACTGTCTAGAGCTTGACGATAGGGGAAGCTGGCAGGTTTTCGAGATAGCGTTCATGGGCCATGGCCCGTATTGTGTCGAAGTCAGTATTTGCAGGAGTATGCAAACCGGAATGAGAATTGATGTTATGCAACTCCGAGAGCCTACATGGTGCTTGCAGTCGAATGAACACAGCGAGTAGCGTAGCTCGTGGGCAGTTGCAAATGGTGCAGCTGGCAGGCAGCTGGCATGGTGGATACGAGACTTTTCGGCGTTCGCCGAATGGGCTTGGACCCATAGTGTACTGTGCAGGCGCTTGATCGCTGTTTCCTGCTCTCACTCCCAACTACCTAGACCCGATGATTTCGAAACCTTGCTGCTGGTTCAAGAGGCCGCCACGGCTTCGTTTATGTATGGAGTGCACTCGAATTTATGTGTGGATTGATGCTGATGTTACGACGCAGCAGGGGATTCATCAGACTCAGCGGAGACATATGTCTCGTTGCGGTCTTGCTGGGACACTGGCCACGACAGTGACCGCACAGAGAATTCTCATCAAAGTGTTGTATATTGTATTTGAGTATTTGAGTATTTGACCTGGTTTCCCTTTCTCGAGAATTAGCAACCTATGGGGCAGCGATAAGCGTCCCTCTCGACAGGTTATGCGCCTGTAGTTGTTTCGACGCTGCACTCTGTTTCAAGACGCGCGTTGTATTCATCACTACTTTTCTATGCTTCTCCGCAGATCCTCGCACATAGGAAGACCCCACACATACAATACGACAGGAAGCTACGTCATCGAGAACCATCTTGAAGCCTCCTTGCAAACGGTATATCTCCTAATCGCTCGCATCGCATGTCGGCAGGAGCCCACAATGGCGGATATGCATGGGCCTCATAGATCCGGTCAAATGTACCAATGTAAGCCTCTTCCGACTGACATACTCTCTTCAGGGCAATCAGGATTGACGGCTCATTCAAGCGGTTGCCGACACTATCTCCGCCTATCCACCCTTCTCGTGAAGACAGTGGCCTGCTCTCGACCTGGAACTGTCGGATACGTAACGGAGGATCAGTACCACCGTTACGGATTGTGATTTCCGCAGAGGAGCTGCTGTCGGTTCACTGTGGGCCAGGACCGGCCATATCTGTCTTCGAGTAACTCAGGTTTCAACGCCGAGCTCGGTGGCAGATGTCGTCACATGCGAAACCCTTTGCCGAACGGTCCTCTGATTAGGACGGCGCTCGAATGGCATTTATCCTCCTAAATTGCGAGTATCTGGAATGGTCGATGAGTCACCGCGAATACAGTATCGACACGCCCACATTCAAGCTCAGTGCCCAGCTCGAGTCGCTGAGGCGAGCCACGGGCAGTGTCTTCGGTTCTCCCGTTACCATCGGGTCTTCGCGGTCAATACAAGCTCGCCAGCGCCCGTGAAGACGCCCGTGCGTGCAGTTGGGCGGGCTCTGAGATACAGTAACTCAGCTGGTAGCTTTCCCCGAATTGCCGCTCATTAAAGTCGTTGCTATGAGCCCCGCTATTACTGAGCTTGAAGGTCAGCATCTGCAGGAGTTCTATAAGTAGTCCGTTGACACGTTGACTCCCCGCCCTCCCAGACGACCTGTGCGGTGTATCGCAATGGCCTTTCACTCCTCCTTGGCCATCAATGCCGCCATATTGACGGCGTTTGTTCTCGCCGTAGTTGTTGTTCGCGCAACATACCATCGTAATGTTCGTGATGGCAAGCTGCGCTATCCGCCAGGCCCGCCGCCCGTGCCCGTGCTTGGAAATGTTCATCAGCTCCCAGTCGACTACCAGCACCGAAAGCTCGCCGAGTGGGGCACAATCTACGGTAGATCCTAACCTAAGTCATGCCAATGCTTACTGATTTCGATGGCCAGGCGACGTCGTCTTCGCGCGTTTTTTTCGCACTCCTGCAGTGGTGTTGAATTCACGGGAGGCTGCAGTCGACCTCCTAGAGAAGCGCAGCGCAAAGTATTCCGACAGACCACGGTTCATTCTGTTGTCGGAACTGTGAGTCTCGTCAAGCTCCGACCCAATATACGTATCGCTGATATTCTCCGTCAGCATGGGATGGGACAGCGTGCTAAACAACCTGCCATACGGCGAACGCTTCCGGAAGCACCGGAAATGGCTCCAGGATGCGTTCGTATCCAAGCAGATGCTGGCAACCTACCGCCCGATCCAACGCCGTGAGACGTATACGC
Source organism: Trametes sanguinea (assembly GCA_008973685.1). Taxonomy (NCBI): domain Eukaryota; kingdom Fungi; phylum Basidiomycota; class Agaricomycetes; order Polyporales; family Polyporaceae; genus Trametes; species Trametes sanguinea. The sequence continues at coordinate 43,146 of WAHA01000027.1, forward strand.
TTCTGTCTGGACTGTGCGAGACCCCGCAGCTCTTCATGGATCACATAAAGCGGTACGTAAGATACCCACAGTTCAGTCTGAAACCTTCGGCGCTGATGCACGCGCAGATGGGCGGCAGCTACGATCATGGAGATTGCATACGGTCACCGCGTCACATCTATCGAAGACAAGTACATTGAGCTTGCCGAGCGTGCCACGGTTGAGACTGTGAAAGCGGGCAGTCCGGGCTCGATGCTTGTAGACTTCTTTCCGATCCGTGAGTTCTCATAATATGACCTCGACGCTGGTAGGCGCTGACTATGCGCCCAGTGAAGGGCATTCCGTTGTGGGCGCCGGGTTCTGGGTTTAAACACCGCGCCTACTACGTCCGAGGTCTCATTCGGAAGACGTTGGACACACCGTTCGAGATGGTCAAGCGTGCTCTAGTAAGTTCAACAAAAGCGACTTCAGTGCGTCATCTAAGACAGAAGGATAGCTTTCAGGGACAGCGGCACCATCATTCACCGCTAATTTGCTCGAAGAGGCTGTCGCCGCGGGCAGCTTGACTGCGGAGCACGAAAACGACATCAAGGGAGCTGCTGGAGTAATCTATGCGGGTGCGTAACTCCTCGGAACATATGTAACTATCGACTCACGCGATGTGTAGCCGGAACGGATACGGTGAGGGCTACAAGCAGATGATGGCCCGTTTCCGACTAATGGGGTCATCCAGACTGTCACGGCGATGAAGAGCTTTGTCCTGGCTATGGTTCTACACCCGGCGGTGTACAAGAAGGCACAGGCTGAAATCGACCGCGTGGTCGGTTCCGATCGTCTGCCTGACTGGGAAGACATGGGCAGTCTTCCATATCTGGATGCTGTCCTGAAGGAAGTCTTCAGGTATGGCACGCGGTTGCGGGTTCTGTACGTAGCGCTGAAGTTATTCCTGACAGATGGAATCCACCGGTGCCTCTTGGTAACTTATACGACGTTCGATATGTTCTTCGCGCACGATTGCTGACCTCAACACCAGGAGTACCCCATAGTGCTCAATCGGACGATGTATACCGCGGCTGCCATATCCCTAAGGGCGCTATGATGATCCCGAACATTTGGTAAGCGTGAGAAAATATACACCTAACTTCCAACTTAGTAGTACTCAACGTTGCCCAAGGTGGATGACCCATGACCCCGACGAATTTCCTGAGCCGAACAAGTTCAGCCCCGAGCGATTCCTGAGCATGTCTCCGGAGGAGGCAGATAGGAAGGATCCTCGTAAAGTTGTCTTCGGTTTCGGACGCCGGTACGACTTACGCTTCTGAGTTGTAAGCTGGCATGAGCTGATACATGTCCTCTAGCATTTGCCCGGGCCAGGCGTTTGCGGAGGCCGGCGTTTGGCTGGCGGCAGCCAACATCATCGCAACTATGGACCTCACGTACGCCAAAGATAAGATGGGCCGGGACATCGTCCCGGAGGCCGCTTTCATCTCGGGCTTTGTGAGGTGAGAAATGGGCCCTCGTTCAGCCCGGCCTGGCACAGCTGACACGCAGACACACAACATAGCCACCCGCAGGACTTTGCGTGCGCCTTCCGCCCTCGGTCCGAGCGCATACGCGAACTCATCTCGAGCATGAACTCCGACGCTGCCGACACTGTACCCGCTCAGGCTTGATCTCGACCACCTGGTCCATTACTTACCCTCGCTCACGCTCTCTACCTTCTTGGGCAACAAGATCTTCGGACCGTATCTCGTGATAGTATTCTGACAGCTTCCTGCACCGACGACAGCCGGCGTGCATTGATGTTAGGTTGTGTATAACTGTCGGTGGCAGTTTGGTTTCTCCGCCAACATTCGGAACGTGCTATCGACGTGCAGGGGAGTAAGCCTACTTTCACAAGATACTGTACCATATCATGCTCTTCTTTTTCTTGCCCATGTATCGATATACTACCTACTCCATATGTTCGGTGTCTTTAGGACTCTGTCAGGAGTGATCCAAATCATGATAGAACAAATTGATGGGCGAGCCAGCATCACACTGATGGTGAAACGGTATCATGCTTGCCTTCCACCTGTTCGGTAGCAAGCGGCGCGGGTTCGACTCCCGCTCAGTGTACTTCTTCAATGGACAAGTTGCTTTTTGTCCATGCATTGTTCATGAGCTCGTAGTACTTACCAACGAGCTTACACGGATACGACTGGCAGTGGTGGATCTGTTGTAACAGGTTCATCTTGCATTCTTCGTTTTTGATACCTTAGAACGCCGCTGACCCACCGGGTTCTCAGAGACGCGGAGGATATGTATGCAGTGTGCAAAGTTCTTGCAGAATCTCGGAAAGAGGGATATACAACGTCTCAGGCTGTATACGCAGCCAGTCGGCACACACTCAGACAGCATTCCGATACGTCAAACTAATTCTCATCCACTGATTCAGCGCTGTGGGGGGGGGGGGGGGGGGGGGGGACGTGTGGGATACGCGGGCAACATGGGAAGGAGAAGGTACCACCTCGACTTCCATGCTGTAAGAAGCGGCTCGGCCGTATTTCTCAAGGAGCCTCGTGCATCCCACGGAGTTGTCCTGCCGCGTGCCCTCGACCAGCCGACCAGCCGTGTAATCAGTCCCTCTGACATCCTCCTCCTGAACGACGTATCGAGCACCGTAGTGCGCTACGTTCATGGCTACTCGTTGTCCGGATGCTCGCCTTCCTCGGCCACCGCCGCCAAAAGCCCACAGAGTTCTTTCAAACTTACTCGGTCCGTTTTCCCTCCCGGCCCTTCCTGTTAGAATATCACCTTGTAATGCGTGAAGTGACACTGCCCAGACGAGGTCCAAGCCGAAGGAGCGACGCACGACCAAGAACGCGAGCTCTGAGGGCACTGCCACGCGTTCGTCAGGACGTAGCAAGGCGACGAAGAGCGGCGACGACGACGTGGAGAGGTAGGCGGGCGATGAGGGCGCGACGATCGAGAAGGGGCGGCGCACTGTCACTGTCACGAAAGACCTGTGGGTCTGCCGTTCCGCGTTTCCGGGCAACAATTGTAACACTGGGCGGGATGGAGATCGCCTTGCGCGCGTTCAGTCGCGGCGACTCGGCTCGAAATGCTGTGCAGTACCTCCTTGAATACCTCCTTGAGTACCTTCTTGTGCATTAGTATATTGTATTTGATAGTTGCTTTGACCGTGCACTTGTTAGTAGACACGTGCATCTGAGGAGATGCATTGAGGCCTTCGACACCCACCTCTGATAACAACGACGGCTGTGCCAACAAGGCTCCACCGTAGACTAATCTACTGCGAATTTCTCATCCGTTGTTTGCTGGTCACTGACCCTATCACATTACCGATGTCTGTGAGGCACAGGATCTTTGCTGGGTCGCCTTTAGGGCGAAGTCGCGAGGTCAAGTCGTGATGTAAATCGAGTACGCCCAGCGATATCGCCTGTGGCAGGGCCGGTTGGAAGGACCGATGCCTGGCGCTCTGAGAGATTATGTCAGGCGCAGGACAGCGGACAAATACCAACGACGAGAGGATTGGAGGTCGGGCAGTTGTCCGGTTGTACACGTCGTCCCAACTCCCGGAATGCTATGTAGGAGATGCCAGCGAGCGGGCAGATAGAGACGTGATGGAGAGAGGGCTGATGATACATCTGCGGGCCGCTATGTCCGTGTGACCGAGCAGCAAGCTCGCCGTGCACGACCGGGACAGGCAGTCGCAGACCCAGAGCAGAGGAGAGCTCGTGCGCCAGGAGAATGGACGAGCCGCGACCCGAAGGCCCGTAGCCGGTGTAGGCGCGCCGAAGAGCATCAGACGTTGTTAAGTTGTCTAACAGTCTACACATCGCTTCTTCGTGGCGCTGACAGGACGCACGGTGTAGAGACCGAGAGAGCCGAAAGACAACCAGATCAAGCAGACGGTCGTCCATGCGGATGCCAGGTCGAACAGAGTCAGCAGGACGAGTGCCAGAACGCGCGCAGACAAATAGCGGCGGCCGAAAGTGAGGACGAGGAGGGGGAGAAAGATGAGGAGATGAGGAGGATCGCGCAAGACGTGCCACATGCGGGCACAAAGTGGGCTCCCGGGGCGATTAGCAAGAGCAAGAGAACATCCAGATCCGGCCAAGAAACGCGGAGCGTTGTTGGCGACGGGCGACAGGGTGTCGATTGGAAGAGTTCTGCGACCGAGCTGGGCGGAGGGAGACCGGCGGTAAGAAGCGCGACGCGTGCTTGGGCTGGTCAGGAGACCGCGTCTGGGGTATGGTGACGGTATGGGCAGCCCTGAATGGTGATGGAGGATGGAAGGATTTTTGCAAGTGCGGATGAGACCGCGCTGTCCGTCGCACGGTGGGCGGAGGGCGGGCGATGGGAGTGACGCACTGGCACAAAGGCCATCATCAGCTGAACGCACGCCCCAGCCGACGCAGCCCATCCTCGCCGGTCTCGTTTCGGACCGCCAGAGGAGGTGAGAGTGTCAGTTGCATGAAGAGGGCCGTTCTGTCGCACGAAGAGAAGAGAAACGACGGAGCACGAGATGCCTGAAGCGGAAGAAGAGAGCGCAGACGGAGGAGGAGGAGAGGCGATCGTGGCCCGAAGAGAGCGAGACGCGTTACGTCACTGGTCACTTGACATCATGCTAAGACGCCCAATGTGCGGGGTGCGTGTTCCAGAGCAGAGCGAGCGCATCGAATGCTTGTCCCGTTCACCTGCACATGCAATTGCATAGCTACCCACTCTGCCCAGTGCCATCAGCGCGCAAGCTCTGCGTTCTTTGTCCACGCGACGCTCACGGCACCGTCGGCCACCGCGCTCTCTGCGTGCTTGTTCTGCTCCCGGCTCGCGAACCATGCCTCCTCCTCCCCGTGCACATATATAAAACCCCTCCACTTTCCCCACATCCGAGCTTCCTCCGAGCACCCTGAGCCTTCGACCCTCCGAGCTCGTCTCAACCCTCGACGCCCGCCATGGTCGTCCTCAGCCCCAGGCTCTCCGCTCTGTGCGCGCTCCTCCTCACCGTCTGCGCCAATGCCCAGTCCGCCTCTACGGTCACCGCCCTATCCAGCTCCGCACCGGCGTCCGTCTCCTCTGCCGTGTCCGCGTCGAGTACCGCGAGCGAGCTCTCGTCCGCCGTGAGCAGTGTCTCCGCATCCTCGTTTGCGACGTCGGAGACCTCTGTAGCGAGCATCACTTCCTCCCTCTCTTCGGTCGCATCTGAGTCGTTCTCGACTCTTAGCAGCTTCTCCTCAGCTGTGTCGGGCTCCACCGCGGCGTCCTCGTCTCTTCCGGCTTCTGCTTCGTCGACCGACATCGCGTCGCTGTCTACGCTGTCATCCGCCGCGAGCGCGTCGACCGGTCCTCCTCTCGAGTCCAGTGAGTATATCGGTTTCGTTCGGGTCGCTCTCGCACGTCCGCATCTTCGCTATGCATCTGAGAATGCGGATACCGCGTTGTTTTCTCTTTCTGTGGCGGTAGACGCGCTCCTAAAACGATCGAGGTTCTTGACAGGCGCTGTGACAGTTCCTGTTAGCGCCTGTCATGTATTTCGACGCGTTAGGAAGTCCTACCAAACAGGACCGTTTATGTCGCTTGAGATTCAACCAGCGCACATCACAGCGCGGGAATTTTGCCACTCTTCGATTTGAACGTCGCTGATCAACTTCCTCCCCGCAGCGCAAATCACCCTTCCCATCTCTTCGTACGGGTTCACCTCCTTCCCCGTCCCCTCCGCCTCCCCCATCCCCGGCGTCTTCCCCTCCACCGCACCCAAGTCCCCCCCTCCCCCTGGCTCCAGCCTGATCCCCGACTTCGGCCCTGCCTGGGCGCGTGCGCACTCCCGCGCGCGCCAGCAGATCTCCGGCTGGTCGCTCGAGCAGAAAGTGAGTGTCGCGACGGGCGTCGGCTGGATGGGCGGCCGCTGCGTGGGGAACATCGCGCCCGTCGCGGACTGGCCGGGCCTCTGCCTCGAGGACTCGCCGCTCGGCGTGCGATTCACCGACTTTGTTACCGCGTTTCCAGCGGGCATTACTACCGCGTCGACGTGGCGCCGCGACCTGTTCCGGGCGCGCGGGCTCGCGATGGGCAGGGAGTTCAAGGGCAAGGGCGTGCATGTCGCGTTGGGCCCGATGATGAACATGGGCCGGATCGCACAGGGCGGGCGCAACTGGGAGGGCTTCGGCGCGGACCCGTTTTTGACGGGCGAGGCTGCGTATGAGACTGTCCTCGGTCTGCAGAACGGCGGTGTTCAGGCGTGCGCCAAGCACTACATCAACAAGTCAGTTTGGTCTGGTCATTATCATGTGTCCAGCTGTCGCTGACGATTGGTCGTTCGCAGCGAGCAGGAGCACTTCCGTACTCAGGAATCATCGAACGTCGACGACCGCACGGAACACGAGATTTATCTCCATCCGTTCATGCGTTCGGTTCAGGCGGGCGTCGCATCCGTCATGTGCAGCTACAGTGCGTGCTCAACATTGTTCTTTCTATCAGTCATGCGGGAGATCTCACGTTTCTGCAGACTTGGTCAACGATACCTACGCTTGTCAGAACGACCGCACCCTCAACCAGCTGTTGAAGGACGAGATCGGCTTCCAAGGCTACGTCATGTCCGACTGGGGCGCGCACCACTCGACCCTCGCTGCCGTTGCCGGCTTGGACGTGAGTGCACTTTGGCCTTTGGTGACCCGCATGACGCTCACGACGGCGTAGATGTCGATGCCCGGCGACATTACGTTCAGCTCGCACACCTCGTGGTACGGCGCGAACCTGACCGCGTACGTCGAGAACGGGACGATCGCGGAGAGTCGCGTCGACGACATGGCGGAGCGCATCATTGCGGCCTACTACCTCCTCGAGCAGGACCAAAACTACCCGGAAGTCTCCTTCAACGCCTTCGACATGACCGACCCCGCGACGAACGCGCACGTCGACGTCCAGGCGGACCACTACAAGGTCGTGCGCGAAATTGGCTCCGCCGGCGCGGTCCTACTTAAGAACGTCGCCGGCGCGCTCCCGCTCAAGACCCCGCGCAGCATCGCGGTCATCGGAAACGACTCGGGGCCGTCGACGCGCGGGCCGAACGGGTACTCGGACCGCGGGGGCGACGACGGCACGCTCGCGATGGGCTGGGGCTCGGGCACGACGCAGTTCCCGTACCTCGTCACGCCGCTCGAGGCGATCCAGGCGCGTGCGCAGCAGGACGCACCCGGCACGCAGGTCTCGTGGTGGCTCTCGAACTGGGACACCGCGGGCGCGGCGGCGACCGCGTTCCAGCAGGACGTCGCGCTCGTGTTTGTCAACGCGGACTCGGGCGAGGACTACATCACCGTGGACGGGAACGAGGGCGATAGGAAGAACCTCACCCTGTGGATCAACGCGGACCCGCTCATCGAGGCCGTCGCGAGCGCGAACCCGAACACGGTCGTCGTCGTGCACTCCGTCGGGCCCGCGATCATCGAGCCGTGGATCGAGAATCCGAACGTGACGGCGGTGATCTGGGCGAGCCTGCCCGGGCAGGAGTCGGGCAACGCGATCGTCGACGTGCTGTGGGGCGACGTGAACCCGTCTGGACGCCTTCCGTACACAATCGCGAAGAGCCCCGCCGACTACGGCGCGCAGCTCATCACCGGCGGCACAGGCGACGAGATCCTGCGGATCGACTACACCGAGGGCCTGAACATCGACTACCGCCACTTTGACTCCGTAAGTCTTGCTGATCCCTCAGCGCACTGCAATTTCTGACACATAAACTTGCGCAGAACAACATCGAGCCCCGCTTCGAGTTCGGGTTCGGCCTCTCCTACACGACCTTCTCCTACTCCGGGCTTCATGTCTCCACCATCCCTCAAGCGGACCGCACGTCCGCTGCGCTCGAAGCCGCCTGGGCCTCCGGCAAAGCCGCGCCCGCCGCCGCCGGAGGGTCGACCGCGCTCTGGCTGCACCGGCCCGCGTTCAAGGTGACTTTCCAGGTGCGGAACACGGGGCACGTCGCGGGCACGGAGATCGCGCAGCTGTACGTGCACTTCCCTGCGGGCGCGGGCGAGCCGCCGAGCGTGCTGCGCGGGTTCGAGGACGTGCAGGACGTGCGCCCGGGCGAGAGCAGGACCGTCTCGATCACGCTGTCGAGGTACGATTTGAGCGTGTGGGACGCGGAGGCGCAGGGGTGGAAGAAGCCGGCGGGCAAGTTCGAGTTCTCGGTAGGCACGAGCAGCCGCGACTTCCGTCTGAAGGGCACCATCCCGGTCTGAGCTTGGCCTACCGGGCGGCTCGGTGAAAATTCGGACTGCGTTCTGCATAGGTGGGTCGTTGGAGGAGGAGAGAGGGCGCGGGAGTGCTAGAGGGTGGTGCGGAACTGACATTGACTTTCGGACTGCCGCTGCGTATACCGCCTGAGACGTTGTATATCCCTCTTTCCGAGCTGCTGCAAGAACTTTGCACACTGCATACATCTTCCGCGTCTCTGAAAACCCGATGGGTCAGCGGCGTTATAAGGTATCAAAAACGAAGAATGCAAGATGAACCTGTTACAACAGATCCACCACTGCCAGTCGTATCCATGTAAGCTCGTTGGTAAGTACTACGAGCTCATTGCCAATGCATGAGCAACTTACTACTTACTTGTACCCGAACGCGTACATACGAGTGACAGGGGTCCTTGTACTACCACCTAGTGCCGACGCTTGTCCTTCTCAGGCTGCGACTCAAGTCAAGACCAGCATCCACACATGAGCGAGCTTCACTAACCTACTTCGAAGAGCTCGAAGACGACCACAAGCCGTCAGGGCTGCGTAGCCGGTTGCGCGCTGGCGCGCTGCATCACGCTACCATGCAAGGCTCGCGTTAATATTTTCATCGTCGCAGCTAAGGTACTGTGATAGCTCTTCAGCGCACATATGCATAATGCTTGAAAGGGCAGTCGTTTTCGCGTCACTCGGATACTGACATGATTAGTACTTAGGGCAGTAGTTAACAGGCATGGTTGGTCTGGCCGCGTCGTGACGTTGCCTTGCGCATCACCGTCGAAGAGGTGCGGACACCCCCAGGGCCCCATACTGTGCTTTTGCCTACAGGAGACGGAGCCACGTCGGAATCACCTCTCTCACGACTTGAGGGCCGCTTTCATCATGTCTGCGCACTTCTCAGCAACCGCTACCGCTGGAGCCATCGTATGCGTCCCCAGGACTTCCGGGAATACGGACGTATCGCAAACGCGGAGACCGTGCACGCCATGCACCTTCAGCTTCACATCCACCACGCTCGGCCGCTCTCCGTATGCCTGGGCACCCATCCGACACGTTGAAGTGTAGTGGAAGCTGTCGCGCAAGTTCCTTCGGATGAAGCGGTCGATCTCCTCGTCGCTCGTCCCATCAGGCACGATCAGGTCTTGTAGCGGCGCTCCGTGCTTGCGAGCATCCTCTGCCACGCGCAGCGCGAGCCTTACCCCCTTCCGCAAAGGTATGTAGTCTTTCCCATCCGTGAAGAATCCAAGGTCGACGTCCGGCCGTGCGCGCGGGTTGCTTGTCGCGAGTCGCACGGAGCCCTGGGACTTTGGGCGGATGAGCGTCGGGAGAAGTGAGAAGATGCCTTTCCCGGGGATATCTGCGTCCGTGCAATTGTTCGCGATGGGCATGAGCTCGATGTCGGGGAGGTTGCTCGGGATTGACGCGTCGAGCTCCGCGGGGTCGTTCGCGACTACACGGGACTCGTCGTCTAGTAGCCGCGAGGGCACCCAGCTTGTCACCGTTTGGAACGGGCTGGAGAGGATGCCGCGTCCCGTGAAAAGGTAGGACGTGGCTGCTTTGATCACAGAAAGTGTGCTGTTCTCGAGCTGATGCAGGGAATGCGCCATCGGTACCTGGTATGTCAACGGAACACTCATGTGGTCTTGCTGTACTGCATGTGAGCGTAGATGTTCGACAGGAACGAATCCACCACATACCAAGAAACTTCCCACAGCGGGCATATCAAGTACTACAGGTACGCCCTTCTCGCGCAGGTGCTCCTTCGGACCTATACCGCTGAGAGACAACGATAATGCTTCAAGGCTCGCATGCATTGTGAGCTTACATACCTAAGCATCAAGATCTGCGGAGAGCCGAGAGCCCCAGCGCTCAAGACGATCTCCCTCCTCGCCCTGGCGTAAAACGTTCGCGCCGCACTCCTCGGGTTTGTAGCCTCGAAGTGGACGCCTGTCGCCCTGAGGGAGCCATCGTCTTCGCGCGCGACGTCTAGTCGCAAGACCAAAGTGTTCGTGCAGATCTTCAGTCGCGCCTTGCGTTCTAGCGTGACCTTCGCAGGGAGGAACGCACGATTTGTTGACGCGCGGTAGGAGCGACGGTCTATGATCGCGTCCAGCGCGCCTACAGCTGCCGCTGGTGTCGAGGGGTCGTTTAGATCCTCTACGGGGGTGATGTTCGCCTCTGAAATTGCTTTCGTAACGCTATTGCATCGCATTCCATGGGTAAGCACTGTAAGCCTGCACAGAGGACCGTTACATGCTCACATCCTCATGATTTTGTAGGGAGAGCTCGGGTAATGGCGGTTCGCCCAGGGCCCTGTCGCATCCGTAAGCATCCTATTTGCAGCCGAAGGTGACAGCAAACATGCCCTTCTTCGATCTGCAGTTCGTGGCTGCACGACTGAGGGTATTCTCTGACTTTGCGAAGTACGGCTCGAGATCCTCGAACGCCCAGCCTTCGCATCCCAGCTCTTTCCACCGATTATACTCTCCCGACACACCTTGCGCAAAAAAGTTCAGTTTCATTCTCATGTTTTGCTCACTCACGTACCTCTGGTATATAGCAACGCATTGATCCTCGACGTCCCTCCCAGGGCCTCCCCGCGCATGACCTGCAGTGCGCGCCCATCAACTTGCGGCATCGGCTGTGCCCACCACGTCCCTGCCACCGTCCCGCTGCGGTACGGATTGCCGGAGATCACGGGAACGCGCGACGCCCATGTGTCCGCGACAGGCCCCTGCTCGACGACGAGGACTGTCACGGAGGGGTCTTCACTCAAGCGCGAAGCCAGCACGCTACCGGCCGTGCCGCCTGGGATGGGAGGTAGCGCCAAGGTCGTCAATCTTCCCCATTCGATCTCAGGAGAGAGGGAAAGTGGAGACTCACCGCCGACAATGATGTAGTCGTAGGTGTAATTGTCGACGGGCACTTTGGGATCGACGGGCACTGGCGTGCCCACGTCTTGTGGCTTGAGTTCGGGGACTTTGGACATCCTGTCCCGTCTTGAGTTGATGGACAACGAGTAGCTATAAACCCAGCGCACTAAGGTGCTCGATACGTCGTCCAGCAGGAGGAGAATTGAGGGAGAATGGATACACGGCTGGTCGAGGGCACGCGGCAGGACAACTCCGTGGAATGCACGAGGTTCCTTGAGAAATACGGCCGAACCGCTTCTTACAGCATGGAAGTCGAGGTGGTATCTTCTCCTTCCCATGTTGCCCGCGTATCCCACACGCCGCCCACACAGCGCTGCATCAGTGCGCGAGCGCAGTGCGGAACCTAATCTATTGGATGAGAATTTGTTTGACGTATCAGAATACTGTCTGAGTGTGCCGACTGGCATCTCCGCAGTTCAGAAGAGAACGCGCCGTCGGGAAGAAACACGGTGAACTCGAGTCCTATCTGGATCCTGGATGATGAAACGTGCAAACGACTTCTCGATCAGGGGCCGCGGACTAGCTTGTACGCCGTCCAGGCGGAAGCTATGCGTAGATAGTTCATCACCGTGTGCACGTGTAGGACGTTCAGGACCGGTACCGTCCAAGCTGTATATGTAGCAGTTGTATATTAGTGTCTCTGTCTCTGACCGACCCCGTATCCGTGTACATAGCCAATGTAATCATGCAACTTCTGGCCTGTCTGTGTACGCTCAGCGTACTGTACCTCACTGTTGTGGTCAACGGTGCAGATTGAGACCACTAACATTGTGTATCATCGACATCTACGTAATGGATACGAGGCATGCAAGGGACTTGTCACAAGTATTCAGTAGCATGGGCACGAAATCTTGTAGCGAGCCAGGCGAATTGGTTGGTGGGGCACCAACTCGGGGTTTCTATCTGTGAACCACTGTGTGTTGGTTCCGAGAAAGTCGGAAGCTTATGCACATTCGACGTGCGTATTCCTGTCGCTGTGGGAGAACCATGATGATGCAAGCATTGTAGGGATGCATCTTACAGTACTTTCGAAAGGGGTCCTGCAGTTGATATCATTCTATGGTCCGGAAGCTTCCTCTTCTCAGATGAAGACGTTCACCGAAGCCCTGATGACAAAATCAATCATGGAGGACCGAAAGCACTGGCAATGGGAAGACTCCACCCCCCGCCGCGGTCTTTGACATATCGTGCGCTTGGGAACACTCTGCCCCATCGAGCTACAGAGTTCACGACTGTCAATAGCCTGAGCACTGCGGAGAGTCGGAAAGTCAAGGAGCGCCACGTCTTTTCTCCTCGGACGAAGCCTCCTTCACCTCACCCTCCTCCAGGTCCACTTCCAGCCTCACAAGGGTCCCGTCGGCCTGCCTCGCTGGGGAATCAGGGACTGTCGGTCTCCCGCTCCCCGGGCCGTCCACAGTACTCGCGAACTGGATCTCGCTGACGAGTGTCTGCGCGTGCGCTCCGCGGCTTGCGCGTTCCGTCAGCTGCGTGCCCGTCGCCCAGATCGTGGCGAGCAGGACGCCGATGATCTGCACGTAGTTGTTCACTATGAAGATGTAGGAGCCGTGCAGGAAGCTGGGGTCTCGGAAGACGAAGATAAGCTGCGCGAGGTTGAGGGCGACGGGGAGGACGTAGTTGGATACGGCAATCCAAAACAGCGTGCGGAGACGTGATGGCAAGAAGACTGTGAAGGCGTAAGAGGGCTGTCAGCGTGCGGAGTTGCGCAGCTAAAGCTAGGCAAGCGAACATACATTTCGCCACCGCTGTTTCTCCCGACAAAAGCCCTACTCTCTGCTTATGCTTCGTACTTCGTTGCAGACGCGAAAGGAATAGTGCGGAGGTATACCTAGACATATACGGAGAATGGGTAGTCATCAGTTCAAGTCTCTGAGACAGGATCGTATGACGCACGTCGTGTCGAAGAACTGTAGGAACCACTCGATCTTCGCGTTGGGCAGGTCCCAAGCGGTTTGCCCCGTCTGCAGTGGGTTGACCGATTGTCGGTTCAGCCGCGCCCATCTCGTGACGAATACGATGGCATTCGCTATCCTTGCCAGCTTGAATACTGCGACGGGTGTGTAGACGGCGAGCGATCCGGCCCGCGACAGCGCGTGAGGCGGATAAACGGCGAATACTCTGAAGACTAGGATGAGCTCGGCGAAGAGGGGGACGAGGATCGTTAGGCATGCGAAGGTGGTGTCCATGTTTGGGTGGACGGGTCGAACGAGGATAGCTCTGGTCTACGCTCAAATAGGTTGTCCGTCATTCAAGATGTCTTGAACCATATAGGCCAAGGCCCCACTGCTCACCTGAGTATAAATTATGATAGCGCCCTCGGTAAGTCCTAGAAGGATTGCCACCACGTTCATAATAAAGACCGGGCGCCGTCGCATGCTCTTGGTCGAGAAGAAAAACAACGCGATCCCGACCGGTATGAGGAAGGACGACCAGACCGTGCCGATGAGCAGGAAGTTGAGGGACGGCTCGATCACCGCGACATAGTTGAGTCCAGGAGGCGGGATGGGTACGTTAGCAGAGGTTGGAACTGTGTTCGACGGCGACGCGGTAGACATCCCTGGAGGGACCAGAGGTATACTTCGCTAACGTCATGAGGATCGTGAGCGGGATGCCTTTGTAACGGGTCGCATCGCGGTATCTCAGATTCTCCGAGTCGGACTGACGCCGTTGCCACCACGGCCGTAGGCCTGGTTCCGGCGGGAGTGCTATAATCTCAACGTTTCGCATGTGATGAGATCGCTATAGGCCGCGACGAGCCGATATAGCAGTGCGATGAGACGAATCAATGTTTGTGGTCGTGTGTGCCAGGCAATTCAAGGGGAGGGCTGGCTCGAGTTGCCGCAACCTGGAACACAGGCTTCTAGAGATCCTGTACGGCGTCCGCGTACACGAGATCGGATGCTATTCCGCTCGGGCTCGACATCGGTGCCAATGTTCCAGGTGACCCCCCGACGCCTTGGAGTCTACAGCCTCTGTCAAATAGGCGCCTTCCAAGTTCCTACGATCCTGTCGGGATTGGTATCAGACACTGAGTACTAGTTACGCATGAGAAAAGAGCATCGAGAAAATGCGATGAACAAACTCACGAACGTCATCTGTCGAAGGGTGCATAGGTACATCACTCACACGGGCAGTGTGCCCACCACACAGAGTATGACTCACGACACAGATGTGTATGAAAGCAAGCTTAGAGATCTGACGCTCGATCCCATTGCGGGGAGAATAAAACTCTACGCGTGCTGGCTGCGTGGTGAGCCTGAGAAACCTATTCCGGCACTTGCTCCTGCTTTCATACCCGGACAGCAGTCCAGGCCGTGCCCGTGAAGCGGCAACTTGCCCGGATACGCCCGCGGCATCGTATCCCGTTCATCTATCATCATGCAATGGATGCAGTGGGATCTGCAACGGTCAGATCTGCAGAGCGACGCCCCACTGCCCAGTGCAACCCGCAGCTATTGGAGGAAACAATGATCAGCACAGGACATTGTTTCTGTGCAACGCAAGACGGACTGACGTGTTTTGAACCCTTCTGCCTGTATCGTAGGTCTCACGATTCGTAGTAGCGGCGACGAGGACAGTTATGATAAGAGTGTAGGGTAAGTCAAGACAATCTAGGGTATATCAGCGACATCATCCAACAGCGAGAAGTTATCACCTCGCGTGCCCATTCCCCACCTTCTCCTCCTTCCCTCCCTCCTTCTCCGCCGTCACAAACGCCTGGTACAGCCTCTCGAACCGCTCCAGCAGCTTCTCCCCCGCGTCTGGATGCTCCTCCCACACGGGCACGGCGATCACCCCAGGGTGGTCGTTCCCCCACCGGTCGTTCTCCGCACCGAAGCGCAGCGTCAGCGTGCGCCCGGGACTCGCGCGCGTGTACTTGCCGTGGTACGTGTGCCAGGTCGGGTACGCCTTGTCCGCGGGGGTGACGTGCGGGCTGTTGCGCGTGTCCGGGATGGCGAAGAGGGGGACGAGCGCGAGGTGGACGGCCGCGACCGCGGCGCTGTAGAGGGACATGAGAACGTGCGGGGAGCCGAGGAAGCGGACCTGCGGGAGCGGCGCGCGTTAGCGTCGAAATATGCGCGCCGGAGGAGAGGACCTACGATGACGAAGGCAGTCAGCATGAGATACCGCCAGCCCGGGATTGGGATGTTGAGCAGTGTGCTCATGTTCGTCGACGTGATCCCGGGGCTGACGATGTAATGGCGCACCTCCCCGTGAGGCGCGATAACTTCCGGCATCGCAGGCGCGCGGCCCGCTTCAGCTTCCAGTGTGCGTCGTTCGAGCTCGGCGCAGATGAGCTCAATCTGGAACTTGGACGCATTGTATGAGTGCAGAGTCTTGGTGAGCTGCCAGTCCTGGTCTAGATCGAAAGAGGGCTCTGCGTCTAGGGAGGACATCCAGAGGACGCGCGCGGGCAAACCAGTCCTTTGGGCATGCGCGAGTAGCAGTGGTTGCACGGAGCGGTACTGCAATGCAACATAAGCGGAAATTCCAAAGGGGATGAATGCAAGATATGGCACGGCAATGGCGGATGCACTAAGGAACTCTTATTCAAGGTATTAGAAAGGAACTCACCAGAACATAGTGACCGAAGACGTTGCATTGCCAGGTGTACCCAAGGCCGTCTCCAGTCAAGACCCCGTTGACTTGGATGTTCCGTCTTGGATGTTCGACAGCGTGTATGGGGTGCGTGAAAAGATCATAGAGAAAGCCAGGGATATCGAGATGGCTGAAGGTCGCTGTACCGGCGTTGAATATTAGATGGGATATGTGTTCATACCTGCGGGGAGGTGCTCGAGGATGTCACATGCAACATGCATAGGCCAACGCACTTTTGATTGACCGCTCTTCCGAATTCTAGCACGCTCCTCACAGACGAGAGGTCGAGCCGCTCTATGTCAAGCCTCAGGTTCCGTCGGAACGCGACGGCGTAAGAGTAGGCGTCAGGGCTGGTCAGCTTCGCGATGTGCTCGTCCAGCAGACGGTACAGCTTCTCCCTGGCGACCTGGGCCCGCTTCGCGTCGCGACACGCCATGATGATGGTGAGAGCCGCATCTGGTGCACGTTCGGGAATGTCAAGCTCGCGCTTGAGGTCGCGCCCGACATTGAAGTACGGCTCTGCGTCTGAGGGACGGGCAGATGAGAGCTGGACGATGAGACGGTGGCAAATGCCGAACCCAACGCCGCTAGAAAAATGGCCTGGTGAGCGCTTGTCCAATTCGAAACTCTGAGCACTCACCCGTTTGCGCCAGTGACGACGATGACCAGGTCCTCTGAAGATGTCTGCATCGTCGAGCGTCTGGGCACCTAGCGGGTCGACGAGGAGAGGGAAGGACGCGCAGGGCGGGCAGTGGGGGAGCGCCTTGGTTGCGGCAATAAAAGTCGTCCCACCCTCACCACGCCAAGGCGCGACAAGCGCCCATAAAGTACATGTCTCCGGGCGCTCGGCCGCTCTAAGTATAGACACCGCCCTGGGGAATTGAACTACGGTGTCCATCCCTGGTCTATCCGTGTACTAACAACTGCTCTTTCATGCTTGGAAAAGAGCATGAAATTCTCCTAGGGCATGCTATAACAATATTCAACAGAGCGCTATGATCTCTAGGTCCTCCCATACTACTTATACAAATGATACTGCGTAACTTGTGCTAGACACTGATGCCAGATTCTCCCGCCACACTCTCCCAACCCTGACAGCATTGAAATACCTACATGGCGTAGAACACCGCCCTTCCATATTCATCAACTGAAAAGCTGCCGTTGTACGAGACCATCGAAGGCTCCATCTCCGTCCGCTCCCGGAATGCAGAAGGCACGGTTTTGGTCTGCACCACGATGTCGTCCGGTTTCGAGGGTAGCACGGATACCTTGTCGGCGCGGAATTTGTTGGGCTCTGTTGAGTCCTCAATGCCGATGCTTCGGTCTGCTCCCTGGCCGTATCCGCTATCCGCCAAGAGCACGTGTAGGCCAGGATGTTGTGGAAGCGGGGAAAGTAAGCGGGCAGTCATCGGCATGCTCTCGTCCTCAGGGACAGCCGGTTGACCCCCTCGACGACACCAAATCTTATAGGACAGGCGGATCGGATGGTACCACAATACGACGAGAGTGGCGCAAATGATCTGAAAGTACAAGTTGACGGTGACCAGGTATGAGCCGGCATAGTCGTGGTGCACCGGAGAGGGGCGGCAAGTAAGGATGAGCTGCGCGACGTCCAACATGAAAAGAATCATAAAGGCTCCCGCCGCGATCTGTGAGTACTTTGGGGTGCAACGGCGAGTGTGAGACGAAACCGACGTTCCTACGATGTTTCTGTCCTCAGAACAACATAATCGCCTGACAGATGCGATGACCCACCTAGAGACATTTCGCTGTCTACATCACGCTGAGCGTTTTGAGTTCTGAGCCGTGGGACCACCATCAAGATCAATGTGCACCTGTCATCAATACTGCTGAGCAATGGCACGACCGACGTATCAAGATGAACACGCACAGGTCGTCTCCTAGCTGTAGACATGATGATGCTGCAGCCTTTGCCCGCGGTAGCTCCTCGACGGTTCCGGTGCGGCGAGCAATGTCGACCATGCAGAGAATGTAGACTCCAATGCGGAAGACCTTGAATGCCACGCTTGGCCCATATAGCGACATGCGGAGCTTCCACGACACAACATGCGAGCACAGTGTGCCGATCGTGAGGAGGGCGAGCGAAGCGCCCAGGATGGGAATGGCCAAGGAGAACGCGATGATGACATGTAGGATACTAGTACTCCTCGATTGATGGGCGGTGCCCGTCAGGACTTGCATCTGCTCCATAACAAAACAATTGCAGCTGTATCAGCGCACTTGCTACGAAGCATTCGGGGCATTCTACGCACCTGGACAAAGATATTCAGGCTCGCGTGGACGAGACCGAGCGCGATAACCAGTGGCGCGCAAAAAAGCAGAACTCGCCACCGTGGGCGATGTCGGGACATGCAGAAGAGACATAGCGTCGACACAATAAACGCGGCCCCGATGGCTGAGATGAGGACAAGGCCCAGTGCCGGTTCCAGAGGCGGTCGCGCATTATGGGAAGGGGTAAGGTGATGCAGCAACGCCGTCGCGTCAGAGCTTGGTTGTGTTGTCGAGGCGGTAGCCAACTGTGTGGCCGTGAATGAGTTCGAGTGACGCATGGAGAGCGACTCAGGGTGCAGCAGGGAGAACGGCATGGCTAGATACAATGTCTGCAATGGTGGAGGTTTGTCAGGTTCTCACGCGCGGGTAAAGGCTCATAAGAGGCGCATCCGCTAGAAAGCAAAGGGTGGTGACCATCGCCTTCGTGGCGTGATAGAGATGGGTGATATCAGTCAAGTTGAGAGCGGTGGCCGACCTTCACTTAGGCAACTCAATAGACGCATTTGCATACTGTGTGCGCTGCATCCGCAATCATGGACCAATCAAAGAAAGCCTGGATTAGCCCCTCGTAGACAGATGATGATTTGTCCTCCCTCACCGGTCACATCGAACTATCCTGTGGGGCTCTTGTTACCGGTATCTGCGCCACGATGCAGTGCCACATCTTCGATAGGGATTCTCTTCACTGCATCGTAATGACGCAGATGAGGAAGGCTGCACAGAGTCGCCAGTGGGCGCATTGATGTGAGGAATGGGTTCGATGAACTTGCTTACAGCCCAAGGGTGTATCGCCTTCTACACTGGTCCGCCAACAGAATGGTCGGTGGTCCGCACACCTCTTTAATGAAGCTTCATGTTCCAAGATGGCCATGCAGAGGGGTTGCGAGGACGATTACAAGATACCCAAAGCGGAACACCCATTTGCGGGGGAAGCCGCGTGCAAGATATAGTGAGATGGCAGAGCTGCTAAACGGTCGCGGCCCCCAGCCTGAGGTTAGTAGTAGAAGTTATAATCGTTGTCACGGACTAGGCGAGGCAGTGGCTGGCGGCGACGTCTTCGAGAGCGGCGAGGCGGCGGCGCCCGAGTTAGCAGTGCACAAGTTTGTTACTTACTAGCTCGCTCAAAGCGAAGCTGCGCGGTCAATGCTGACTTGGCATCCCATCTTCCAAGTATTTGACAGGTCACATTGGATGTGTATACGAGTCTCACAAACTGCGAGCCATGCTTTCGTGAATGGTGTGGCGATCTTCAATCCTGGCAGAAGCCGCCGTATCAATCCGGGAGCCAGAATGAGACGAACGAGCTCAGCGTTGGTTGCGACGATGACAGCTTCTTCTCATGGTTCATAGACCAACAAGGTGTATGATAATCGACGTCTGATGGAGAGTGTGAGCAGAAAAGCTTCACGATCAGTGCTTACTTACTATTAGTGACCATGGTGGCAGATCTAGAGAACAGGTGAACAAGCGGGCGCTTCTCCGTTCGCGGTGCTCACCTAGGATTTTCGGCAGCCTCCATGGAGTTCATCGAGCACTGCTGCACTGAACTCTGGCTGCTAGCGCACTTCTCCGACAGTGAGCTCCTCTGGTACACGTCAAGTCGGAAGTCATCATCACGACAGAAATCGCCAAACAGAACTCGGGTATATCATCAGATATTGCGGATGTTGCAACGAAAGCGTACAGAGCAATGAATGAACGAAACAGCTAAAGGAGTGGACGCGCATGCGGCAGTGGCAGCGGCGAGCGCAGCAGCGGTCGGTTGACCGGCGCAAGTTTTGTGCAGTATTAGTACCATCTATGGAACAACGGCTCGACGAGCGAGCCGCCGGATTCTACCGTACAGGAAATAAACTCGTTGTCGTGGCACTTTGCTGAGGGCGACCCAGCTGTGCAGAAGCGTACAGATGCAGAGGGCAGGGTTGCAGAGGGCCCTCTCGTGCTGGAGGGGAGTGAAGCGGCTATGTCTACATCCTACACTGTGCAGGAAACTGGGCAGGCTGGGCGGAGGAGGCGTGCGTGATGGCCACGGCCTACTCGGAGGGCGCCTTGCCGCTCTCGACGTCGGATACAACGGGTCCCTCCTTGCGGTCGTAGCCCTCGAAGCTCGCGCGGTCGTGCGTGCGACTGACGGAGACGTTGATCGCGACCGGCTGGAGGGGGTACGAGTGTCCACCGATCGTTTGCAGCTGACTGGGGCCAGCGCGATCCGAGACGTGCCCACCACCACTCACGCTGTCATTCATTGTGTACCCGAGACCGACACGGATGATGATGAGCGTGAACACGACACCCTGTCATCGAGTCCTGGTGTCAGTGGTACGACTTGGTGCAGAGGCAGAACTACCACTTACAATCAGTGGCTGAAGGATGTCAAGGCAGACGTACTGCGCGTTGGAGCCTGCGAGGTACGTTCCCAGGAGGGAGGCAAGTGCCGCGGAGTAAATCGCAGCCGACTGGATCATGGTCTCTATGACCTCCCAGTGCGACCCTGCAGCGGCGCCAGATGCACGGTACTTGCGTACGCGACGGTTCGACCACATGATACGGCCGGCAATGAGGACTGTGCGAAGACTTGTCAGTGATTGTCCCGAAAATGTCGTAACGTCCGATGTTACGGCCGGCGTTAAGATGGCCATTTGAAATGGGCGCCCGAGCAATTATATGGCAGCGGAGATTTGGACTTACTGGTGGCGAGAAGGTTGGTCGTAAGGGAGAGGGCGAAGAAGCTCCTGATCCACGGCTGAAGGTTATCCGCAAAAATGGCGTTGCCCTGCTTCGCGAGGCCGATTTCCACGCACGCACCGTAGCCAGCGACTGCGCCGCATATGGCGTTAGAGACCGAAGAATGGAAGGAGGAAGGCCTGGGACATACCGGCAGTGGCTACAAGGAGAGTGATTGGAATGATCAGGATATACCAGGTGCGGTTCCAGACGATGAAGAGACGATACGTCTGAACGAGCACGGAATGTTGACGTGAATTCAGGCTCTGCGAGGTCTAAACCGGGGCGCACGTACGACGAATGAATCGGCAACAAGTGTCATGCTGATGTAGATGACGTTCTTCGCGACCTCGGTGGGACTGCTAATAATCGCGTAGAACTCGTTCGTCCCGTTCGGCTTCTGGCCCCAGACGACGAAGCCCTCCACTGCTCTCACCACATCTATTGCTAAATGCTGCATGCAAGGATCGTTGATGAGTATCGTGAATGAATGGCAAGATCATATGGAATGGGTTGGTACACACCGCTACTGAGAGCACCCACATCACGGTGGATGTTCCAAAGAGCATCCTGTTGAGCCTCGAGCGGCCCCGGATCTTCTCCCTGTACAGTAGAATCCAGATAGCGATGGCATACAGCACCGTAAATGCGCCGAAAAGCATCGATTCCATGAACAGTGCTATGAGCTGTGAAAGAAGGCCAGTGTGTTAGTTACGGCTCCCACATCGAAATGTCGAGAAGTTGGAGAATTCGGTGTAGTGGTGGGGAGAAGAAGCACAAGGATTGGCTCAGAGTCAATGATGACATACCTCAGCTCTTGCTAGCGGGAATGTCTCCTGGTCCGACATGTCTGCGGCTTGTCTGCTGACAGTCTGACACTGAAGACGATGATAACGGCGGGGGAGTCAGGGTGTTGGCGCTTGAACGACAACGGTCCTTGGAGGCTTATATTAGCGAGCGACTATGCTGAGGGCATGCCATGAGATGTCGCGAAGGAGGGCAGAGAGTTAAGCGGTTCAGCGGCAAGATCTGGTGCACCGATGGCGGAATGCGACGCAGCTGCTCCCGCTGATGGAACTGCGTGACGCGCTCTGGACCTCTTCTCCTGCCCCCTCGGGGTGCGCTTGAGGTCACTGTCACAAGGAGTAGACGAGACCATTCGCAGCAAACGCCTCGCACCACTCCGCGAACGACCGGACCCGCGCCCCATTCGGCCAGCGTCCTCTGATCATTCGGCAAGCAGAAATGTGCTGTGCCCCTGGCCAAAGCAGGATTTCTGTCCCCGCATTGCCCGCGCGGCGACTGCCTTCGCTTGGGTCCTATACCCACGCGCAACCAGATCAAAGAGAAGCTTTCGGAAGGAGTAACCGACGACCATCTGGTCTTCCTTCTGGCCTCTCTTCTGAGTCTTCTCCTCCTCGTAGAAACGCGACCGCGCAGCACTTGCATGCGATTTTGACGACTGACCTCCGCCTGCATGCGAACGCAGTCAGAAGAGGCGAGAAGATGAAGTGATGCGATGAATGACAGGGCATACGTCTAGTGTCTGCCCTGAACGCTTGTCGTTCGCGTAGGTAGAGCGTTTTGGGCGTCGCAGCCACGTAGCATCTCGGTACCTTTATCGACAGTTCGAAACTCAGCCCCTAACATGATGACGCCGACGCTGATGGAAGAAAACAAGCACTGGCAGCTGCGTACCCGTGCGCGGCCTCCGAGAAGGGTCGAATCTGCAATGCAGATCAGTCACAAGTTTCGCAATTGGCGACGGGTGGTTTGGCGAACGGAGAAGTTGATCTTGTGCACTAAGCCGGGCCATCCCTCCGTACTTTTCTTGCGGCGTAGATGCCGTGGACTGTTACGTGAGTCGCAGCTTGTTCACACGGTGCATAAAATTCACATCACCAGGCTCAAATTCTAGACCAACTATAGCCGTGCTATGGAAAGACGACGCCTCCCCAAGCCATATACATACCTTGAGAATTGTACGACTACCGAGTATGTTGAGAGCGGTCTATGGGCGCGGAGGTGGACCCTTCTGTGGTTTCGACATGTCAGCTAGATAGAGGAAAGGAATAAGACCGAGAGGTTCACCGAGGGCGGGATGATGGCGGATATCTCCGATCAGAGACTTTCTCGATCGAAACTCGACTCCGGCCGCGCGGGGAAGCATCCCAGTTTTCGACACGCTTTTCTGACCACAGCGACTAGCGTTGTAAGTATGAGCTGCTATCGTACGGGTGCGGGCCAACAGAGGGAGAAAGGATTCCTGCAAACACGTACCACTAGGTTTGGTTGTATGTAGTTACTGAGAGTCACTTGGGTTTGTATTGCTGAACCCGCGCGCCGGACATGCTTATGCGATATGTTTGACAGACGAGGATTCCAAGCACCCATGAGTACGACGCTCTCGTGGCACGGTGGCCGTGTTGAATGTCCGATTGTCGGGGCGACTGTTCCTGGAGTCTCTGCGGAATCGCGTCATTTACGTGAATATGAGCCTGTGCTAGAGCATGCACGGTAGCAAACGTTGTCTGGTCGACGGCGGCGACCCGCGACGCGACCTTGCACTGTTTCGCGTTGATTTGGGCGCTCTTCGATCGCCGATCTCATACCAGATCGCGCCACCGCCGTCATGCCTAGAACAGCTTTCTTTCGTACCTGCTGTCGAATCCTAGGCCTGCTGTGGCCGTACTCCCCTACTCTCGAGATTCGCAGCGTCGAGACGGACTTGGGCAACGGTGCAAGACTATTGAATTGTCTATGTGTATGCCACATAGGGTAGGTTTCAATGTCGACGAGATTTCGCGGAGCCATCCGCTCAGCTGCAGTGGCAGGACGCGGTTAGTTGGGCTGGCTTGCTGAATTCTACCAGATTCGTGCCTCACCACCCACTGCCCTATGCTAATGCACTGTTGAGGTTGTGAAGGACAAAGGAGTCCCAGGACAACTCTTGGCTCGAGGGTGAGTCAGGTTCATGCTAGGACGAGAGGTGGGGAAATGAGTCGTCAATATCTATCAGCGTAAGATGAGCAGTGTCAAACGACCAATCGCGGAGAACAATGTGAAAATGTGATCTGGAAGCAAGCTGGTGTGGCTTGCTGTGCCATTCACCTTCTCGTTTTTGCCGGCGCAACCGTTCTGACAGACGTGAGTGGCAGATTGGAGAGATGACAAATTCGCCATCTAAAAAGAACGATGTCGCCGTCCTTCAATGCAGAAGCATCGAATACCGCGAGACTCGAGCTTGTCAAGAAGATCTCAAGAAATCCCCTCACTGCACCAGTCTGCAGTCGCGCCATGCACGACGCAGTCAGGGCGTACAAGACCTGACTATGCAGGCATGGTCTTTCAAAGGATCCCCTGACCTGAATACTGGCGCCTTTCATCGAAGCTCGCCCTCTCAACGAATTGCCACTTAGCGTGCTAGCGCGAAAAAGAGATCGCAGTCAGCCCGTCGCCGGGGAACGTGGCGTCTATCCAGCGGCGCGGTGCGCAGAAGGGCATACGCTGACCCTCCTTCATGTTTCGTGTGTCGGGGCCTTCGAAGTGAGGAGCGAGCAAAGAGAGCTTGCATTTGGAGGAGTGTGCGCGCGGTGGCATCAAACGTTCCTTGGACAGAGTCTGATCAGTGTACTGCTGGGCGGGCCTATGGAACATCATGGGAGAGGAATTCGTGCTGCCAGAGTGCCCCCGCATAACGCTTGATGTTGCGCCCTGTTACGGCCTTCCCGCCGACTCCACGGACGTCCAGAGTGGGACAGTTCGAGAAAAGGGGCCCGGCGTAGTGCATAGTGCCCAGTGCACAGAGCCTATCTGCGATGCGAACTTGGGAAGCAAGGTATCAGGCGTCCCATGACCATGATGAGAGCTGATTCACACGGAACGTCTGACGGTGCCATCAGCGCGATAACCTGCGCATAACCACATGTCGCCCACCAGTTTGTCCATTCGCGGGGTCGCAATGCATTCTGTCCCCTGTCGGTGCGTCAAGGATGAGTGGATTGACACTGGCACAACCGAAGCGGCCATCGTCGACACCTACGTTGGCCTTTGACTCAGGCTGCAAGCCCATAGACACTGTCCGGGTGCGAAAAGCCACTCTGCGCTCCGCGGGCGGTTGTGATCGATTTCGCAACCATCTGCCAGACTGCCACAGGATGAGCTGCTTGATGATGCCGCACGCGAACGCCACGATGCCGTTATCAATCTCGGTCTCAGATTCGGGCAGTGGCTAATGCGAGCGCGCAAATGACCGCATGCGCGCTTTTTGCTCCCCGTTCGCCGTTCGGGTTCGCCAAAGGAGCTGCAGGAACATCAGAACGAAAGATTTTGCCCCTCTATACCCGTCCATCAGCCGGTGTTACGCGACACTTTTGCTCCCGACGTGTCCAGCTATGTTCGGGAACTCCCGTGAGGGACACCGTGATTGAGAGGGACATGCTGAATATTGCGCACAGTACATCTGGTGGTCCTAGAGTGAGACGAAGACATACGGACATATCGTACTGACCTTCAACACTGCAGCTCGTTCGACCTGGATTCAAGAAATGTTGTCCCGGAATTGGACAGATTATACCTTGTTACAGGTGCCAGCCCAATTCGAGATACAAGCGGTCGTCGGAAAGCTCATCCACGGTCGCGTTTGTTAGACTGCATGTTCATGCACGTGCACCATGTTCCAGCCTTCTCTGAAGGCTGCGTGAGACCGCGCCGCCTCGGCAATGTTAGCTGACAACCCAGCTGAAGCGCCTGTGACATTGCTGGAGTGATTGAGTACGTCTCTACTGAAGATCAATGCTGACTTACTGCAATGGCCGACATCCCATGCACAGTTGGCAAAGGAACCCAGCAGCCGAGCCTCGAGACCAATGCTCAACGTTCAGGCGAAGATTGATATTCCACGACGATTGTTCGCAGTACATAATGTGCGTCATCCACGCACGAGGCAGGCAACGGGGTTACCTGGGAACGTGGATGACAATCTCAGTAGGTGCGACCCAGGCATACCGCTGTCTTCCGAGAGAGAGGTTGCGGGAATACGACGGCGTCAGGCTGTTAGCATCTACTCGTCTTCAAACAAAGACGATACTTCGACCCTAGCGAGGGGGCGCGATGGTTAGATGTTACGTGAAGCATAGACTTCACCACAGCTTTTTGGTTGCCTTAAAGAATGCGGCGGCGGCGGTACACACCTAGTTTCCGGTCAAAGAGTGGACCTTGAATGTTGAGAACTTGAAGGGGTGTGCCAAGTCCGCGGTTCACTGCATAGACCCAATCGCCAATGGCCTTACCACGCCGATAGTAGCGCAAAAGGGAGGGGAAGATACAGTGGAAGGTGACGCTGGCCGTCGGCGGGAGGTGAGCGGGAAGAGCAGGTGCACTCCAAAAAGCTTTGCTAATAGAGTGCGACTCGTCCAGTTGCATGGGCGCGAAAGCGTTGAAGTTCATGACGTACGCAAGCAAGCAGTTTGTCGCCGAGTCGATGGTGGTACGGAATCTAGACGAGCTTGGACTTGTGGTGGGAGCTACTGAGAACCCCATCTGCAGTATCAGCACAATGTGATCCTCAGTACGTGCATAAGCCGTGACTTTACCTGACTCGGGCCTGTAACGTGCGCGCGACCTCAGCAGCTTCGAAATTTGGATGACATGAATATACTGTCAGCGACAATTCCATGCGACCTCCTTCGTTGTATAAAATGAGCCACTTGCGGTCACTGAAGCACACCCAGTCAGAAAGGCCGAGTTACGAACACACGACGAGCCCGACGTCTACCTCCACGGAGATACAAGATCCGAAGCATCGCTGCCCTTATCATGAAGACCGTGTCAAGCCGCATCTCGAAACATGGGTCTCGTGCGAGCATTGTCGCCCATTACGGCACATTAGGCTCTCATACCACCGGGAAGAAGCATGGCTTCTCAAAAGCCTTCGACTATAGAGAGATATGCGACACGACTGCCAATACACGAGCAGATTTCTGGCCAAACAGTGCAAAGGGTCAAAGGAAAGCACACTCACACTCAAAATACTTCGCTACAAATCGCGGCGTCGCGGAAGAGTACGCACGGCCGGGTCCCCAAGATCCGTAAAGGTGGCACTACCGTGCGCATAAGCTTCAGTCCCGAGCGTTACTGTGCGCTCGATCCGCATTCAAGGTGTACGGAATGCCTCATCTGGATCCGGGGCGAATCCTTGAGGCCGCTATTACCGCATCGCAGCGGTCTCTTCTGACAACGGGAACGAGGCGTCCGCGCTGGACTCAGTCCGTATTAGTCTTGCTCTGATAGATCTCTTACGATAAGTAGAGCAGAGCGAGTCTCACGAGGTGTCAGTATAAATGCCCTGCCATTGTAAATGTCCCATGGGTTGATACGCCTGGCGCCGCGCAAGACAACCGCGACCTGCAGACGAGACATTCAACATACGCAGGCATGCTCTACTGGATATATGCCTTACCTCTCTACCTCTTCTCCGCCTCCTGGCGCTCCTGGGCGTTGCCCATCGTGACCGATACACAGGCGATCCTTGACACCGGCCACAAGAACGCGAAGATCCTTATCCTCGGGGGTGGCATGGCTGGGGTTATCGCTGCAAGAACGCTACACGAACAAGGCATCGAGGACTTCATCATCATCGAAGCTCGGAATGAGCTTGGCGGACGAATGATGAGCCACCGCTTGGGCGATGAGTGGACCGTCGAGGTCGGCGCGAACTGGGTGCAAGGTACGCAGACCGGAGACGGCCCTGCAAATCCGATTTGGACCCTGGCGAAGAAGCACCATATCTCGCTGCATTCCAGCGACTACTTTGGCAGTATCGGTGTGTATGGTCAATCATTTCGCGAGCGAGGGCTCACAAGGCAGCGCATAGCCACGTACGATTACTCGGGTCCGACGGATTTCCAAGACACTTTCCAAGAGTCGATCAGGAACTTCGATAGATTGACAGCTACGGCCGGTCAGTGCGATACGCATCCGTCGCGGGACGCAGACTGAATAAAGCCACCGCAGGTGCTCGCGTGCCGCAGCGACTAGTCGACATGACTGCGCGAAGCGGCTACTCACTATCAGGAGCGCGCCCCAGCAGCCCACAGGAGATGGCGTCCGAGTACTACCAGTTCGATTGGGATTTTGGCGCGACACCTGAAGAGACGTCGTGGCTGGCTGCATCTTGGGTGCATGGTCGTTCCTGCTTTGAAGGCGATCTGGCTTCTCCTGGCTTGGACCTGGTGCGGGACCTGCACGCCGCGTATGGGTGCGCCTGTGGCGACGGGTCTTCCCGGTAGAGGTTGGCGTCCCCAGATCTTTGAGCTACACTGACGACGCAACAGGCGCATAACAATACTTTCCGCACCTTTTCGCGCCAGAACTTGCTGTCTACAGACCAGCGTGGCTTCAAGACCATTCTCCAACAGGAGGCCGACGCTTTCCTCACCGACGGCCAGATTAGACTGAACGCCACTGTCGTGACTGTTCGTACGTCTTCAAACGGCGTAGTCATTACGCTCGCGGATGGAACGCAGATCACGGCCGACTACGCTCTGTGCACGTTCAGCCTTGGGGTCCTACAACATGACGATGTACGATTCATACCTGCAATGCCCGCTTGGAAGCAAGAGGCTATACACAGTATGGCAATGGTGAGCACTATACTTGATTGCGAGAAGGAGATGTCGCCAGATCTATGTCTGTAGGGCACCTACACGAAGATATTCCTGCGGTTTCCGCAGAAGTTCTGGTTCGATACAGAGGCGAGTCGTTTGGGTTGGATCATGCTCTTTACACGCTGAAGATAGTCTATCAGATGGCGTTGTACGCAGACCATGAGAGAGGCAGATACCCTGTTTGGCAATCGCTCGACCACGAGTCCTTCTACCCCGGGTGTGGTATTCTGTTTGTCACAGTGACCGTGAGTGTCTCCCCATAGGAATAAACAATCGGAACTCACCGATCTACATACACAAACTGCCTCGTCACATCACAGGGAGAGTTCTCCCGCCGTATTGAATCGATGGCAGATGCCGCGGTGCAAGCAGAGATCCTGGCTGTGCTGCAGGCCATGTTCCCTGATGTGGCGATCCCGGACCCAGTCGACTTTTATTTCCAGCGATGGTACAACGACCCGCTCTTCCGGGGGTCCTACTCCAACTGGCCTGCAAACTTCCTGAGCGAGCACCAGGTGAACCTGCGTGCGAATGTCAATGAACGCTTGTGGTTCGCCGGGGAGGCAACAAGCAAGAAACACTTCGGTAAGTGGGGGGTATCGGTGCCGCATCGACGACTATATGCTGACACGTTTTTGGTAGGATACCTTCATGGCGCGTATGGGGAAGGTCGAGATATCGCGTTGCTTCTTGCGGAGTGCATTCGCGGTGGTGGGTGTATGGGCCTGGAGCATGTCGATCGCGTGCGAAACGCGCTGCCATACGACGTGGCATAGTCCGGCACCCAAGCATTAGTCCGCGAATACTCAAGACTAGTGCCACACTGTACTGTTTGTCAGCATGTGATTGATACTGGAGCCTCGTACCTGTACAACTACAATAGTCCGATTGTTGGTCCAATATGGCGAGTAAACTTGTAGTGAGAACAAGTGGTGAACGCTGGAGGCGTTCGCGAAGAGACCGATGTTCAGACTATTCCACCCATGCATGTTGCCGAGACGGAGGGTCCATATAATGATACAATCTTCAACGATAACAATATCTATACAAAGTACGGCATATTTCCCTGGGCGAGCGTTACATGAGACCATGAGCACGCGAATATTGCCTGGCAAACGCACCATTTTCCTCGTCCTCTGCATACCCTTGTCTCGCTCGTTCTCCGGTGCGGCATCGTATACAGTGAACGATCGTTCTCCGTCTTCTCGTATCGTCAGGATAGAAGCCATATTACCGCACCGATAGCAGTAATTTGGTGCCGACCATACAGTGACGAGTTGCTCGTCAAACATGTACTTGTACCCTTCTTGCACCAGTTGATGTGCGCGTGCTATGAGACGAAGGGAATTGACATGATTGAACTGTTGGAGAGCCTGGGGTTAGCTATTGACGTCGAGCTTTCAACTATCGACAACTCACTTCTCGCGTTACGCTGCCCCCGAACAGCCAACCTGCACCGCGTGGACTTACTGCCCAGTTCTCAACATCGTCAGGATCTGACCACATCAGGTCTGGGGAGCTTGAATGAGTCTGAGTCCGGCGCGCATTCTGCACAGTACGGACCACAGAATGCGCCCTCATGGGGAATTTCTTGCGCTCTTGACAACACGCGTATTTGGTCTAGTGTACGAATATCGGGTGATAGACCACCATGGACGCACAGCGTCTCGCCGTCAATGATCTGTAGATGCTTGAGACATGTCATGCTGAAGTTGACGTGGAGTGGACGTACTGCAGCTAGGTTTAGGTAGTCGAAGACGCTACAGCAGGCTTTCCATACCAACGCAGAACCATACTTCTGCTGACATTCGTCTGACGGACTGTTTGCATCTCCTCGCGAGTTGAAACACTGTGTACTTACCATAGAAGCCATACACCTGAGTAATTTGTCTGCTCTCGTGGTTTCCTCGCAACAGGGTGACTTTGTCTGGGTATCTATACGATTGAATGAACATGAGTTCACGGACGCAGAGCTGGTACACCGACTTTGCTTTCAACACAAGGAGCAACGAGACGGTCTCCAAACTGTAGTGCCCGCGGTCCACAAAGTCACCCTGGGGCAAGTCTAAGCAGTCTTCTTGGTCGCATCCGAAGGTCACATACGTGCCATGAAGATGTAGCTCGTCTCGGGAACCATGCCGCCCTTTCGCAGGAGCTCGAGGAGATCCCAGAACTGACCGTGAATGTCGCCGCAGATGGTCACCGGACTGGAGACGGGCTGGATATTTGATTCCTCGAGCAGGATGGAGCGAACTCTATCACAGAGCACCTTCATGTCGGCTTCAGCCAAATACTGGCATTCCATCAATTGTGCAAGCCATTTATCAGGGTCGAACGAGGCCATTGGGATACGCAGTGCAGCGAGCGGACAGAATGCCAGTCAAGACGTATACAGAACACTGTGAAGTGAGGGGCAGTCGGCGTTGGAGGGTATGCAGATGGTGGCAAGTGCGAAGAATGAGACGAGGCCCGAATCCGTGCCAAAGATGGGCGACGGGCGTCATCGCTGCCACAGTCGTGCTCCTCGCCGTTGACCACGACATGCTCGCTCGCTAGAACGTTCCTGAAATCCCTGACTTACCTTTTTGCTCTCATGCTTGACCATAGAGACTTCTGACTTCTCCTCTACGCTGTAGCATCTCATCGACCCAACACGCACCACCGACTATGCCTGACGAAAAGGAGATCACCATCCGCGAATCCACCAACACCGTTCCGCGTGTGAAGCCGCCGCCCAAGTCGTCGGCCATTCCTGTCCCATTCGTGTATCATCCTAGCGACGATGGTACGGATGAAAACCTGCTGATCTTGCTTCATGGCTTGGGTGAGTGAGATGTACTCGACGCCTCCCTCTGTAGACTCTGACGGACGTGTAATGTACAGGCGATACGCAGATCCCGTTTGGCAAGCTAGGCCGTCAGCTACACTTGCCGCAAACTGCCACGCTTGCATTACGAGCTCCGGAGAAGTAAGTAAGCCTGATGTTCAGTCTGACGTACGCGTTGCTCACAGCGCCCCGCCAGGATCCCGTTCCTGTATGAGGAAGCGTACCAGTGGTATACATCCTTCGATCCATTGGGAGAGCTTCTGGAACGCCCAAATCCGACGCCAGCGCTGGAGCTGATGACCACGGTTGTCGACCATCTCATCCAGGACTGCTCGTGGCAACCCCACCGCATCCACTTCTTTGGATTTGCTCAGGGAGGGAGCGTGGCTGCCGAGTTCGCGCTCAAGTTCTGGCGAAACGAATTGTCCCTTCAGCAGAAGTCCCTGCCCGCTCCTTCTGGTGCAGATGTGGGGCAACATAACCCGCGCGCACTTGGCTCCATAGTCACCGTGTGTGGCCCCCTTCTTTCCTACCCTACCCTGCAGAATCCGTGTCCGTCTCCCGTCTTGGTATTCTGTCGGCCTCCCCCGGCGGACTCGGCTATGAAGCCGAGCGCAATCACTGACTTCAAGAAAGGCTTCACGAAAGTAGTAGAAGTCAAAATGAAGGGCGAGGGCATGCCGAGGTCGAAAGAGGAGTGGGAGCCCATCATGCGTTTCTGGAGCGAAAACCTGGGGAGAAGGCAAATGGATGGTTTGTATGAAGTCATGGCCGGAATGGCACCCCCTTAATCTGCAGGCATCCTCCGTAACGAATAACAAGGCAAGTGTTCTGCTTGAGTTGTTCGACAAACCCTACTTATTGTCGCTAAAGAGCCGTGTAAGCTGCTGCAATTCTGTAGCCATAGTCTAATTCTCTCTTGAACGATCATTGATCGCATAAAGAGACCATATGGTTACGTCCGACTTTGGCTGCTCGATGGATATGAACGGTGTGCGTATGCACGGATGCAGTGCACGCGACATGTGAGAGTTCTAGCGCATTCTGACGCGCAAACTGTCCATGACATGGAGGCCGTATCAATGTCGCGAGCTTACAGCATCATCACGACTGTGGACTGATCTCCCTGTGCTTCGGACGCACCTGTCCAAACACAGGCCGTTCGCGGTCAACCTCGTTCTGTGAGTTCTCCCAGGATCTGATTTGCGTTTCTCTCATCATCCACACAGGTGAGGTCGTTTGCAATCCGGTCTCGGAGGCTCTAGCACATCGGCAACGCTAGTCAGGTGCGATTTCTGTAGCATATATCACGCTGCGACTGATTGACCGAAGTCGGGGAGCCTCTCCTCGGCGACACATGGCGGTGTATGGTGCGGTAAAATGCACTTCCAGTATTGGCATGCGCGGCTGATTTGCCTCCGCGGCCCTTGACAACATCAACGCTGGACTCAGCTGCTCAGCGGTGCTTCTCGCCATGTCCTCTCCATATGCATCCTGTCCATCCGTTTGCTGACCATGTCTCTACAGAAGCTCAAACTGTCATGGTACTGCGACGAACCCCGCGAAGTCCAGCTAGGGACTGGATAGTTCCATTGGCGACTAGACTCGGCCGACATCTCGGCGAAGCCACTATAGCGACTTGAGAAGCCGCGAAGAGCGAGTGATGCTGTCACGCATCAGCAGAAGTCGCAGCGTTGCATGCTGCCCATCTGGTCCCAGATCTCAGACGCTTCATCGCTCAGCTCTCACCCGTCCTCCTTCGCGACATTCCATGGCGTCCACAGTTTCCCTCCGGCGGGGTTTGCTGCCGTTATAAAGCGACCAGCCGCGTTGGCTCCCGGGAGCAACGATTGGCTATTTTCCGCCACCCTCGTCGCATCCCTTCGAAAGGCAACAGTCCGCCCACTTGCCTCCGAAATGGCCGATGGACTCTCACTAGCTAGAGCAGAGGTAGGTCAACATCCTCGATCCCTCGCTGGTCTCCCTTACTCGGGTGCCTCCTTGGGAACCTTGTCTAACTCGGTGTCGACATGGTGCCTGACCATCACATCCGTGCAGCTCATAGCTTTGTTCCTAGAGTCGATGCTCTTCGGTGCTTTCACGGTGCTGTACGCCATCGCCATCTGGATCTTACTGTACAGGGAGAAGATCCGTGGCCGCATGAGGCTCAATAGGATGCTCTTCGGGACGTCCACGGTTATGTGGGTCTTGTCAGTGGCCGTAAGTGTATCCACGATCGGTCGTTGATTTGGGTGGGGACACTGACTGGGATAACAGCATCTAGCGGTCGATGTGGCGAGAGCGGTGCAAGCATTCGTCGTTTGGGGCGGCCGACAGGCCGATGGGGCAGAGGCATTTTACGATATCGTCAGTGACCCCACAGAAGTAGCGAAGGATGTCATATACATCACCATGACCTTGGTCGCTGATTCCTTCGTGGTGCGTACCAGTCGCCCTTTGAACCTGCGTCGTTCAATCGCAGGCTCACGTAGCCTGCTCAGACGTACCGTTTGTACATTGTTTGGAATCGTAATCGGTGGATCCTCGTTCTTCCTGTCCTTCTCCTCATTGCTACCGCGAGTGAGCGCTCACATTGCACCTCCGAAGAAGAGCCACATTGCTGACGTTCGCCACTCACAGTCGCAGGATATGGTGCTTGTGCAGAGGTCGGGCTCACTCAGAATGGCAATGCCATCTTCGCGAGCAACCTGCAGCCCTGGATCGAGAGTTTCTTCGCACTCTCGCTCACCACGAACCTTCTCGCTACCCGTGAGTAGCTCTCCACCTATGATCGCCAGAATTTCGAAGCTCAATCTCTGACACGACATCCCGCCTTCCGTTCAATCTGATGCTCCATGCCGTTGATGCTCATCATCTACATTGTTAACCGCCCATCGTCTTGCGGACGCCTCGGGATCACCCCGCATGGCCGCTTCAGTGCTCATCACGGCTCGCATCATGTGGTCAAACCGTCGGTTGCGTCAGTATCGGACAAAGGGCGCTCCGCCCGCCTCCCATTGGGAGGTCATCGAGACGATGATTCAGTCTGCGGCCGTTTACTCTGCCGCACTCGCATCGCTGCTGGGCACTTACCTTGCCAACTCGAACGCGCAGTACATATGCCTCGATCTTATCCAGCCTCTCATCGTGGGTATTCACGTTCGCTCGCTTCCGGAACGTGACTGACATTCCTCTTGGTCCTTTTCAGGGCATCGTATTCACGCTGATCATCATTCGCGTCGGTCTCGGCTACACCGTGAACGGTAGTGTCAGCGGCGGCGGGACCGTATCAGACCGTGCTCACCCGGGACCACTGCCATCCGCCGGCGCGAATGCCTACCCGCTTCAGCCTGTTGCGATCAGCGTCTCTGTGAATCGCACCTATGATCGCGCCAGTTTCGAAGGCTTCGACTCTAAGCCCAGCTCGACAACCGATGTCGAAAGCCATAAGGTTTCCCCCGAGCCGTGAGCTCAGGCTCTTGCTTGTCCGTCGCTCCTTATACTTTTTTATGCTTATAACTGAGGTCGGTCTTTATCTATCTCTCCTTGTTGCATGTAGGTATGACAGCCTCTGGTCCTTGCCTGGTTTGGACTCTGTATGTTCTAGCTAGTCGTCGCGTGGCTATTGTGTACGGTTATTGTAGACCGCATTATCTGACTTGTTGTAGAACTTTGTACCTCGCACGCCGTTCCCCAGGATTGCGCTTGCCGCCCGCAATTCGCGGCGACCGTCAACACCTACCTTGACAGGCGATCCCGGCATATCCGGCCACTTGGTGAGTGGAACCGATCTCCAAACTCAAGCGGCTCTCTGGGCGACGATCATCTGCTCTCGCGCGAAATTTTGTTTACACTGCACCGCGACACAGTGCCGCCTACACCGGTTCTGGGTAGACCTTCCTTGAGATAGGACTGAACATCAGAACCTGCACTTTTGGCCATGTGAGTGCTTGTCTCTCGCCCTGACGTAGCGCGCTAACGCGCGTTCGATGACAACGCGAGTTCCAACGCTGCGAAGTCGGCGACTAGAGGGCTTCGTCAGTGAATGGTTCCTTCGCCTCTTGCTCTCCATCGAGGTTCTGGAAGCTCGCCCGGTGTCTGTTGGCGCATGCGTTTGCACCAGACGTCTTTTTCACTCTCAGGCTTCGGATCGCCCGCTACGCCTACTTGTGGCCGTCTTCGCGTGGAAAAAAGATGATACGGCCAAAACAATCCCAGCAAACGAAATCTGACGAAGACAGGACGGGTGCTACATTCGCTCCGGCCCATCAACCCGTGGCAATGCGATACTGTTGAAATGGCACTCCGGACCGCTGACTTAGCGTCAAGTTTGCTGGTAGTTCTGACGTAAAGCCTCGATGATGCCCAAATCTCAATGACGCTTGGATGGTGGATCCCCGATTAGCATGTAGTAAGTAAAGAGGGACTGTTTGAAGTATGCCATGGCACCTACTCACTCTCTAATGACGTTTAGCGACCAATCATGCGGAATTCGTGGCATCGTCTGTGTCGACATTTAGCTATTGATCTCGCTCTTCTCTCTACGTCTCAGCTGTAAGCATATGAGTTCAAGCCAACTTCGCATGGCATACTCACTGCAATTTCTAACTAACTTCGCTCGCAGAGCGCTTAAGCGTCGCGTCCCATAATCCCCGTCGAACTTGGCGAACGGAATCAGCAATGACAAGGAGTACCGTAACCTAAGGCCCATCAATGGACTGTTTTGGCAGGTATGTACCTATACAAGAGCATCTTTCAAATGGCAATATATCACCGGGGCTCACTGGCTAGCACGTTAACGCGCACGCGTATCTCCGTGAGCTGAGGTGCAGAATAGTACGGGATTCGTGGCCAGGGCGCGCCCGGGCCACAGCCTGCCACAGCGCTCCTGATCCCTTCCTCTCTCGGGACCCGCCAGTTACGGATGATAGTTGAGCATAGATCTATCTGCGGAGTTCGAGACAACGTGGGCTTCAGAACAACCCGTTCGTCAGTGAACGAGAGCAGCAGGTGTGTAGTGAAGAAGCCACCTTGGTCTGATAAGTAATCGATGGGCGAAACGTGGTCATCCAGGATTCCCGCTCAACTCCGCCGTTGCTTCCGCTGGTCATAAACCCGCTAAACTTCCTGACATCGGCGTTCACCTCGGAACAGAAGTCCGCATCATCCGTTGCCGCGTGAAACGTGGTCGATATCGTGCCTCGATATGTCAGGAACGGAAGTTGGTTTGTTTTCGGTTTTTTGGTTATCACCTCGTCCTCTGCCGGCTGCGCGCCATGAAGCACGACAGTAGCTGATAGACTAGCAGCAAATCTAACCTCGTATGTTCCAGGGCTTTGCTTACGTGCGGAGAGTAGCTTCTACCCCATTACGTTACAACTGTGTGAGTGCATCACCTCCCGCCTGTCGGCATTCTCTGTCGAACGCTAGCAGCATCACAGGACGTTCTATCGACTCTCGGGTACTACACGCGCTGTCTTTACCCTCTCCTTCTGCCTTTGCGCTGGGCTCAACTAAGCCGTTTTGCCATGGGCGCAATCTATCTCTGTCCGCGGTGAGACGGGTTCCAGTGCGCGTGAGTTGCTGTCAGCCGCCATCATATCCGTGATTGGGAGCAACGCGAGCACTGCAGGTCTTCAAATGTCTACATGAGCGCGATCGCGACATAGGACTCCGGAGGAAAGTGGCCAATTGAGCGCATTGCGGCCTTTCGGAGACACGTGCAGGGCACGAGCCAGGAAGATGCACACTCGCGCCCACATCGGCGCCGCTAAACGTGGTCGTTCTCGACATATATCGTTAGGCCGGCAAGCGCGAGGGACCATTGCGCCGCTGATGGGAATGCGATTCGATACGCACCTTTGCCAGCTTTGCCTGGATCGACCGTTCTCCCCGTCGCACGCGTCTTTCGCTATGAGTGAGCCTGACGTTGGCGACATAACGTCGCCCTTCGGAAGAGCGGTCGCCCTCGCGGCTCAGCCTGGTATATATAATCAATGGGCCTGCGCTGCCGACGCCCTCGAGGCCGTATTCAACCAATCCCTTTCCCCCCGAACCTCGCTTCCCTCTGCCCTCCCCTTCCCCGTCCAGACTGCCCGACGCTCGTCCGCGGTTCCCCCGCCTGTTTCCATTGCTTCACATCATCCCGCCTGCCGTTCACGTCCCGCGATGCTTCGTATACGAAATGTCCAGATCTCATATTCGGGCCCGCAGATCCTTGCCGACCTCGTGAAGGCCACGGCACAAGTGGCGCCCTCGACGCGGATCGCATTCTTGCCGATCTATGTTCTCCAGCTCGTGCTCAGGTGGCTGTTGGTCGCCCCGCGGCGGTTACGGGAGACATTTCGTCAATATCTCAAGGTGCTGAGGATACGTCGGCGATCGCGCGTTCCTAGAATGTACTTCGCGGAAGGCTGCGATACGGGTGCCAGATCGGCCAGGATTACGATCGCGACGAGAGCAGGGGTTAGAAGAATGCCGCTGAGAGATTTCGTGCGGACCCGGTGTCCTAGTCTCCTCAAAGAGTACCGCCCTTCGAGACTGTTGTTCAAGTGCGTCGCACATACCTTAATCCTGCATTGGCGTGCTCTGACGAGATGCACAGTGGCCATCTACAAACTGCATATGGCGCATACGGAGATTTTTCTACTGTGGACAAAGTGGTATATGATAGGTGAGCACCATTCTTCTGCAAACGTTAAGTCGTGACCCTAAACACGTCACCTTCACAGAAAGTTAATTCGGCTCATGGATGGAGGGACGCTGTAAGCATTGCCATCTGCAGCCTCTGTGAAGTGTCAAACCAAATGACCTGCCTTGTGACTAGTTCTTTAGACTTTACGCCCCCTGATGATGAACGACGACTTCCAGATGACACACCGATCGTAGTGACATTTCATGGGCTGACTGGAGGTAAGAGGACTCACTTCTAGGGTTGCGCGTACACGCCGTTTATCCGTTTTCTAGGTTCCAACGAAGCATATATTCGCTCAATCATCGTCCCGGCTACGGCTCCACGGGAGGAAGGGGGACTGGGCTACCGTGCTGTAGTTGTCAACTTTCGTGGATGTGCAGGAACCCCAGTGACGAGCGAGCAGCTATACCACTGTGGCAACACAGATGACGCGCGGCAGGCGCTGATGTACATTGCCAAGAGGTACCCCCGGGCAAGACTAATCGGGCTGGGCTTTTCTCTCGGCGCGAACGTACTTATAAGATACCTGGCGCAAGAAGGAGATGAGAGCAGACTTGTGGCTGGTTGTGCGCTCGGTTGTGTGCGTAGGCGTTTTAATCAGATGCGATCGTTGTTCGCGAAGGGCTAACATGAGATTGTCAGCCATGGGATCTGCAATCTGTCAGTTATAAGTGCGTCTCCCATCCTCCATCTACTACGCACCGAGATTGACCACGTTAGTTAGATTGTCCAACGGAGCATGGATTGATCGCATGTACTCCCGCACACTCGCCCACAATATGGCGACGCTCATCAAGAGGAACGTAGACAAGCTCGCCAACAACCCCAAGCTTTCCGAGGCCCTTCCTTACCTGCTTGCTCTCCCGGCTCCAACACTGTGGGACTTCGACACCTACTATGCGTACGAGGAGAAGGCGTTAGCGAATCGGACCTTCGAATCTCCCGGGGACTTCTATCGCTGGGCATCGAGCCACTACGTGCTCTCTGACGTGCGCGTCCCCTTGCTGGCAATCAATGCCGACGATGACCCCATTGTGCGTGATCTACCAACTGATGTAGGCGGGAACCCGCTCGTATCGCTGGTTGTCACGCGCGGTGGCGGGCATCTGGGATGGTTCGCGTCGGAGAAGGAAGGCGTTGTGATGCGGAGGAGACGCACACGATGGGTTAAGCAGCCAGTACTAGAATGGCTACGTGCCGTGGGAGAAGAGTTGGCTGTTGACTTGCCTCGGGGACGCGGTCTATGTGCGAATGGCGAATTTACCACAGAATTCGGCAGGACCGACCTGGGGTATAAGGAGCTAGAGGGAGGCGGGAAGTTCCGTGGAGAGACGCTCCGCATAGAGGGGATGGTATCAGGCTTCTGATCTCTGAACATTGCTATCTTGCTGTATTCACGACCTGTATGTGCTTTCGCGCTGTTGTTGTAGGATTTCCATCGTAGCTGCTGTGATGTGTCGATACGAATTTTACGTCCTGATGATTCCTTAGCCCTCGAATGTAGTGAAGCGCGGTGATGTCAGTATGTAAGTAGTGCACATGGCGCACAATACGTGGCATGGTGGGAGTCCGGACAAGGGTACATTAGACGCTGGGCGTTGAGTAGCGATTTCTGAAATGGGGTAAGGAGCCAAACAAAGGTCAATACATGCAAGTCGCTCAGAGTCGGGACTCGAGCATACCATGACGGCTACCTAAGTTCATGGCCATGGGTCATCTGCCTGTGTTGCTGTCCGCATGGCGGTCAAATCGACGAAATGCACAAGGTGTGTCGGACGCCTCGAAGACTTGTCTGGTGTGAAGACCGCCGTGGCAGGATCTCAATCGATTCTATGGCCTAGCTTCGAGAGCTTTCGCGGCTGTGAGCGGAGACTTCTGGTCCGTCATAGCATCCAATACCATCCATATGACCTCACTGCAAGAACGCGGGGACTCGTTCTCGAACCTTCAGACTCCTCTCTTGTTCCACCGAAGAGCGGACTTTGGACAGCATAAAAGGCGGGCATTGACTGCGCTGGACCCCCAACATAGACAGGAAGTTTCAAGTCCGGATCACGACCACTTTCGTCTTCTGTTCACCCTTTCTCCTTTCTTCTCTTTAACGACTTTTACGACTCGAAATGGCGCTCTCAACGTTCTTCACTGAGCCGTTCTACTCCCTTGCCGACTTCGACCGCCTCTTCGATGAGGCCTTCAACGCTCGGACGTCGGCGGTCGCGCCCAGGCAGCAGGGCGACAACTCTGCGTCGAGGCCCATGCGTCCAAGGTATGTGATCCGATGCGCATGTCCTCAGCGTTGAGCGCGATCACTGAGAACGTTCACCGTGCTGCAGGATGGATTTGCATGAGGACCAGGAGAAGAACCTCGTGACGGCCACGTTCGAACTTCCCGGGCTGTCCAAGGAGAACGTCCAGATCGACGTGCGGGACAACGTCCTGACCGTCTCTGGCGAGTCAACCATTTCCAGCGAACGGGACGAGAAAGGCTACAGCGTCCGTGAACGGCGTTACGGCAAGTTCTCGCGGTCGCTGCCGCTCCCTCAAGGAATCAAGGTATGCAGTCTTATGCCTGCTAAGTTAACTTACGAACGTCGTACTAACTGCAGCCCTCCCAGCCTGAGGAGATCAAAGCGTCCATGGAGAACGGTATTTTGACCGTCACCTTCCCAAGGACGACTCCCGAGCAGGCTCCAAAGAAGATCACGATTGCGTGAGCATCTTTGGAGACTTGTGCGATCGCAGGAGATGGGTAGTCAGTACTAGTCAGTTATTGTAGATGTTTGCTTTCAATGAGATTGGGTTGTCATGATGTCCTTCATGCTCGATCGGCTGGGTCTCGAGAGTGTCGTCACCGAGTGCTTCATGACTGGCAAGCGCATTTTCTTTGCCAGGGGTGGAAAGACGTGAAGTGCAAGCAAATGTAATCGCACCATGTGTTACCGAGTGAAATGGCCAAGTTACAGATAATTGTACAGGGATCATCACTGTCGTATGCCTTCCACTTTTGACACCATAGGGGTCGCAGATGCTCCACTGGCACCGTCGTCCTGATCAACTGAGACTAGGTAGATTTCGCTAATGTTAGCATTGTGATTAAATGCCTATACATCCTGTATGTCAATGATCTTCTCGGCCGGTGAAGCCTGAAAGTGAAGGGAGATACTCACTGTGAAGACAAT
Source organism: Trametes sanguinea (assembly GCA_008973685.1). NCBI lineage: Eukaryota > Fungi > Basidiomycota > Agaricomycetes > Polyporales > Polyporaceae > Trametes > Trametes sanguinea. Next base: position 84,292 of record WAHA01000027.1, read on the forward strand.
GCCGTCGTCAAGTAGATGGGTTGAGTGGTTAATCCAGGGAGTATCCACCGGATGGTCATACTCGAAGACCTTACGAAGGAGGTGGTATGACAGGCAATTGCGGAGAGGGAAGCCCAACAAATGCGGAATGCAATCCTCCGAGACGTGGTATGATGGGGGCAGAAATTCTCCAGGATCAATGAGAGTATCCATGCGTGTGGTGTCGTCGACGAGGTCAACAACGAACGTGTCGATGATAGTCGAGTAGGGTTGGTTGCAGCAAAATGTAATGGCACACTTGTTCCCCAGGGCGGACAAGCCACAACAATACCAAGTAACGGAATTAGTAGGACGCTGCCGATGAAGGAACGGCAAGACCAGGCTCCGTGCTCCCCAAGACTGCCACGGAAGAGTGAAAGAGCCGTCAGCTTCGTCGGTCTTGATGGCTTTTCCAGAGTTGAACAATTTGATGGCTGTGATGATAGCGCCGACGGGAACTATAACGAGGTATTGCTCTAGTGGTGCGCAGTTGGGTGTGGTGACGGTCATAGGGATTGCAATGATAGCGCGCAAGGGGTCCACCGCGAACATCGATTCGTTCCCAATTGAAGAAGACGGTCGTTGTGACGCAACACCGTGGATGCTTGCGACAGCGTTGTCTACGAGAGGAGGTAGGCCGAGCAGGCAGGTCACGTTGGCGGGTAGTTTGGCGGAATACGGGATGCTCTCACTGTGGGAAGCACCCGCAGCACTAGGATCAATGGTGTACACGAGGAGTCTGTACGTCTGAACAACAAGCAGAGTGTGCTCGTCAATGAATGCGAGATCGTAGAAATCTGGGTGCAAAATGCGACACTACCAAGGGAATGGAATCAACCCATGAAGCTCCTGTCACTGTGAGACAACGTACCCAGACCACTCGTCCTGTCCTCCAGTTATACACACGGAGCTCCGGCATGGTATCAAACCACAGCCATCCAATAAGAGCCCCGTGTATGGTGACCTTGATGGTGTGCGCGCTATCGAGACTGCAGGAGACCGTCAAGCAAGAAGCTGCAGCGTTTGGATGTGACCGCAGATTGCCGTCGTCGGACAATTGCAGCAGGCGACATTGGATGGTGCTATGCCGAGGCTCAGTACAAAGCCAATAAGCCATGCTTATGAATACAACTACCTGGGTGCAGCTAACAATGAACCGCAGAGTACCAACAACGTTTGCGAAGGATCGGTAGCACAAAAGTGAGGACGGAGATTGTAGCTTGCCAGGTTGACTGACCAGTCACGATATGGTTTGAGACGAAGCGAACATGCAGGGCTGATCAGCCGCAGAGCTGAGCCGGTAAGAACGGGCAAAGCACTCCCGGAGAACGGCAGCATGCGATACGGAGCAACAAATGCTGAATATACCGTCCTCAGTGGGCGCGGTGACGCATCGCGCCAAGCTGCCTGATATCTCTTGAGCGCTGACAGCCGTTCCACGAGCGAACATTTGCTCAGGCTCATGGGACCATCCGCCATCGACAGGCGTCCCAGCAGAAGCTTGTATTGGAAGGTGGGGATTGAAAGCAGCGAGGCTAAGATGCGGCAGCACTGCAGGAGATGGAAGCCTCATTTGTTAACGGGGACGCCGCAGCCGCATCAAGCATGGGTTCACTTACTCGGCCACATGCTACGAGATCTATAACTCCCAAAAAGTGTAGTATCCGAGTCACGATCTCAAGTGGCATCTTCAAGAGGGCCATGATGAACAGAGCGCAAGCTGCAAGACGACAGTCGAGAACAATCGACCAAGTTGGGATACAGGTTATTCAATTAATCACAAGGATCCGTTACAGACCAGTACTCGGATTCAAGATATCCCTTTTAACGACGTCGGGGACTTCCTCCTGAGCAACAACAGAATATGTGGAGTGGTAGACGAGCCGAGGGCCACGGAGAGCTAGGAGCAGAGAGCGTTCACGTTCAGGAAGTAGTCACTGGAGAACCTTGGACTCATGCCTCGAGCATCGCTTTCCCACGACACGAACCACGTACCTGTCCCCACTCCATGATATACCTAATGCTTTCAGTACTCATGCACAACCGGCCTATGCGTCCTCGTTACGGAGTTGTCTATTTGTTCATACCTAGGTGTTCCTTGGGGCGAGCTTGCTGGCAAGAATTCACCGAATGCGGTACTACCGATACTTGGATCCGAGCCAGCTACTACTGGCAGCATCCGAAAGCAGTCAGAGTTGTCGGCCCCTTACTCGCACTGAGCACTCAGTCACTTCTGTCTTCCTAAAGCATACGCGGTCAGGATTTGTGGCCTGAACGACGGTGCATAGCTGTACTACGCCGCGTAGTATAGCTATGCTCCGTGGGCATCTGGTTCTATCTGGTGACTGTGCATCCGGACAACCCACAAATGAGTTGCTGGCCCTGACTACAAGCCCTCCACCAGGTCCAACGCGCACGATGTTTGGCAGTTGCTGTCAGTGCGCATCTTCATTCCTAAATGAATGCCTTCTGACGTTGTACCGATGGGGATTGAGAGATATAAGCCTCACCGCTGTCTCACTCAAAACGCACTTTCTCTCCCGTTGTCGATCAAGTCGTACGCCGCAGCCTATTCCTTCGCATTGAATCTCATTCGACAAGATGAATCCACTAGTAGGTCCCGGACAGAAACAGCCATGGCTGACCCGCGACGTTGAAGCACACAATCGAGCAAGTACCAGATTGCCGAACCTGTGGCTTGTCGCACAACGATTGTTCGCGCACTGGGAGTGTATGTCGGACTGGGACACAAGGCTTCCTCTCGGCCCTCTCAATCACTCTCAGTCTGGCGCCGTTGATCTCCGGGTCAAGTTTTCTGCTGAAGTCCCGACCTTTTCCAGCACTCACTCGTCGCAGCCCGTGCTCAAGTTGTGGCCCACCTGGGCTTATTTCAATGTCAATCCCGCGCAGTACTCGGCGCCCTTCCTCACTCGTCAGGTGGGACATCCCCAACCACACGAAGTTGGGGCTGAATCCATCACTTTCATCCGCATCGATTGGTCCATGTTTGATATCGAGGCCCTACCCGACCTATTCCGCTCCTTCAGATCTCTACGAACTCTGAGATGTCTTGAATTCGAAAGTTGCGTCTTCCCGGCTGCGGCGTTGATTCGCCTGCAACGAGTCATCTCGTGGCATCCTCAGGAGCGTGGACCCATCGCCAACATCAAGTTCCACGGCTGTGATATTACCATCGAAGACACCCGCTTTTTGTCATGGCCGTTATCGACCAACTGGAGCATGTTGCAGTCTCTCACCTTGTACAGTCCGTCTTCTATCCCAGCTCCTTCCGAGGGACAGGCCAATCTCTTGCTAGCGTTATCGCTGCTGCCGCTCGAAGGAAGGCCAAGGCTGACAGACCTTCACTATTCGGTCAAGAACGCGAGTGACCTCTGGAATGTATTGGGCACTCGATTGCCCAGCTTCCCTTCACTGCAGAATTTGACCATTTGGATCAGAGAAGCTGTCTTGAAGAGCACTATGCCAGCTGGCTTCGGTGAGTACCCATCAGTCCCTACATACACTAGCAGTGATTCACCAAATGCGTCAGCCCGAAACAATGACCCTAGTACTCGCAAATCCCTGCGGAGCATTAATGTCATCTATCAGTTGGATCCGCAGAGGGCGCCTGTGAACAGCGTCCGGGACCTCCCTCTGGATGAGCAACGCTCGCTGCGAAACGCCGTTCCATATATCGCGAGCTGTCCGGAGGAAGGCGTTGTGATGTACGTTACCAAATGAGTGAAGCACTGTAGTTTTCTTTCAGGGGCTCGACGATACTTGCAACTGCGTAGTTTCTTTTTCACTTGTTCTAATTGTGATTGCTTGCGCCACTTGCTCCAATTGTGATTGCTTGCGCGTCATTGTCATGTACATCGGGTCAGATAGGTAGCTGACACATGCATGTGGACCATTATATCGGCGACAATGTTCACCATCTTGATCCTAGCACCATGGCATGAGTACGGTGAAGAGGAATACGCAGAGAGACAACAGCCAAAACCCTGGCATCACGGCAGGTACATAGCGGTGCATAGTCGCAAATTCCGACTTGGAACATACACGTAACGAGCCGACAGCCTAAAGGACAGAAGATCGTCTTCATGTTGAAGCCATAAAACAGAACGGCATCTCATGCTGCGCCTTTGATGCCGAGGAACAACAGCCCCCTCTTCGCCTTCTCGACCTCCTCCTCGAGCTCCCGCCCGTCCGCGCTCGTCCACCGAGACTCCGGCCCAAGCTCCTCGACATTCTTCCCCATCCGCAACGCGCTCTCAAACGCCGCCTTGCGCGCATTCAGCTCCGACATCCGGCGCGGGTCCGAGTGGCCCGTGAACAGCACGAGCGCCGTCCGCGGCGGCAGCGCCGCATACAGCTTCCGCAGCTGCGCGTCGAGGCTCTCGAGCACGGGGCGCAGTTCCGCGGGGGACGGGTCGAGCTTCGCTGCGGGTGGGGGAGGGGCGGGGGAGGGGTCGTCAGTGCTGGCCTTGGCCGTGATCCACCCGCGGGCGTCTGCGAGGGCGGTGAAGCGCCCGAAGAGGAACTGGTGGGCGTCGACGGCGGTGAGGAGCCCGTCGAGGACCTCGTCGTCGGACTGGCACCCGATGCAGGTAGTGGCTTTTTGGCCGTGCCAGGCGGCGGGGTTCCCGTGGTCTATGACGGCGCTTTTGATCGTGCCCCCGCGGGCGCGCGACATGCGCTCGAATATGGACTCCATGTCGACTTTGAACTCGCCGAAGCCGGGACCTGAGAGGGATGCACGTAAGCCTGAGTTTCCGGAAGGCATGAGCGAGGCAGCGCACCGTTCTCGACCTTCTTCTTGAGCAGGTCCAGACATGCCCGTGCGTCCTCTTCGGGATCGTGTCCGCCCTCGCCGCGGTTCTGGATCTCGCGCCCGCACCACTTCTTCGTAAGCCATGCGAGCCCGGGCTTGAGCGGGCGCCCGCGCGGGTGGTGGAAGATGATGGCGGTGTCGATGCAGCGCGGGTGGCAGATCTTGAGCGCGTTCAGGTCGGACTCGAGCGAGTGGCCGAGGAGGATGGGGGTTGGAGTGACGGAGAGGACGGAGAGGATGTGGGCTTGGACGTCGTCGAATGTCGCTGTCGCTTTGTTGAGCGCTTCAGCGGTAATGCCCGACCATCTGCGAGCGTCGTTAGAGGATGGGGGAAGTCGTCATGTAGAGGCCTGGGACGTACCGTGTGAGATAATCCACGACAGGCTTGTCGGGCTTGACGAGCTGGTCGTAGACGACGATGCCGGACGCGTAGTCTATTAGGCACACGCGTGCGAGTTGCTTGCCTTGCTCGGTCATGCACTGCCTCCCCATGAGTACCGACAAGATATATAGCCAGGACAGACATGCATACCATCTCGCAGTCCATGGCGAATATTCGCGGGGCTTCGCCTGGCGCAGGAGACAGCAAGGTGTCATCTACCACGGCAACCTTCGTCTCGAACCACCCTGGCGGCTTCTCAAACGTCTCGGACATGTACGACGGCATGGGGTATCCATTTTCGATCATCTGCTCCGTCGTGAGGAGGTATCGCATTGGCGACTTTTCCTGGGCTCGTTCTGCTGCACCGGAGATCAATGCATGAGACTAGGCTGCGCTCTCGCACTTGTTCTTGGACTCACATGTCAATCTCTCAGTAAGCCGCCTCTTCTTCTCTTCCCCGCTTACGGGACCCTGGAAGAACGCGTTCAACACCGAGTGCATTCGCGTTTGGTCCCCTGGCGCACGTGTCGGGCACGCGTAGGTGAACGTTGACGAGATGAAGGGTACACCTGGTGACGCATCCTCTGAAGGGATCGCTGGAGGTAGTGGTACGGCTATCGGGACGTTGGGGTTCGCAGTTGCGGAGGTGGGGAGGGGAGGGAGACCGAGGATGTCTGGCGTCAGGCCGGGTATCAGAAGAGTCACTACTTTCGTTATGTAGCGAACGTTCTGGTGAGCATAAGTAGGGCATCGTGGAGCTGATTGGGGGCGTACGCTCACCTCCACTCTAACCCAGCTCGGAGGGGGGGCATCGGCGACCAGGTGTAGCACCAGTTCTCGAATATCCTGCAAAGGGTTGAGCGACAGTACGACGATTGGAGGGTTCTCTTGTACATACGTTGATCCCGACAGCATCTCGCCGCTTGAGGATCTCTCCCTTCGCGTACATGAACTTGGGTGCGGTCGTCTAAATGGCACGAGGTGAACCCAAACGCAGATAGCCCAAGGTTGTAACGAACGCACCCCAAGCTTGCTCTCCGCCTTCTTCTGTTTCTTCACTTTGCGCTTCTCCACCTTGGTCCACCCTTCATCGTCCTGTGCACTGGATGCTGGGTCCATTTTCTGTCTCTTGTGGGCATGCGGAGAGTCGGCCGGATGTGTCGCGTCTGGTGAAGCAGGCGTGGACACCTGGGCGCGTTTCATTGTTGTTCAACGACTCGCCCAAGAACTTCAGAATTGTTGCTGAGTATTCGAGTAGATGCTTGGAGGGAAGGTGCTATGTTCGACAAGGGCGTGGTCCAGCAAACGAGAGGGGCAAAGTCACTGCGACCCAATATTCTCTTGGCCGATCGGCAAAGCAAAAGCACAGCGGCAGATACCGAATGCAGTGCAACTGACCAATCAAGCCCTAATCCGGCAGGTGTGCAAGTACATCTGGAGCTCAGCAGGCGTATGAGTCGAATGGTACGACGGGGGCTTCCTCTGATGAGGTTCTCAATATACACTACAATACAAGGCTATAGATGTGCTGTTGATCAGCCAACTTTGTATGTGCCAAGAAAGCTCAGTCCAATTTGATGGCCCGTGCACGTTGCTATCCGAGCCAAAAGCCTGAGCGCACAACGCCAGAGTGTCAATATTGCCAGATTATCCGAATGCATCGCTGCTGTTATCCTGCAGTACGAGAGCACATTTAGATTGGTACTCAACGATGGAGCTGAGAGGATGCGCGCAGGGCAGACCGCCGAGATCGGCATCGAGCGAGGGTGTGCGCCTAAAAGAGACCCCAAAACGGACGAAAAGCGCCCATATATGGGGTGTGGTCCGGAGTCCGCCACAGTCCGCCAGGGCTTCGAAAGCTCGACTCCAACGGCCGAGAGCGAGAGCGAGAGCGAGACGGCCTATAAAGCCCTCCCAGTCCGCCCATCCAACATGCACACCCCCTCTTTCCCTTCTGCCCTCTTCGCGCACCCACCTTCCCTTCACTCTTTCCGGGAAGACAGCGGGCGCGTTCATCTGTCAATTCCAGTCGTCAGGTGGTTGCAACGGCACCTCAGGCAACTGCACGGCTCCGACAGATCGTAACCGCGTATAAAGCTTGGCTCTACGACCAGAATCTGTACACACCTTGATAACTTATCGTTATGCTACGCCCCACGCTCCTTGTCTCTCTCCTTGCAGCGTCCGCCCTTGCGGCAACTTCCGATCAATGGCGGAATCGGTCAATCTACCAGGTGCGTTCGTCCAAAACCATCCATCCCCACGGAAAGTCCTTCACGTTGCTGCTAGTTGGTCACGGATCGGTTCGCCACCCCGGATGGATCCAGCCCTTCATGCGATACTTCGCAGCGCCAGTATTGTGGTGGTACGTGGAAAGGCGTCGTCAACAAACTCGATTACATCCAGAACATGGGATTTGATGCCATCTGGATATCCCCTATCGTGGCCAACGTGGAGGGGAATACATCCTATGGTGAAGCTTACCATGGGTAGGCGTTTCTTCCTCGTGTAACGAGAGCGTGATCTGACGCTTGATCAGGTATTGGACGCAGAACATCAACGCTCTCAACTCCCACTTCGGTAGCGCCGACGATCTCAAGGCGTTGAGCGATGCTCTGCATAAACGCGACATGTACCTGATGGTCGACGTCGTCGTGAACCACATGGCGGGTACAGCAGATCCTCCCAACTTTTCTGCGTTCCAACCCTTCTCTTCCCAATCGAACTATCACTCCGAGTGCTTCATATCGAACTACGACAACCAAACTGATGTCGAGCAATGCTGGCTGGGCGACAAGAACGTCCCTTTGGTGGATCTGGACACTGAGGATTCGAACATCGTCAGCACAATGAACTCTTGGGTATCCACGTTGGTCAGCAACTTCAGCGTCGATGGTGTTCGAATTGACACCGTCAAGCACGTCCGCAAGGATTTCTGGCCCGAATTCGCCAAGGCTTCCGGTGTCTTCACCATAGGCGAGGTTCTTCACAACGAGACAGGCTATGTGTCGGCATACACTGGTACGTAGCCCTCTGTCTGCTCCCCTAGAGCTGCTTCTGACGAGATTCACAGAGGTGCTTGATAGCGTCCTGGACTATCCAACATGGTTCCCACTGGTCGCAGCGTTTCAAACCACGGGGGGTAACCTATCAGCGCTTTCTGCCACCGTACAGCAAGCTCAGTCGGCTTACAAGAACGGCGAGTTCATGACCGGTTCTTTCCTCGAGAACCACGACCAACCTCGCTTCCAGTCTCTTACCCAAGACGACGCTGTGCGTAAAGTCTCAGACTTGTTGCGAAATGTCGATTGACCTTGGCGTAGTTGATTAGGAATGCCATGACATGGCCGTTTGTACAAGACGGTGTGCCTATCATGTACTACGGTCAAGAACAATCTTATGGTGGAGGGCCTGACCCAGCTAACCGCGAAGCGTACGTCCCAGTATGGCATGTATGCACTACAGCGTTCAGCTACTGACCTCTTGGGGTCGCTCAGCCTATGGCTGTCCGGCTACGTCGAAGACAAGCCCCTGGTGAAACACGTGCAGGCCCTGAATGGCGCCAGGAAGGCGGCCATATCAGCCAACAGCAACTACTTGACCACTGCAGTAGGTTATGCCGTCCTCGTTTACATATCAGCACTCATATGTTGCCATGTATCAGGTGAAGTTCCTATCCAGTGGCTCCGAATCTACTCTGGCCGTCTCAAAACCACCCATGCTCGCTCTTCTCACCAACGGTGGCAGTTCTTCCAGTCCGTCGTGGTCTGTTCCGAGTGCCGGCTTCAGCGCCAACGAAGAACTCGTCGATGTGTTGACCTGCAACAAACTCAACGCGGACAGCAACGGAGGCGTGAGCGTGCAAGGTTCTGGTGGTAGTCCTCAGGTGCGTGGCGGGGCCAGTCGATCTCATATCCGGAAACGGTGCTCAATGACTCTATGGCGACACTATTTCAGGTCCTCATGCCAGTCTCATCGTTGAGCAAGTCCGGAAACGTGTGCTCGGACCTTGCGACGGGCGGTCAGGCCTCGTCTGCGCGCGGATGGTTCGGAGGCGCTGCGGAGTCGCTGCCACTCATTGCGGCTTTCTTGTTCGCCAGTTGGGCTGCGCAGTCCAGCCTCATAATTGTTTGAGGCAGCGTCTGGCAACAGGCTGTGCCGTCGATCCGCCTTCCTGTCCGCCATCCTGTACAGCTCACTTCTCGGACTCCACATGACCCCGCCAGATGTCTTCTAGCCAAACGGACTCGCTATAGATTCGCGGATTACTTGGACAGCCTACTGGTACATACTACTCGCTGACACTAGTCACGTACTCATAGATCACATTACCGTATACAAAGGACTATCACTTGATGAACTATGTTCAGTCCTACCATCAGTTCCTACACGTGGGGAATAGCTGTGCAAATTACTTGCAGCTGATCTCCGAGTGTCCAGCGGGCCCAGTTTAAGCACTGATGTACGACGGCTCAAACACTCATATCTGCAGATCGCTAAGCACCCGTACAAAGTTCGCTGCCCATCGCGCCCTAGGGCGATTGCAATGCAGAGGGGTGGAACAGGTGCGTTCGCCAACTGTGGTTACCACGCGCTTCTCACCGTTTCTCAGACAACTACAAACATTCGGAAGTGCAAAGGCCGGGCCACACCGCTCAGGGGCACCGTGACGAGTTGCGTGGACCATCCATGCGTTGTCGTTGTCCGTGGGGCTTGGCCACTGCGGCTCGATTCGCCCCTTCTATCCGACCGACGCTGTGACGATAGTTGAGGAGAGAGAGAGAGTTACGAACGCTGTGCCACATCATGAGCACACCGGAACGTACTTAAGGCCCATGGCGTTGAGCCCACCTCGACACGAGCTCTGTAACGCTGCAGATCGTGCGGTAAACCTGCGGCACCGGATAACCCCTGTCATCCTCCTCGACTACCTTACTGCTTACTACGCGAAACATGTCCTCGGACGATATATCTTACCTGGTCGCAACGCTCTACCAATCGTGAGTCTCGTGTCGCATCTCAAGGGACAGTGGTCCTTGACTAATTGGCATGCTCCTCAGAAATATATGCGCGATCTCGGCAACAGGTACTTTTCTGTTAGGCTTCGACGGTGTCGAACCTATGATTCAGACGTTGACCGCACAGTGCTACTCTTGTACGATTGGAGCCTCACGCTCGACAGAGAGATGCAACTCGTCTGGTCGCAGCGAAAGGGCCTTGCCGCTGTGCTGTACATGTCAGGGAGGCTGGTCACCCCGATCAGTTATCTTGCGAGCATGCTGCTGTGGTCCCCGGTTAGGGATGAGGTATGATCGTTGGGCACCCTATGATGAGGCTCGACAAACATTGACAATTCCTCTCTCACAGACGTCAGTTCGGTGCCCAATCTCCACTCGTAATGACCTCTCACGGGCTCTCTTGACAGGTGTCGGCAAACCATTCTGGTCGAACAAGTCACGGGTCTGCTCCCGTATGTGTTCTGGGGTGGTACGTCGACCAAGCGCTCGCCATGATAAGGAACATCTCCTTTTTACCACTGACCATCTGCGCAGTCTTTTCCAGCTTTAGGGCGCACGCGTTGTCCGCGCGCAACTGGGTCCTCGCCGCAACGGTTCTCATGTTGGCTTTGGTTCCTGTCGGTTTGAACTCGGTCAGTGGTCGAGAGCTCATCCATTGTTCACGCCACGACCCCAACTCACGTGCCTTCGTGCAGTACATCTACTACTACTCCCAGGCGGTCAATTACGCACCTCCAATTGGTTGTGAAGAGCTGTATGATGGCCCCAACACGTCCACCGTCTTTATATCGATCAGTGAGCGCCTACCCTCTTCTCATGCCTGCGCGCCAGCTCTCATATTGATGGTTCGATCTCGCTAGTTTCGTACTGCTCACGAGGGAGTATCGTATTGTCTGAGTGCATTGTCATCATCTTGACGTGGAGGGAGGCCGGATTCTCGTTCGGGCGCTCTGCGGGACATGTTCAAGAAAGCGCGTCATCGGTTCGCAAAGCTAGGTCTATCCGTGATGTACTGTTTTTGAATGGTGCGCTGTTCAGACCTTGTCTTGGCTTCTGCGCTGACATGATGCGGGAACCGCCGTACAGGTACTATGTGTTTTGGGTCAGTGTCTGTCGAAGTCGAGTGCTATTCAAGACGGATTGGCTGATTTCGTAACAGCGCCTCACTCGTGATGAACGCGTTGACTCTAGGTTTGCTCGGAGCTGTAAGCCTTCCCGCCCCACAATCATAGTGTCGCTTCCTGATGACAACCTAGGGGGACAACGCAGACCAAGCAACCGAGCTGTTCGCGTACTTCCGCGACGCGTGAGTCTCACGTTCGTCCGTCGAAACCTCGCTTAATCACTGAACGGCATGGCAGAATCACGTCGATCCTGGCGTCGCGCTTCCTGCTCGACCTCCTCGAGATTGGAAGCGTGGGCGACAGCGCGTCGGGCGACAGCAGCGCCGTCTTCTCCACGCAGGTATCCAATGGGTCCTTGAGCACCGGACAGACTGTGTTCTACGCCGAAGACGAAGAAGCGTTCAATCATGACTCGGAGGATCCAGTAGATGATGTCGCCGCTATCGGCAACAGCCCTGGGCATTCACCGCACAGACCGGTCGATTCCGTCTGAGAGCCCTTGGAGGTCGGTGCAATGCTCGCAGCGGACGAGCTGATGGAGTGCCAACCCGTTACCCAACCTTCCCTGTCCACTATCAAATAGTGTGCCTAGGGATGCGATCGTTCATGTAGCCATAGTTCTTTGCCTGTACGTTCCGGAATGCCACTGTAGCCTATACGTCTCATAGCATATGCTAGAACTTACGCTTCCCAAGCGACATTCCAGCGGTGGTACGAGTGGTACTCCTCTGCAATGGTCGGGGAGATACATGCGATGCTGGCGGTGCCTGATCCTTTCGCCATTCTGTGCTCAGATAAACTCTAACAGTTCGCATGTATATGCATTGTCAGGAACCATATAATATCATGAGAGATGGCTAACAAATTCCACATTACATATGGGCGTGGCAAACCTAAAAAGAACGAAACCGCCATCACACCTCAGGACAAAGTAAGCCCAGCTGCTGGGTTATGATGCGAAGAATCACTGGGAGAAACAAGGTGGGCATGCATATTTCATGAAGCAAGGCGGCGGCGAACTAAAGCGAACAGATCGTCAGAGCACAGCCAGAAACAACAATCGGATGTGCTAGCGCGAAGAGGTCACAGCTGGACACTTGAGAGCCACTTGGGAGTAGAACGGCGAGTCAAACGCAACAGTGCCCGAGAAGGGGTGAGGGCACACACATCAAGGCACTGCCTATCCCATCAACTTTGTGGCAATGGCCATCCGGTGAACGACGACTGGCTTGATGTTGAGAAGGACGATATTGGATAGCTTGTTTCGTCACGATACGGGAACAAGTAAGCGAATATGTTCAACGCGCGGCGGGAATGAGACTGACCGCATCAACAATGAGATATATCTATGACTACCAAACGGCCGTCGTGCGTCCTTTTCTTTCTTTGAATCCTTGTTTATTGCCCGGGAGGGCCGAGCCCTATGGTAGGCAGTAATCTGCGGGTGTCTACGGGGTAGCCTGTACGGTGGGGATCACATGCACGTAAGTAGGGGGGAAGGGGGGGGGGGTGGTGCGACGGTCGTGCCGTCGCGGTGAATAAAGTCGCTGTAAAGTAGAAACAATGGGTGAGTGGGCGTGCAAATGAGACGGGGGGGGGGGACATAGGTAAGAGATGGGGACGTACTGTGCGTCCCAGACGTTAGGCGAAGCGATAAGCCCCTAGACTAGGGTTCCAACGGGCGCTTACACCCGAAACGGAAGGAGGTATACCATATATGGAATGTCACCTGCCGGAAAAGGAAGGAGGGCAAGTCCTCGGGGACAGGGGACATCGCCTAACGTCTGGGAGACACAGTAGGTAAGAGAGAGGGGCCTAAGCAAGAGAAAGGGAGAGGAAAGGTCATCGCCGTGCGCACCGCGCTGGCCCCGATGAGGGCGGGGTACCGGGTTCTAAACCTGTCCGTGCTTTGCGGCAGCGCTTGCGCTGTCGGGCTCAAGCCTCTTGCCACGGAAGGGGTACACACGCCGGGCAGACACCGCGGCGGTGTCAGAACTCCCCCGGACCCACGCGGAGGTTATGCGCACGACACGCCTGGTTACAACACGACGGTAGTACGATCTAATTGGGTGCAGGGGATAGTGAGAGGGGGAGGGGAGTTGGAGGGTGCTCCGGGCGTGCTGCGCGCTACGCGCGTCCCGTTTAGACGGTGTCGTCGTCGTCCGGGCAGGGGTCGGGCAGGTTGCCGAAGACTGTGCGGAGTCGCCCGGTTGCGTTGATGTACGCGAAGAGTGGTCGTAGAGCGTCGCGCGAGTTGAGGAGGGTGCGGAGGGTGCGGCCGGAGAAGCCGAGGGTGCGGAAGTGGATAGCCCGGTGGAGGGAATAGGTGGGGCAGGCGAAGAGGTAGTGCGCGACCGTTTCGGGCTCTTGAAAGCAGGTCGGACAAGTTGCATCCGGCGCTCTTCCGAAGCGGTGGAGGTAGCTCTGTAGAGGAACATGATTAGTGCGGAACTGAACAAGGAGGTTGGCGTGACGTCTGGGAATGCCCTCCAATAGTGCATCGAATTCTTTTGATGGCATGGAGCCGTCGGCCTCAGCCATCCGGGTTCCACGATAGGAGGTACGCCAGCGCTGCGCTGCTCTTTGCTCGAGGTCCGCCTTGAAGGATTGCCGCAGACGCGACGAGCTCTGCGGGAGGGGCTTGCGAAGTGAGCGCGGCAGCTGCTGCACCGAGGACAAGTCTCCCGCCGCCGCCGCTTTCGCTGCCTCGTCCGCCGCCTCATTGCCGGGGACATCAGCGTGGCCGGGAACCCACCGCAGGGTCAGCCGCAGGTCCGGGCGATCGTGCTTGAGGCTACGGACCGCTGCATGAAATAGGTCAGTGAGATAGCGTGCTGGCCCCGTGGTCCGCAGCTCTGACGCCTGAATAGCTGCCATGTTGTCGAGCGCGATCGATGCCCGCTGTGTGCAGTGAGTCTCCCGCCGCAGAAGCTCGACTCCCAGGATTGTGGCCACAATCTCCGCCTCGTAGACAGTGTGGTGAGTAGAGGGCCCCAGATGTAGGCGCAGCACCTTCGGCTGCGCCCGCCCAGGTGCGTAGAGCAACGCTGCAGCGCCTACTCCCCCATCGATGTCTGAGCCGTCCGTGTAAACACGATACGCTCCATCCCGTGCCCAGTGCTGGTCATCCGCCGCAGCCTCCTCGCGATCCTCCAGGACGTGTACCCGGTGGAGTGGCCTCCACCGAGGGGGGAGCCGCACTGCCGCGACACGCTCCGTGTTCTTGTAATTGAGCCAGGGGCGGTATGCGTCGAGGAGCTCGTGGAGGGCGGATCGGTGCGCTTTGACAAAGCGACCGCCGGCGCGCTGGACGTGTGGTGCTAGCGGGTGGGTTGTCGGCAGGGTACAGAGGCGCACCGCTGCCCGGTGACAGATCTGGTCGACGAGGAGGTCGAAAGGCAACACCTTAGCGTGTGCCTCAAGCACGTCGGTAGGAGCCGTGCGCAGGGCGCCCGTCATCGCCAGCAGCGCCTGCCGCTGGACGATAGCAAGGCGGCGCACATGTCCGACCGTCCCGTGCGCTCGGGAGTGGCCCGGGAGCGTCCGAACTGGGGTGAGAAAGGTGTCAGCGGCATACAGGAGACTCGGGATGACTACCGCCAGGTAAAGCCGCCGCACGATGGGCAGCGTGAGGCCGTTGCGGACCGTGGCTAGCCGCCGCATCTGGGTGACGAGGCGGCTCCCCTTCGCGTACACCGACACCACGTGCTGCTTGAAATGAAGTCCCTGGTCCATTAGTACCCCAAGAAAGCGGTGGTGGTCACTTGGGCGCACGACCGTTCCGTCTGAGAGAGTGAGTGGCGGGCCGAGCCCGATCCGCTTAGGCTGGGACTTGCAGTTGATGAGACCGAACTTGTCCAGAGAGAACACAGAGTTGTGCGCCCGGGACCAGTCGAGCGCCCCGCCCTCCCGGTCCATGAAGCGTCGGACCTTGTCGTGGCAGGCCGTGAACGTTTTACCAGTCACCACAAGGGCAACATCGTCCATGGACCCGACCGCTTTTTCTCCGTCAGAGGTGTCTGCGCTGTCGATTAAATCAGAATTGTAGAAAGCGTAGAGAATGACGGATAGAGGGCAGCCCTGATCGATCCCGCTGAGTATATCAAACGGATCCGAGGTGTAATCGTCAAATTTGAGGCACATCTTGCGACCGTCGAGTTTGACCTTGAGCCAGTCGACGTATTCTTGTGGGACACCACGGGAGCGCAGGTTGTGATAGAGACGTGCCGGCGAGGCAGCAGGGAAAGCAGATTTGATGTCCAGGAAGACCACCGAGGCGACATCGCCCCGGCGCCAAGCATCCTTCACCGTCTTCGTGACCAGGTGGATGGAGTCGGAGGTGGTGCGTCCCGCACGCCCTCCAAACTGCAAGCTGGCAAGGAGGGAGCGCTGTTCAGCTTCAAATACGAGTACATCGGCCACACACCGCGACAATATCTTGGACATGCAGTCCAGGAGGGCGATTGGACGCCAGGCCTTGGCAACTGTATAGTCAGTCTTGCCCGGCTTCTGCAGCACCACTGTGTCCGAGACTTTCCAGCGGTCAGGGTAGTAGCGAAGCGAGAAGGTTGCGCGAAAAAGGGGGCCTAGGATGGGAGTCAACGTGTCAGCACAGTGCTTATAGACTTCATTCGGGATTGAATCTGGCCCTGGCGCTTTGAACGCCCGCAGCGCGCCGATGGCACGCCGCACTTGAGTGTTGGTGATAGGCTTGAAGGGGAAGCACGGGGCTGGATGATGAACTCTGAACCTAGAAGGCTGTAAGCCGCACAAGCAAAGTCTTCAGTCTGTGAGCGAACGACTATATTGCATAGACAAGTACCTGTAAGCCGCACAAGCAAAGCTACAAGTACTTGGTAAGTAACCATAGTAAGTAAGCATAGGTAAGAAGGGAACTTACTCTTCAGTCTGTGAGCGAACGACTGAAGAGCAGGGGCAGAGAATGTCCTCCTTATATACAAGTCCAGAGGACGCATGAGTAAGCGAAGAAAGGAGGGCATGTGATCTACCATACGATGAGTAAGACGATGGTGCGAGTATGAGCAAGGATGATGTGAGTATCGCGCCATCGTAGAGAACTATCTAGAAGAGATCCGGAACAGCGAAGAACGCACTGGAGGGATCCAGAGATGTCCGGATGCTATAGTACAGATGTATCGTAGAAAAGTCCATAGAACTACCATATGGGGAATGTATCTAAGAAAGTCCATGCTGTGCAAACACAGCCATCGTGTCCATCCGGATATGGTATGGCCAGTACGCAAACCCGGAAGTTCAACACTCCCACTCGTTCAAGCTGTCGGATCGACCAAACCAACCCCTTTCCTGAACCACTCGACAAGAGAGAACGAGACGTTCTTGGTCAGGGGATCGGCTAGTTGATCCTTGGTAGCAACAAAGAACACCTCCACCTTTCCGAGCTCGATTTGCTCACGAATGTAATGGTGTCGGATATCGATGTGCTTCGTACGACGCTCGACCACGGGGTTGACTCCAAGGAAGATAGATCCCTGGTTGTCCAAACACAACGGTGTAGGACGCGACATGTCGTCCCCGAGTTCGGTGCCGAACGTTCTGAGCCACGCAATCTGACGGCAGGTGTCTGAGGCAGCTAGGTACTCCGCTTCAGTCGAGGAAAGGGAGACCGTCGGCTGACGCCTCGAGGCCCAAGAAATGGCACCACCAGCCATCAAGAAAACATAGCCAGAGGTCGACCTGCGGTTGTCACGGTCTTCGCCCCAGTCTGAGTCAGAATAGACCAACAGACCATCGTTGGACGCTCCATCATAGCGCAAGCGGAAATGCTTAGTCCCTTGAAGGTAGCGAAGGACATACTTGGCGTAATGCCAGTGCGCATCAGACGGATTCGCATTGTACTTAGACAACCGATTGACCGCAAAGTCAATGTCAGGACGCCTACCGAGAGCTGCGTAGAGAAGACTGCCGATCAGACTCTGGTAGTGTTGACGGAAAGAATCGGAAGCCGGTTCAGGCTGCTCGGATGACTCCAAGACAGCACCAGCAGGGAGAGGAGTGCGAGACGGCTTGCAGTCAGCCATTTCGAAGCGCTCGATAACAGACTGGATGTACTCTTCCTGGTCTATGTCGATGCGACGAATGGTACGATCGCGCGAAATTCGGAGACCAAGAAAACGCTTGACAGCGCCCAAGTCCGTCATCTTGTACTGCTTCTTCAAGGCATCTTTGACCTGCTTTATGTGTTGCCGGTCATCGCCAAGGAGTAGTAAATCGTCGACATAGAGAACGACAATTGTAACTTTCTCCCCCCCTTGTCGCCGATATACGTATACGCCGGCATCGGAATAAGTCCGCGTAAAGCCCAGATCAAGGAGAGACTTGTGTATTTTGAGATTCCACTGACGCGAAGCCTGCTTCAGACCGTAGATGGCCTTCTTAAGAAGACAGACATAGTTCTCCTTGCCGCGCACGACCCATCCCTCAGGTTGTTCCATGTAGATTTCCTCCTCCAAGTCGCCGTTAAGGAAAGCAGTCTTGACGTCCATGGACTCGATGTCCCAGTCCTCAAGCGCAGCGTGCGCAAGGAGGTAACGAATGGACTCAAAACGCGCGACAGGCGAGAAGGTTTCATGGTAGTCTTCCCCCCAGACCTGAGTAAATCCTTTAGCCACAAGGCGTGCCTTGTACCGACCATTGTGTTTGATGTCGTACACCCAACGATTGGCGACGACCTGTCGGTCTTTAGGACGCGGCACCAGGACCCAAGTCTTGTTCTCCATAAGGGAGTCGTACTCCGCTTTTTCAGCCACACGCCACTTGTCCTTGTCTGGGGAATTCATAGCTTCCCGGTGAGAGTTGGGAATTCCAGACTTATACTGCGAGGCAAGTACAAAGCGAATAGCTTGAGCTTCCAGCTCATCACCATCCTCAGTGGATTGTCTTTCCACTTCTACTGGATCCTTATCGCCAAAGATGTTGTCCTCGCGGTAACGAGCAGGAGGCCGTCGGTTTTCACGACGAGGACGTTCATTACCAAGGCCAGGAACCTCAGCACCTCCCACTGGCTCATGACGGTTACGCCGGTGAGAAGGTCGAGGGACAGGGACAGCAGGACGACGAGGTTGAGGAGGTGGTTGAGGAGGCTGAGGTGGCGGTTGAGGCTCCTCATCCTCTTCTGGAGCAGGCGGAGCAGGAGGCGGAGAGGGAGGACGATCCTCATCAAGAGGAAGAGGGATTGGAATCTGGGGTAGATCGCCCGAATCCGAATTTGAGACATCATCGGAACGACCCTCGTGCTCTGGGAACGGATTATCGCTAGGGGTGACGCGACGATAGCCGGGTATGGAGCGTGCAGGGAAAGACTCTTTGTCAAATATCACATCGCGAGATACAACGATAGAGCGGGTGGCCGGGTTCCAAAATTTATACCCCTTAGTACCTGGCTCATACCCCACAAAGATCATCTCGACTGCCTTCTTGTCGAGTTTCCCTTCGCGCTTGGACTTCTGCACGTGAACAAAGGCTTTACAGCCAAAGACACGGAAGTAGGACACGTCCGGTACGGTCCCATCCCATGCTGTGATGGGGCAACGCCATTTCAGACGTCGCATAGGCTGACGATTGTAGATATGAACGGCAGCTTCAACGGCGAGTTGCCAGAAACCGTGGCTCAGTCCAGCGTGATGAAGCATAGACATTGCCTTCTCGACGATAGTACGGTTCCAGCGTTCTGCACGTCCATTCTGCTGGGGTGAGTCTGGCGTAGACTTCTGATGCTCGATCCCAAGATCAAGAAGATGCTGAGTGAACTCGTTGGACAGGTATTCCCCCCCTCGATCGGAGTGTACTCGCTTGATCTTCTTCCCGGTCTGAGTCTCAGCCCAAGCCTTGAAGCTATCAAAGGCTTTCATGGCGTCTGACTTGCGCTTGAGATAGTACGCAATGCCAAGACCAGAGAAGTCGTCGATGAAGCTAGCGAAGTAGAGGTAACCACTCCCGACCGACACAGTGCGCATAGGTCCATCAAGATCCGTATGGACGAGCTCGAGGGGCTCAGTCGCACGTTTCTCAGAGGGAGGAAAGGGGAGACGATGGGATTTGCCATAAGCGCATCCCTCGCACGGTTCATCATCAGCGGGATCAACATGATCAACTCCCTTGACGTTCTTAGGAAGGTGGCGAAGTGCCTCCTTACCGGCATGACCAAAGCGACGATGCCAGGTCTTGTAGTCCGTCTTAGAGAGGTGAACATGTCCGCCAGACTTAATCTCCAGAACAAAGTCATAGAGATTATTGATGGGATTAAACACCCCTTCAAGGATCTTCCGACCCTTGATCTTAATCGTCGAGCCATGAGAGACAGCGCCAGAAGGCAGCTTGTCGAAGATGCTCATCTTCTTGTCTCCTTGGAAGATCGAATAACCGTTCTTCTCAATGGATCCAGTGGAGAATAGGCGAGACGACGCCATAGGAATGTAGCAGACCTTGGGCAGGTCGATACTCCACTTTACACCATCGATGAAGGTTTCACCTCGAACGAGACCTTCGCCTAGAGCCTTGACTGAACTCCCCTCGCCCGACGCGGCTGTCTTAAAGACTATAGGGGTGTCATAGGCGGAATACTCAGCAAAGTCATTAATGTCGAAGGTGATATGCTGCGAAGCACCGGAATCAATGAGCCAATGAGTATGTCGCACACCAGCGGCATGAGCCGCAGAGTAGAAAGAAGCGTGCATGTTCGACGACTCGGCTACAAGTACATTTACAGCGGGCGCAGCGGCATTGGCATGGTTATTCGAATTGTCCTTTTCCTTCCCCTTCTTCTCCTTCTCCTTGCCTTTGCCCTTTCCCTTGCCACCCTTCTTAGGACGTTGGTCAGGGTGTTTCTTCCAGCAAGTGGACTCATGATGAGTACCACTGCCACAGAAGTCGCAGGGTCCGGACGGCTTCGGCTTTGTCTTGGAGATCCTCGTCACGCTTTGGCTGGTGCCGGAGCGCAAAGATTCCTCGGCTAGCACCTTGCCTTGCACCCACTCGACAGTCCAATCTCCCAGCTTGTGCGAGGCCGTGAGACTGGTGGAGAGGGTGTTGTAGGACGGCGGAAGCTTCATGAGGAGGAACACCGCTTGTTGGTGCTCAGAGAAGTTCATGCCCCCATTGCTAGCGTCCCTAATGCGCGTGATGTAGGTTCCAAGCTGGTCGCGAAGAGGACGGGAGTCCGACATGGGAGGAAGGTTGAAGTACGCCATAAGGAGACCGATCGCTTCAGCAGTGTCCGGAGTGCCGAACTCCTTCTTCAGGACGTCCCACATCTCTTTGGCAGAATAGGACGCCGGGACACGCTTCTTGACTTCGCCTTCGGTCGTCTCCTTGGTCTCGAGGAGGTAGTGGTAGTTGGTGGCGACTCGCATCCAAATGAGACCCTTGGCTTGGTCGTCCTTCTTCTTCCAATCCTCCGTCTTCTCCCCTGCGGGAGCGGACTGGCTGAGAATTGGACCCCAGCATCCCGTGAAGAGCATGACGCCCTTGATTTTGGCGACCCAGTCGGAGTATTGACTGGCCGAAGTGAGGAGAGGAATGGTATCAGGCTTGATGTCGCCCATAGTGAGGAGAAAGAATTGGGGAGAGTCCCGAAAGTCGTCTGAGAAGTCTAAGGAGATAGGAGGAGTTGTGGACGCGAATTGGAGAGGCGCCTCAGGGGATGGAGAGCGAGAGACGACGACGGGAGTAGGAGCAGAGAAGAGGTCGAAGACTGATTCAGAGAAAGGATAGAGCGGAGATTCCTGTGCTTGATTTGGGTACTCAGCCCAGGTACGAGTAGTACGAGAGGAAGGATTGCCTGGTTGATCGTATCGATGAGGACAGGGAAATTCATCACACTCCTCGTATTTAGAGGTGGTAGGACGAAGGTGACGATCAGTGTGTTCTTCCCAGTCGAAGAGATGAGGAAGACCAGAGCAATCGAAGAGAGAGGCTGAGGATGATTCCGAGGGATGATCGAGAGTGGCGTCGACTTCCTCCTCAGAATCTAGCACAAGGGGTTCCGCTGTTGTGGGCTCCAAAACGGTTCAGGGAAGCGCGATGATTGACTTGTGGTTGTGCACCGAAATAGGCGAGAGATGGACACCTGTTCAGGTGAACCAGAGACCCAGGCAGCCGTGTAACCCGAGAATCTGGGTAGAAGTCGCCAACTGTGCCCAAGAAAACTATAGTACTGCTATCCGACCAAAAGACTAGACTAAGGAGGGTCCGCACGGTTGTCCTCCGGTCCTAAGGTCTTAAGGACCCCGGTGTACAAGGACTGGCAGTCGCAAGTGCGAGGCCTGGCCCAGGGATACGCAAAAACCCCCTACAAAGGGTTGTACAACCTACTGAGTGCTACGGCTAAGTAAAAGCGCTCAGGGCTGCGTCACGAGCGCAGAAACGTCCCCCTGGCAGCAGTGTCGGCGGGCACAGTCAAGAGATAGGGAATAGGAAGGTGGGAGGTGCACAAACCGCGATGTCGACGAAGAGATGTTGCGCAACGATGTCGACGATGAGGAGCAACAAGTTAGAGCGCAGGGCTCATAACCTGATGAACTCTGAACCTAGAAGGCTGTAAGCCGCACAAGCAAAGTCTTCAGTCTGTGAGCGAACGACTTTATTGCATAGACAAGTACCTGTAAGCCGCACAAGCAAAGCTACAAGTACTTGGTAAGTAACCATAGTAAGTAAGCATAGGTAAGAGAGGAACTTACTCTTCAGTCTG
The DNA here is from genome assembly GCA_008973685.1 of Trametes sanguinea. NCBI lineage: Eukaryota > Fungi > Basidiomycota > Agaricomycetes > Polyporales > Polyporaceae > Trametes > Trametes sanguinea. Next base: position 106,394 of record WAHA01000027.1, read on the forward strand.
TGAGCGAACGACTGAAGAGCAGGGGCAGAGAATGTCCTCCTTATATACAAGTCCAGAGGACGCATGAGTAAGCGAAGAAAGGAGGGCATGTGATCTACCATACGATGAGTAAGACGATGGTGCGAGTATGAGCAAGGATGATGTGAGTATCGCGCCATCGTAGAGAACTATCTAGAAGAGATCCGGAACAGCGAAGAACGCACTGGAGGGATCCAGAGATGTCCGGATGCTATAGTACAGATGTATCGTAGAAAAGTCCATAGAACTACCATATGGGGAATGTATCTAAGAAAGTCCATGCTGTGCAAACACAGCCATCGTGTCCATCCGGATATGGTATGGCCAGTACGCAAACCCGGAAGTTCAACAGTTGAATCATCATCAAGGATGGTGCGGAAGGAGTGTCAAGCACCGAGTTGAGCCCACCCTCGAAGCAAGATGTTCAGATTGGCGTCTATGGAACCTCGTGATGGGCGTCAGTGCATGGCGGGCATACTCCTCCGGGTCGAGTGATCCGGCTTCATAGACTGGCCTCTCGTATTCATCTCACGCGAGGCGTGTCGAATATAGCGCATCGCCAATCGTGAGCTGTAGGTCAGCTGACAGGATGGTGCTGCAAGCAGGTATGAATCCAGAGAATTCTGCCAAGCTGCATACCATAACCGAGCGAACGAGGTGCGACGTGCGACGAGGATCAAACTCCCGTGTGCCCATTGATGTCGTGAGCACTTGCAAGGTCGTCACGTTCATCAGTCCTCACCCTGGAACGGAAGCTGATTCAAACACAAGTCAATAACGGCGAGTCAAAAGATACCGTGTCGCACCGTGTTGAATGCATTCACCTGCACTAGCGATGGAACCCTTCCGGGAAAGCGAAGGATCGTGTCCTTGAGATACCGACGCGCATGCGAAGCACAACACGGTAATTTTGTTGAAAAGAAAGCGAGGCTCTCCCAAGCAATCGGGGGAAATTCAGATGCTAAAGGGGACGGAGAGGAGAACCAGGTAAGCGGAGGAAGGGATGTTGGCATTATGTTCAACGATGTTCAGACATGGATTGACGGTCATGCTCAGTAGGATCCCCGGGCAGAGTACGACCTAATCGTTTGCAATCGACCCCTTATAAACATTTCTTGATTGCTTGATGATCTATCGGGGTAGTCAGGAACTCATAGAAGCCAAGGTTCATGGAATCGCCCACCTCGATGTCTGCCCACTCTGCAAAGAAGGCCTTGATCGACGCCTTTCAGCCTTTGGGCCTCAACGAGCTGCGACACCCGTCTGACCAAACCTCAAGTCCTGGTTACGTGGTGCTATGTCGTCGTCAAGCTCGCCAGACCGCAGGTTTCACTGAATATTCCGGAAGGCACGGCCGACGCGATGTCGCATAAGTAGCTCTGGCTGGCCGAGCAGATTGTCCGGAATAACACGTGAGGACGTGCTCTGCCGCTATGTAACAGTGTACAAGAAAGCGTAGACATGGACACGATTGTGAAGTGACGGGACAGGTTACCCTTTTAGTTCACGTTGGCGCCGCTGACTGCTTATACCCTCTGGCTTGGATAACGATGCCGGTTTGCCGCAAGCTATTCTCTGCAATTTGGCACGGCCACGTTGGTCATGATCGCATCTTGTTCTGCGCGACGTGCAAGGATTTCATCAACTCGACATCACTTCGGCCTTCCTGGAATTCGCTCTCTGCGAAGTGCTGCTGAACTGTGAACAGTGGTCAGTCCTTATTAGTGGGGAAGACGATGGAGAGCCCCACTATATCCTGATGTGGTTGAAGGACTAGTGCCGACTTGCACCCAATGAGTAAGCGGAGTGCGTAGCATGCTTCGCAGGCCCCGATGCCGGATACAGTGACATATCTCCAGCGCGTTCCGCGTTAAGGGAAACAAAGAAGTACGTTACGATGGACGAAGACGAGGCACAGTGATCGCAAAAGCGGAAGCTCGGGTAAAGACACGCAAACCTGGGAAGAGACAGGCCGCGTTAGCCTGCAGGGATATCAGGAACGGTGAACAAAAGCCTACACAGAGTCCAGACGTGCAATTGCAGGGGCTGACCGTCAAGATGGCCCGCAACATGATGGCGGAGGGGAGTACCAGTCCTCGGACACAGATGTCGAAAGACTCGAATGTGGAATTTGATGCCTGCAGAAGGAGTCATCGCTAGAGACAAGTTCCAGCAGACCAGTACTATAGTGGCAGCGATTCAGGGCGATTGAGGCTACTGTAGGTGTGACACCCTGGCACGAGCAGCAGCGTGCTGGCAATGTTCCCACGCCACAAAGACCGCTCTCCGACCGGCACTGGCAGTACATCCGAGGCGTCTCGACTCTCGACTGACAGACTGTCGAATGGCATCTGCACATGCTCTATGGTCTACCCCGAGGGTAATGCCACTGGCGATGCAGACATGAACTATCTTTGTGATCACGGACACTGTCGACCACTTATCCCCGTCATTTACCACCAGCCGATCGCTCTACCTTCACTGCCGTGCTAGTCTGTGTTGTTCTCGTACTTGCATCCTGAGTACTAGTGAGCTCGACATTGCGTAGGTTCATCTCACACAACCTCTTCTTCTGCCTCGAGCATGACAGTTTTTCTCCTGCTTTGCATTCCAGCAACCACTTTACCAACTGAATCCCTCGGCTGTAGGTTGTGTCCACGAGATCGGTACACCTCATTCCTACTGGCTCTCAACGAGCCATCTGACGTGTATACAGGTCAACGTGGCCCTCAGCTTACTCTTAGGTTGCAACAACACAGTGCGTCCACGCCCACTGATCCTGTGCGCGATTTCCGCATACGGCGTATGCATCCTTCCTCTGATCGCCCACGTCAAAGGCGCTCCAGGAATGATACAAAGCCTTATCATTGAAGAGTCTGCTTAGCTCGTGAACTCCATGTAGCTTGAGTAATGTGCTGCTACGATATCCATTAGTGCCCTTGGCTTGCAGGCGGCCCCACTCACGTCTTGGCTTCAGACATCCTTCATCGCTCCTCTGCTCCCGGAATATTGTCTTCTGTGTCCCTCGCTCTGCGCGTCGTACCACTGACTCTCTTCACAAATCGCAACTTTGCCCCTCGCATGCGCATCTGTATCATCCAGACATGTTGCCTCGCTATCAGCGTCCGTCCTCTGTTATGCACTCCGCTCGAGTATCTGGTCGGTGATGCTACGGGCCTCGACAGCTGGCGATCAATCCTGGGATTCGCCTTGTCTGGCATCTCCAATCCGCTCAGGATCATTTCATCTTCTCTTTATGAGTTCTTCGGGACACCGCCTGACCCTTCACCGTGCCGCTTTCGCACGTATGCTCGCTCTCATCAATTGCACCTGGCCATTCTTGACTTTGCCTTGCACGTCCTAGCGTCTGGAACGTTACCCCAGCTGTTCACTCGCGGCTGCTGATGCATTGATGCACCATGCTTTCGTCTGCGACCGGTGAGTCAGGATGGCATCACTGGTCCTTCGAACTTCAATGCTCATATGGACAGGTGCAGGTAAAGCTTCTCGTCGATTATCCCTCGGATGTACTACGCTCTAAACTGATCGATGCAGTGCATCCGCACGTCGTTTCTCCGGCGCAACCATGCCATGCTTGAATTGACAGCTTGCGAGTGGCGACCGGGGGCCCGTTTGATCTTTCTAGCTCAGCCTCATCTATCTCAGACCGGCGAAGGAGTCGTAAGTGGGAAACTCACGCGTACTAGGCCATATACTACAAATGCGGGACAATTGCATCAACATGCTCAGTCTTATTCGCGGAGACCGTGCACAGCGTCGTGAAGAATCGATTTAGTTTACACTACCACGACGCGCGCATGACGTCGATTGTTTGTGGGTGCCCATGCAATCTCGTCCCAGGAGACTCACGGACATGTGTAACAGTGTTCTGCAGTGCAGTAGCCATCTAGTCGTTTGTCAGTTGGTTCGCAGACTAAGACCCAGAAGAGATGCAGCGCTGTCAGACTTGGGACATGAATATGAACCTGAGCGACATGTACTAGACCGGTCTTCGTGTCAGCTGGACTGACGTTGAGGACGGTAAGGAGGGGTCTGCATGTACCGGCCTCATGGAGACAGTGTGCAGCAGAGAGGCCCGCAGAAGTCGCGGCTCCCCTCTCCAATGCTTTATGCGGGGTTCTCTATGGGCGAAGAGATGTCTTGTTGCAACGCTTGCGTCTGGAAACACTCCGCTCTCCTGGTACAGGTGTCGCAAGTCGTAGACATATGAGCGCGAGGAGATAACGGAGCCCTGCAGGAGTTATGACCGTTCACATGCACATGCCGGAGAGGGATGACGGTTATACAATCAGGTACAGTGAAGAATGTGTGAGTGAATCTATCCGCTACTTAAGCAAAAGCAGATCAGAACAACCAGAGATGATACGCAGACGGATGTGACAAAGGCCACCCTACCGACATGGACAAATCTATCAGCACTGAGACGTGTCGATGGTTACCAGACGGCTGTCTAGCGTACGCCATACGACTCCATGCCCAAGCAGGGATCTCCATAGGCCAGCAAAGTCGAAGGGATGCGGTCGGAAAGATGGTGGTACCCAGCAGACGCGGCGGAGGTTCTGTTTCAGACCACTACACCACAGCCACATCAGGAAACTGGTTTTGCTCCATGGGCTCCATATATGTCCATATGGAGCCATTGAGCCACGGAAATCCCCCCCTCCAATACTGAAATCCCCGTTTCCGTACGGAGCCATATGGATACTTTCTCACGGTTTCCTACGGCCGCTATCGAAGCACAGTGCGCACAAGTCTCAGAGGTACTGTACTATACGGATGCCTCAATACTTGGCTACCAATCTCCGTGGCGTTCATACTTTTGTGTGAGATACCAAAATCCATTTATGTCCGCCATGGAAGCTGACGGATACGCACGGAGCCATTGAGGCCACGGAGACGCCCGTTTCCATATGGAGAATTAGCGAGTTCCTGATGCACCCATCATCATCGAGAAAATGGGCAAGAGATAAAGAGGAACATGCAGCGCACACGGAGATGGGTCGCAATGCCGAAGGCAGCGGGATGTAGCTTCTCTCGGTGATGATACCTTGTTCATCAGGAGCGAAGGACACGTGGAACACCGGGCTTGTACTGCCAGTACTGAATTTGTGCTCTGGAATTGCAAGAGTTGGCGGAACACAAGGGGCCGCTTTGTTGAGAAGGACGAGCGGAGTGAGGTCGTACAGAAAGACCTCGCCTTCGCTGTTGCCCACAAGAATGCGCATACAGTCATCCGAGAACGTGGCAGAGCGGATCCAGCTGGGGTGGTTCTCCATCCAGACGACACGGCCCGTTGCCTCGTGCAGGCGCAGAACACAGTACTCTCCCCAGTACTCCACTGTCTGTCAGGAAGGCTTTGCCATGAGTTCCGCGCTTGAGGTATCCGGTGGAGAGTCCCGCCGACTTGCACCAGAGACCAGCCATTGCCCATCAGGCGAGACGGCAAAGACATCGATCGTGTCCTCGGCAGATTGGAATAGGACCTCGGACTCGGAGGACGTTGGCCAGAACGTCCAGCGGCGAATTGATCCATCCCGTGAGGCAGTCAGAATGTGTTGCTCATCTGCTGTGAAAGAAACTGCGGTGACATGCCTTGAGTGCTCAGAGAACGTCCCGAGGTGGTTCCCCGTTAGTGCCTCCCACTCACCAATGCCATTGTGTACTACTGTGCATGCAAAGAGGTTTCCGGTAGGAGACCAGGCGGCGATGGACAGCTCTGAGCCTGCCAGTGCGCACTTCGTGGTGCAAATGCGGTTGCCGTTGGTGACGTCCCACAACCGCCAATGGTCTTCATACACGGCGAGTAAGAGCGGCCCTCTCGGTGAAACCGAGACCGCGGCGAGATGCGTCAGGGGGTGAGAGTCGGGTTCAACCTCCTCCACGGTGTGCACGGAGCGACAAAGTGGCAGGTATGGATTAAACCATCGCTTCAGTCGCATCGAGAGGGAGGGATGCTCGGGGTCCAGAGGCGCATTTCCAGACCACCGTCGGATGCATATGGTACTGTTGACTACGTGTGCACTGTGAACGCCATCCGGAGAAAACACGGCGGCACTTGCTCTTGCATTGTCCAAGGTGTCGAGAGGTGTCTCCGTAGGCTCAGAGACGTCCCAGAGAATGAACGGTGAATGTCTATACGCCACGGCAAGACAGCTGTCCGAGTCGAAGGCGATGGAGATGACATCAGTTTCGCCGGGCAGGGACCGCAACCGCTGCCCATCGGATCTCCTCCACAGAATGACCTCCCCATTGTCAAGGCCACACGCTATCAGGCAGCTGTCAGGGGACACCGCCACTGTCATGACCGACGATGAGTGCTCCATGGTCCCGATGGGCATGTATTCAGCAGTGTTTCATGCAATTTGCATTGTGTCCCACATTTTGCAGGTCCTGTCATACGAACCAGAGACCAAGCTGCCGTCCGTGGCGAAGGTGATATCGCTGACCGAGTTTCTGTGCCGAAGTATCACTGTCTTCTCTGGTGAGGTGACCGTTCGCAATATGATTGTCCCATCGTAAGCCTCGGAAGCGACGAGCACGCCGTCAGGAGACCAAGCAACAGACCCGACACCGCCAGAATGATCAGACCAGGTGTGCAGACAAGCCCCGGTGGCAACGTCCCAAAGCCATACTGTCCCGTCAGCCGAGCCAGACAGGAGCTCCATTCCTGTGGGTGAGAATGAGACATCCCCGATCCAGTTGGTGTGGCCCTCAAAGCTCTGCAACTGGGCTCCCGTATGTGCGTTCAGTAGCCGGACAGTGCCGTCCCCCGCACCGTAAACGACGCGAGCCCCATCCGGAGAAAAGGCGAGAGCAGAAATCGTGTCAGTGCTGGTGACTCGTGATGTGAGCGTGGTACTCCAGGTCTCCTCCAGGCCGACGCGCACCTCCACCACCTGCAAGACATCTGCTTGATGATGATGGCGAAGGAGTGAGTTGACGGGGCTGAACGGAATCGCAGTTCGGTAGACCTGCATGAAGGACGCGCTGATGGCGGGATAGAAGGCGCGGGACATGCGCTCGCACTCGTATAATAAAGCAGATACATTCGCCGTGTGAGTATCTCGCAGTGCAAGGGTCTGCGACCGCATCCATCAGTCATTCTTTCCACACATGTGAGAGTAAACCTGTTGCTCACCTTCAAAAACAGCTGCACTGAACGCAATGCCTCCACGGCAATCTCAACGCATCCAAGGAGACTCAAAGTCTCCAACCAGTGGAGGAGGTGGGTATTGCAGAAGTTCTCAAGTGCGGCAAGAAGCTCTTCGCCTACGTCGGCAAGGTCTAGTAGGTGGCGCAGCCAGTATCGGCACGCATATTGGAGCGCCGCAGGTAGGTGCCGAGCAATCCTAGCTGGCAAGCCAGGAATCTCATGGTTGAGTAGATGAGTGTGCTCCCAGGGGACCTCGCAAATGTTGTATCTCAGAGCTCCCTGCATCAGCTTCAAGCACCGCAAGGCGATGAACGCCTGTTGATGGATGGTTTGACGAGGGACTGAGGAGATTTACAGCGCTCGGGGTTTACCAGGAAGTCCGTGAACGAAAGATGGATGATCCGAATCACGCTGCGGATATCTCCTTCCGCAGAGAATGACAGGACGGATCGCAGTCGTTTGACTACATCCAGGACGAATCCAGGTTCTTCTCCGAGTATGGCCGACAGCCCAGATAGGCTGAGCCGCTCTTCCGCGACAATTATAGTCCCGAGAACACGCTTGAACCGTGCTTGTAGTGACGCGGACGGATTCCTGAAGGCAGTGTGAAGCACCTGCTCGTACAGCGCGTCCAACGCTTCCAGTCGCGCCTCGGTAGAGCCCGTAGCGAGTTTTGTCGAATGACATCGAACGGAGCGAAGGAAGGCATCTAGCTGGGCCCGGGGATCGACGATGTTCGGGTCCTCAATGAACGAGGCTACAGTGGCGGCGTAGATGAACAATCCTTCGGCAAGTTCGGACACACACTGGACTTCATTCTCGGACACCCAGTCCGGACCTGCGCTAGCGTACCATCGCCCAATGTCTGCGAAGCGTCTCCGAACAAAGGCAGTGATATCACGCGCCGTGAGGTCAGATGGAACCGCATCGAGTGGGAACTCCTGCGTTCTCCTTCGAAGCTCCTGCAGGAACTGAAAGCCTCGCGTGATATTGGGAACTGGTCAGCTCGTGATGATGAATACCAGTGGGGCGAGTTCCTTGATATACAGCGACAACGCCTGAAGGAACGTCGACTCCGCGCTCTCATCCTTGCATTCGTCAAGAGCATCCACAACGACAACTAGGCCCTGCAGAGACGTGCCTTTAGTCGCAGCTTGGACAGGTCTTGCGAGGAGAACCTTCACTTGCTGAGATACTGACGCGGTGCGGATGTGTGGGTTGTCCTTGACAGCAGCGAGCAGGGCTTCTCGGAATTCCGGGCAGCGGTCAGCAATATCCGATGCAATGTTCTGAACAATGCAGTGGACGTCGCTCCGGGCGCCATCTCGAGCACAGAAGAAGCTGGAACCCAGGCGATCGTGTTCGTGACACCAGTTCGCGACCGTGTCTGCCAGAGTTGTTTTTCCCGCACCAGCAAGTGCGTAGATCCACAGGATAGAACTTTCAGGGATGAGCTCAATGGAAGGGAGGAGTTCGCCGAGATTCTGCAGACTTTGGTTCTCCGGTCGAAGCCAGGAATAGATCGCCTTCAACACCTCTTGGCGGGTATGGTCGTCGCATTCAGAGCGCCCACTCCGACCGAAATCGAATCGGGCGTGAGGAGCATAGCGTAGGCCAGGGATCCCTAGTAGAACTCGTGAGCGTGGCCGAACGCAGCACGCGATGCATCATAGGCTTACTACTGTCAGTTCCCTGCTGCGATTCCAGAGCCATGTGAGCATTATTGTCATTGGAACACGGATACTAGGACGGACGCACTTGATGAATATCATCACGCATCTCTATAACTTCGTTGTGTACCTCGCCAACCCTATCGCCCAGCTCTCGGAAGCCGTTTTGCATTTCTACATTTACTTCCTACACAAAAGCGTTAGAATAGTGGCGACACCCGGTCCATGAGGTTGCGCACGTAAACGGTGAGCTCTAGAGCGATCGTGCCCTCGAGCTACCTGGCTGTAAGCATTGGTAAATAAGATACGATGAAGATTACTCACGATAAAGCTCTGAATATGCCATGATAATGTCTTGACCCACGCTTCAACCTTCTCCTCGTCATCGGATGCATTGAGGAATCGTACGAGTCTCCCCCGAGACTTGAGATTCTTCGCATCGGATGTGATCAATTCCAATCCTCTTCTCCAAGCATGAGCAGAACATTCATGTAGGCAACATGTCTGACGATGAAAACCGACTTGATGAAGTTGTCCAATCTCCGCTTTAGCGCTTCAGGACGGTCATCGTAGCCCGCTGAAAGGAACTTTTGCAAGGTACCATTCAAAGTTTCTACGCGCAACAACAATCTTGTTACAAGTTCGGTAGCACCCGAATATTTCTGCCAGTATTTCGTTAGGACCAACCGACAGCCATGGCCAACGACGTTCATCCGTTCGCACTCACCTTGTACGCTTCCAAGACGGCGAGAAGCGCCCCCACCGCGAGCTGAAGCTGTGGGCATGCGGAAGACACCTCCTTGGTAATCTTCAGGACGTCTATCACGCAGTTGAAACCAGTCGCAATCAGCTCCCGACGAGCTGACTGCTCGGCAGTGGGAGGCAGCTGTATCTGGTTTTGAGGCGATATTCGTGCGTTTGTTGGAGGGGTTGGTGCGGCACGTCTTCGAAGCGGGAACCCCAGAGTGTGTTTGAGTAAAGGCATACCGTTGCAGATGGAACTCAGCGTAATCCAGCAAGGAGAGGGAAACGTACAAAGGTACCTAGGCCCGACAAGGGTGGGCAGAGGGATTCAGAGGCTGTAACACTCCCTGTGCATGCCTCTACTGAGCGCTACTGGTGACAGATGCGAAGTAGCAGAGAACGACTTCGGAAGCTCACGCTGTCACTGTACTGTGGCGCGAGGAATCGAATGCTTGACAAGAGAATGCAGACTGAGGTCATTTGGGATACATTCCCTTGAGCTCTGTGCAAGAACTCACTACAAAGGCTGCACGCCGTGTGCTGGATGACACAGACACCAGGCAGGCCAGTCACCTCCGATGTCATGCTGGACGATGCGAAATGAGCGTCTCGGATGGGTCGATGCCATATTCTAAACCATATACGAAGGAGGGCGGGTGGTTCCCACGAAACGTCGTAATAGGCATCGGGGACGTGTGCGACGGCGATTCAACATGTCATACATGTGTCCTGTGCAGATGCGAGTGAGCCAGTTGCATATTCTGGTCTCTCGGATTTCCTACACGGCAAAGGACTGCTTCTAAGACCCCAAAATTCGTGAGCCGTAGACGCAGCATAAGGAAGGCTCACCTTCTGTAAACAGACATGGAGGATACCCTCGCGACGCGCGTGCATGAAAGAACAGACTGCCGTTTATTGATATTCGTCTCTCCGTGACAAATGTCTGCCTCTGCGCGGTCGATACAGAGAATATGGCGGAAAATACGTCTTGCTTCGTTCGAAATCGGGAGTCTCGTGCATCTTGCGGTATACCGATACTACGACATTCCACTGGCCTACATAGTCGATCAGCTACACCGCGGAGCCTGAGCATGGTTCTGAGCAACGCACCTTCGGTCCCAGGGACAACATACGCATCATATGCAGCACATGATCTCATGCATATCACTAGTGCGACCGTGACGTCGCCCTCATTATACCTGTCTGATCGAGAGATCGAAGCCTAATTCTGGGTAGGAGGCAGTTGACTCGGAACTAGTACTCTATGGCGCAGAGCCGAGGGAGAAGCACGAGTAATGTCACGTGCTTCTCCCGCGCTAATAACGAGTGATGTAGCCAGTGTACTGTACGCTAGACTGCCACGAGCTCAACCATCTTGCAACCTGTAGTCTCTCCTCTAGGATCCCGCCCCTTAACTCTGTGAGGCGGTGGATAGGAGCCTGTCGAGGTACTAGTACATGCTCTGTCGAAAGCGAGTTGCTACTCCGGTCGCTTTCTATCTTCCCTGCGTACTAGTCTTGTCATGTCCTTGGATCTGCACACTGCGCTTGAGTCTCGACATCGTACTAGGAAGTACTCGCCGTCGACATCTGCTTCCCCGTGATCTCCACCTCTGTTGCCAGCCCGTCCGTGAACCGTCTGCGGCGGATGCAGGCTTCGCCGTCAAACCCTCACACCTCCCACATGCTGTCAGTATCGTAAGTTGCTACCACATGATGCTTATGCGCTCACCGGTCTCCGATACCTGCGCACCTGCCCTCCGACCGCCCACGTCAATAGGATGATATCAACGGTAAGTCATGTCCTTCGAGTCTTCCAGTCGCTGATGAACTGCCTACCTGTTCGACATTCATTGCCATCCGTCTTTTCATCGTATGCGGTGGTACTCTTGTCTCGGCTCTAGACCTCGGTTGCTCGTTAGCTGTTCCCAAACCATGCTCCTGCATTACTTACGGTCCGTCCATGCTGCGTGAGCCGGGCAATCATCTGTTCGAGTCCATGGCCATTTGAATCCTGAGGAATCTCCTCGTCGTCATGCGCTCCGCTCTTTTTTGGTCGGGTACGCTACGGGCCTCGACATTGCGCCGATTATACTGCGATTAGTATGCTCTTGTAATCCCTGTCAGGACGAATTACATCATCTTCTCCCGACAGGTTGACTGTTCTTCCGGACACCTCTACGACACTCCTTCACACCTGTGCTCGCTCTCGTCTATCGCATCTGGCTACGTTCGACTCTGCCTGGGATCTGGATCTGACTCTTGTGAACTCACGGCTGATATCCGTGCTTCGTATTTCAACCATGACTGGTAAGTCATAATCGCACTGTTGTTCCTCCGGACCTCGTCCGACATACCATGGGTGAACGTAAGTCACACATTAACTCTATCTATTAGATGTACGACACTCCGAAGTGCATGGTGCGGGGCCTGCACGTACCGCTCCTCTCCGTACAGGCGTGCCATGCTTAGAATCTGTAGGTCAGTGGCCACCGGGATCGTTCTGAGCTCTTTAGATCAGCGGTCGTCGCGCGTGGGGTAATCAAGCACCCAAGGCCGTATCGCGCTGCCGCGACGAGACAGTGGCTCCTCCACGCCCAGGAGCGAAAGCATCAGCCCTGCAAAGACGTGTCTATCGCGTTTGCGGCGTGAACGTGCTCGTCTCCTAACTGAACGTGTCCCATCTGGTTTGTTCTCTTACATTGCATTCCCTCTGTTGGTCTGCTCACTGCGATTGTATTCACGGATCTAGTCCGCGATAGCTCCGTCAATGGAAAGTCCGTCGAGCCTGAATATGATTCAGATCGCGCCGCTTCTTTGCCTTCCTTGAGCCCGCCATACATGTGCCTGCTCTTGACAAGTCCTGCCTTAGATGCATGCGCTCCCAACCTCGATGATGGCAGTCCGAGTACCTCTCTCATCTGTGCGTCCCTCTCGTCGTACACTGGTATCGATCTGAGTACTGCGACCTCGCGGATCCTCAGGTCTCTCACGCACGCGTCTCTATATCTCCACGACTATCCTTGTGGCTCCGTCCGCGCTTTGCTGTGCTCCATGCTCGGTTTGTGGGCTATCGTACGTCGGCAGAGCTCTGCATCATACATCTTCGCGCCCCTCCGGGCACACAGGCATCATGCGCTTGCATAGGAAAGGCCAGCACTACTATCATTCCTCTAGATTTCTCTGCTTTGTAGACGGCGAACTTGATCGTGCAGGTTCGCGTCTCTACAACGCTATCGGGTAGGTCATCTCAGCTACCGGGCTCTTCCACTCACAACCCACCGCTCCCGGAGCCAATATTCATGGTGCAGAGGATCGTATCACGGCCGTGCTGTTCCTGCCGCGTCGAAGATGAGTCATTGTAAGTATTGGCGAGCCTCCAGACTATGTGGGTCGTGTAGAAAGTGACGACACTTCGAGTTGAAGCGGTCAGAGGCGATCCCGATTTATACCCAGCAGCATACTGTAACTGACAGCGCGCGCACACCCCACGCAGCCACGTACCGGTAGAAGGTTAAGTTGCTTGATGGCACAGTGGACCTGGACGGCGATGACGGTGTCGACACTCCTGTCTGGGGATGAGCGGAAAGATGAATCGAGTTCTTGTGTATACATTCTGTCGGAGCAGACCGCATATGTTTGACCGACACCGACTCGTGAGTGCTAAGACCCCTTGAAACGAGCATGTCCATGGCTGCAGCTTAATTAGTTAGGAGTTCTCGCACGCAAAGCCATACTACTTACAACCGTCCATTCCTCGTCAGAAGGTACATACGTGATGTCCCATTGTCTTGACATGCCGGTCAGCGCTCGCTCTCGTCCAACTTCGTTGAGAGCAGCCCCATGAGGCTACAGACCTCCCTACGCCGTGGATTCAATACACTGGGAGTAGCCGTGCATCGGGGGTTCAGTCAAAGGGGCTCTCAAGTCACGACCGAACGATTGATCCCCCTGCATGCGACCGCAGGCCCTCGAGAGGACTTCCTCAATCAATGCCCGGAGCATGCCAAATGTACCAAGATCATGATCAACCATACATGAAGGCTATACATCCGCCATTCGACCAGCCAGGTTACTTTCACAGGTGATGGGCCCCCGGCAGCTTTGTCGGTGTAGATTGGGTACTTGGTGGATTGTAACATCGTCATAGCCGACGGAGTCGGAGCATGGACATGGAATACATATGTACATCAGCGACTCAGGTAGATACCCCGACCCCGTAGGATACCAGAGTCATTGACAAGGCTAAACCGTAACGTCTATCACTCGACTTGCAGAAGGGAGGAGGAGGACCGAGACCTTCAGATGATCCATATCCCCTTGGAAGTAACAAGCAACGCCTGTATCATCTGGCAGGTCAGCGAGGATTGACCAGGAAAGAGATACGAGCACACCATTAGCAGCGAGCTGCGTCAATCACAACTACGCGGTCTTCTGATGTCCTGTATGCAATGACATGGCCTCGGGCTGGCCAGGAACGTGCCAGATCGTCGTTGACTGGCCTGAACTGCGGCGCCAACCAGCAGAGGGGGCGTGGATCTGAGTCCAGGTCGACACGCCATAGCCATTCGTATGCACAAAAGTACGCAGCGGTGGAAGAGGGGTCGTCACCACACCGTTGTACGGGCTGAAATGCTGGCGGTACTGAGGTGTAGCTCATGTCGGTAACGATTCTTTGGTCCTTAGCTGCGAAGGAAATATAGTGCACTGCACATATACCGCCAGAGCTGAAATGATGCTCTGCAACCGTGAGCGGCGGAGAAGGACGAGGAGCGGTATTGTTGAGAGAGATGAGCTGAGTGAGGTCGTACAGAAAGACCCTGCCTTCGAGGTTGCCTGCGAGAGCGCGCGTGCAGTCGTCCGAGAACGCGACCAAGGTGATCCAGCTAGGGTGGTTCTCGATCCAGACGACACGGCCCGTCGCGTCGTGCAGGCGCAGATCACAGTACAAGGGATATGCAGTGTTAAAGTAACTACTCCGGAACGCTACTGGCTGTCGGGAAGGCTGGGCCACGAGGTCTGCGCTGGACGTGTCCGGGGGAGAGAAGAACTGACGTGCCCCGGAGAGCATCCACTGTCCGTCAGACGAGAGAGCGAAGACGTCGATCGTGCCGCCAGCAGACTGGAAGAGGACCTCAGAGTCGGTGTCTGGCGGCGTTTGCCGGACATTCCAGCGGCGGATCGACCCATCCCATGACGCAGACAGCATGTGCTGCTCGTCCGCTGTGAAGGCGACTGCAGTGATGCTGTACGAGTGCCCCACGCACGTCCTAAGGAGGTTCCCTGTCTGTGCCTCCCACACATGAATGGAATTGTCTTCATTGGTGCAAGCGAAAAGGTTGCCAGAGGGAGACCACGCGGCGGGGGATTGCAAGGTCGAGCCAGGGTGCTTCTGGGTGCGCATACATTGACCGGTAGAGACGTCCCATAACCGCCAGTGATCTTCATGCACGGCCAAGACGAGTGTTCCTGTTCGTGAGATTGCGACCGCTACTAGAGGGGTCAGAGCCTGAGGGTGGTTCTCCTTCGCTTCCATGGCGTGAGCAGAACGAAGACGACGGACACGTGACTCAAACCGTTGCTTGAGCCGCATCGCGACGGAGAGAGGCCTGGGTTCCCAAGGCGCATTCCCGGACCATCTTCGAATATGGACTGTAATGCCTACTGCATGTGCGACGTGGATGCCATCCGGTGAGAAAGCCGCAGCATATGCATCTGTGTTGTCCACGCTGTCGAGAGGCGTTGCCGTAGAGATATCCCACAGAATGAACGATGAACCACTGTACGCTGCAGCAAGCTGGACGTCGGAGTAGAAGACGAGGGAAATGACCCTGCTTTTGCCAGAGAGAGAGCGCAATCGCTGCCCGTCCGATTTCTTCCACAACACGACCTCGCCGTTCTTCAGGCCACACGCTACCAGACTGCTGTCAGGGGACACGGCCACCGTCATCACCCATGATGAGTGCTCCAGAGTCTGGCTTGGTGCATGTTCGGCCGCGTCCCAATCGATCTGTGTTGTGTCCCAGATTCTACAGGTCTTGTCATCCGAGCCAGAGACAAGGCTGCCGTCCGACGCGAACGTTACCGTGCGGACCCAGTCAGTGTGCCTCAGAGATAACACATTCTTCTGTGGTGACGCGACCGCCCGCAGGATGACAATCCCGCTGTAGACCCCAGAGGCAATAAATGCACCGTCGGGAGACCAAGCCACGGACAGAATCAGACCAGACTCATCTCCCCATTTGTCGAGGCAAGCCCCGGTGGCGACGTCCCAAAGCCGCACCGTCCCGTCATCTGATCCTGACAAGATCTCCTTGCCTGTCGGTGAGAGTGAGACGCTCATGACCGTGTCAGAATGGCCCTCAAACCTCTGCAGCTGCGCACCCGTATGCGTGTTTAGTAGCCGGACAGTGCCGTGGTCCGCACCGCAGACGACGCGAGCCCCATCAGAGGAAAAGGCGAGTGCACTGATTGTGCTGTAACCGGTGACTCGCGATGCGAGGGTGGTGCTCCAGGTCTCCTCTAATCCTATGCGCACTTCCACGGCCGGCAAGATCTCTGCTTGATGATGACGGCGAATGAGCGAGCGAATGGGGCTGAACGGGATGGCGGTTCGATAAACCTGCATGAAGGAAGCGTTGATGGCGGGATAAAAGGCTTGCACCATGCGCTCGCACTCGTATAACAGAGCAGATACGTCCGGCCGAGTGTCTCCCAACGGAAGGCTCTGTTGGCGCATTCTTCAGTGGGTAGTCCATCACAGGGGGAATCGTATCAGGCGGTCACCTGCAGAAAGCGCTGCGTTGTCCGCAAGCCCTCTATGGCGATCTCAACGCATCCGAGGAGACTCAGGGTCTCCAGCCAGTGGAGGAGGTGGGTATCGCAGAACTCCTCAAGCGCCGCGAGGAGTTCTTCCCCAATCTGGGCGAGGTTCAGATGGTGCAGCCAGTATCGACACGCATATTGAAGAGCGGGATGGAGGTATCGAGCGATCCTAGCTGGCAGGTCGGGGATCGTATCGTTGAGGTTGTGCTCTGGGGGGACTCTGCAGATGTTGTGCTTCAGATTCTCCTGCATCAGCTTCAGGCAACACAGCGCAATGAGGCTATGATGGGTAGGCGGGTGGACCAGGAAGCGCTTGTCGGTGCACCGGGTGGGATCGACGAGAAAGTTCATGAATGACAGATGGATGAGACGGATCGGAGACGTAGCATCGTTCGCAGCAGGGACATTCATTACAGCATGGAAAGCCGGAAGGGAACGCTCTACCACACGAGGCGGGAGGTCAAGAAGTGTGGCCAGGGTGGAGGAATTGAGGCGTTCTTCTGCAAGCACAAGCGTCCCGAGAAGCAGCCTTGGCAGACTGCCTTTCAGATCCTCCCCTAGCTTCTCGACAGCATCCGCTAGAATTTGCTCGTACAGCCTGTCCAGCGGAGAAGTCGTTTCGGTTCCTGAGCCCACCGCTGCGTTTCCGCTCTTTAGTAGCCCGTCGAGTCGGCCTTCAGGATCTCGTGCCTTCTCATCCTCAATGAATAGCATCGCCGTCGATGCATAGATGAAGAGTAGGTCGGCGAGACTGAGCAGCCGAGCAAGCTGAAGCGGAGATGGCCAGTCAGATGGAAGGTGGAGATGGGAATAGTAGCGCCTGATGCCCACGAAGCGTGATCGCACAAATGTCTCGATGTCACGCTTTGTGAGGTCGGGTCGAACATCGTTTAGGTCCAATGTTTGCGTGTTGTCGACAAGGGCTTGCGCAAGGAATCCTCTTGTGATGTTCTCCTCACGTCGGCTAGTGATGAGGACACAGAGCGGCTCGAGCTTCGATATGTGCAGCGCGAGCGACGTGAGGATGGTGGAAACAGCCGCTTTGTCCGTGCACTCGTCCAGCGCATCGATGATGATGGGGATTCGGTGATGGAACGCACCCTCTGCGACCGCAACCTGTATCGGCTCAACTATCAGTTTCTCGAGCTGTCGAGCCGGTGATGCTGCATAGAGGTCCGGATCGTCGTCGAGGATCTTGACAAGGGCGTCGCGGAACTTGGGGAAGCGTCGGGTCAATTGATAGGCTAGCGTCCGGAAGATAGCTAGGATGTCGCTCCTCTGACCGTCTCTTGCGCAGAAGAACGTCGCGCCAAGTACTTTGTCCTTGTCCCAGAACACGGCGGCAGTACGAGCGATCGTAGATTTTCCGACTCCAGGAAGAGCATGTATCCAGAGCAAACGTCGGCCAGAGTCCGCTGGAATAGCCGGCTCGGGCAGAGTGGCCAAACGAGGATCGTCCGGGCGTAGCCAAGAGCAGATCGTCGCCAAGACCTCGCCGCGCGTACCCTCATGGCATTCTACATGGACGCTGGACCCATGGTCAAACCGCGCCTCGATGACGGGTCGAAGACGGGTATACAATGCTGACACATAAGTCAGCCGTCTGAGTGGTATGCAATGCTTCTTCACTCACCATCACCGGATAATTGCTAGTACACGTGCATCAGCTGAGCTTGCCATATGATCTGACTTCGTGACGACACTTACGAGTGGCAACGCCTCAACTCCCTCCTTGATCCCTTGCATCCCCATTGCCAAATGATTCAATTGTCGATCGATGCTCTTGAAGCCGTGCTTTATACCCCCAGCCACATGGCGTTACGCGATGCTATCGAGTGCAAATGAGATGACATACGTGGATAGTGAGCTCTAAGGCGATCGTTCCTTCGAGCTGCATGTCTGTCAGCATTGAGAGGATCAAGACTATCGGCGCTTGCTCACAATGAAGCTCTGGATGTGCCAGGACAGCTCCTTGATCAAGGTATCGATCTTCTCCGCATTGTCTGACGTATTGACAATTCGCACGAGCATGCTCCGAGACCTGAGTTTCTTCGCATCGGCTGTGATCGATTGCAAGGTCCTTTCCCCAATATTAGAGTCAACGTCTTTGTGAGCGACATAGCGACGAAGACGAAGACCCACTTTATGAAGCTATCTAACCGCCGCTTCAGCGGATCAGGACAAGCATCGTACCCCGCCGATAGGAACCTCTGTAATGCGCCGTTTAAGGTCTTTACGCGCGACAATAAGTCGGATATGGATTCGTTGACACCAGAATATTTCTGCGTGAGGTTCGTCAGGATGGACCGGCAGTCGCGCACAAGGCATCTACCCGTCTGCGCTCACCTTGTACGCTTCCAGGACGGTGAGGAGCGCCCCGACCGCGAGCTGCAGCTGTGGGCATGGGGAAGACACCTCCTTGGTGATTTTCAGGACCGCGATCACGCCGTTGAAACCAGTCGCCATCAGTTCCCGCCGAGTTGACTGCTCGGCAGTGGGGGCCAGCTGTGTCTGACTCTCCAATGATATTCGGGCACTCAAGCTTGACGTGGCAGTTGGTGAGGCACGACCCCGAAGGGGCGGAGGAAGCTGCAGAGAGTGCTCGAGTGAAGGTATGCACTCGCAGCTGGGGAATACTCCTGTGGTGAGAGATCAGAGTATAAAGGCATCCACTATCGACCAACGCGATCCCGGGCGTTCGGAGGCTGTTGCACGCCATGCACTATGTGCATGCCGCCGCTAGGCGCTATCTGTGACAAATCCTGAGAAGCACAGGAACGTGATTCGACTTCCGAAACTTGCAGCGCAGCCAGTATCAGTGCGCGTTACTTGTGTATACGTCTTGAGATATGTATGCAATGATTCGTTAAGCTAGACGTCGCAGACACGAGACATGCGAGCCTCCTCCCCTGTCGACACACCCCACGGGAAGGTGATAAGTGAGCATTTTGGCTGGGTCGATGCTGCCGTATGAGCTTAATGAATGAAGCGCAGGTGTCCTGGGATGGCTTCCACGAGGCCTCGTGACCAGCGCTAGATGCATGTCCGGCGCATGAATGCATCGTGCACGCCTTCGAGTGATCCAACTGCACGGATGCGTCTCTCAGATTCCCCATGGAGCACGGGTGCCGTCCCTTGGACCCTGCAATTCGTGCGCCATAGAAGCAGTAAGTCACTATACACCGATGGCGTACCGGTGCCTCGCGAAACACGATCCGTTCCATGATCAGTTATGCACGATTCGGAGCGAGTGCCAATGTCAGCTGCATGTGCGACACATGAGAGAGTGCTGGAAGAGAGACGATCTAGGCCTCTTGCACTTGTCGAGGAAGCAGGCTCCTGCGAGTGCGCCCGGGAAGGTGGACGTCGGGAAGTTCAGATTCTTGCTCTGCTCGACGCTCCGACTCGGAGTCTTCCACGACCAGATCGACTACCTATCCCTGGCCTCGTCTGCCTCGTATTCCTAGCGGGAGCACTGCCACCTGCAGAGCCTTTGCGGAAGCGCAGACCAGCAGCATGGAGAAAATGGGTTCTAGGGTCGCCATAGGGTGCTGCTGAATGCCGTGATCCCAGTGAGTGTCTCCATGCGCGATCGTGTGGGTACTGACGCAGATCCCATCGGAATCGCTTGCGGATTTTAGGCTTGGAGAGTGAGCGATCCTGACGCCTGCGGGGATTAGCATCTCGAGCAGCGAGGGGCGATCTTCTCGGTTCGGGGCCATGTGTAAATCATACAGCATCGGCACTCCCCCTGTCGTTGCGCTCTGAGAATCCGAAGATCAAATGGGTTCCGCGCACGAAGAGAGATAGAGAGATTATACAAGCAGAGGTTCTCCAGAGCGAGCTTGAAATGACCTCGAGCGGAGAAGTGCGACAATGTTCGGACCGGCCGCAAGACATCAGCTGGAGCGGGGACCGGCACAGGATGCCAGACGACGGGAAGTAGCATTGCAGACGATCTGAGATTGTGCGGAAAGACAAGCTGGTCCATCGAGAGAGGCGATGCTGCATTTTCGCGCAATGCAGATATATAATACTCAGCACTGACCTGTGATGCAGTTGAGATTCTATTAAAAGCGCGATTAATCTCGTCTCTGGATACAAAGCTCGTTAAAGCCTGGGAGGTGTAACACAGAGAGCGATTCGGCATACAGTATTACCCTGGAAGAGCGCAGGGAGCGGTGCTTCGAAGGGAGAAGAACTTGACTTTGAGCGGAGAAGGGCAACAGCTTTGGAGCCTGACAGACTACAGGACCTCGGTGAGAGCGCGGCCGAGCTGAAACAGGATGCAGGACAACGAAAATACGCTGGCATGGCGAACGGTGCGGTGTTTCACGCACATGAATTGCACTGGCTGTTCAAAGAGAACGTGCTGCAATTAATCTCGTCGCTGGACTCGAGCGCTTGAGCGCGCGAGGCGTAGTGGCGATGTTCCCACGCCACGAAGCCGTTGCACTTGCTCAGCTGCTTCTCTCCTCGCACGGTGCACGCTCTGTCGACTCCACCTGAGCTCGCTGCTGTACCAGTCTTCTGGTCTTGCTGTGCTCTCGTATTTCAGTGCCGCCCCCGACTCTCTCATCGTACAAGAAAGTACCTGCCGTCGACGTCTGCTCCTCCGTAGTCTCTCCATCTGCTGCCCGCCTGGCCTGGATGCAGGCCTCGCCGTCAAATATTTCCTCACACCTCTCACAAGCTGCCCATAGCGTAAGCCTGTACTACGTGGTGCGTATATTGTTACCGGTCTTGTATACGTGCGCACCCGCCCTCCGACCGCGCACGTCAACAGGTCGATATGAACGGTAAGTCGCGCCTTTTGGAACTTCCAAGTCGCTGATGAACTGCATGCCGCTTTTCGCCTTGTCTTTGTATGCGGCCGGTCTCTCGTCGTGGCTCTAGACCCCGGCTGTTGCGCCTTTGCTGTTTCCAAATTATGCTCCTTGGCTACCTACTGTCCGTCCATGCTGCATGGGCCGGACGCGATCTGTTCGAGTCCATGGCGATTTGTAAGCTCAGGAATCTCTTTGCTGCCATGCGCTCCGCGTGATGTCTTGGTCGCTTGCGCTACGGACCTCGACATCGCGCTAGTTATACTACAACTGGTATGCTCTTGTGTTTCCTGTCGGGACGGATTACAACACCTGCCCCGGACAGGTCAACTGTTCTTCAGGACGCTCCTACGACGCTCTTTAATACCTATGCATGTCCTCGTCTATCGCATCTGGCTACGTTGGACTCTGCCTTGCTCGCGCTGGGATCTGGATCTGACCCTTGTGAACTCCGGCTGGTATTCGTGCTTCGTATTTACAACCATGGCCGGTAAGTCATAATCGCGTTGCTGCTCCTCCGAATCTCGTCCAAACGTGGGTGAACGTATGTTTCGCATTGAATATCTGTTGGCAGTACGACACTCTGAAGTGCATGGTGCGGTTCATTCACATGCCGCACCTCTTCGCGCAGGCGTGCCATGCTTGGAATTTGAAGGTCAGTGGCGACCGGGATCGTCTTGAGCTATTCAGATCAGTGGTCCTCGCGCGTAGGGTAGTCAAGCGTCGAAGGCCATGTCGCGCTGCTGTGACGAGACAGTGGCTCCTCCATGCCCAGAAGCGCGTGCATCAGCCCTGCACAGACGTGCCTATCGCATTTGCGGCGTGGATCTGTCCGATGGGGGAAACACTCGGCATCTGTTACATTGCAGACGCTGCGTGGACATGTCGAGCATCCTTGACAGCAACGAGTAGGGCTTCTGTGATCTTCGGGCAGCAGTTTGCGAGATCTCCCGCGATACTCCAAACGGTGCGCTCCGGGTCGCTCTGGTGACCATTTCGGAGGAGCAACGACTGGCAATCTGGTACGTGGACTCGCATGCGGGCTGCTGATGTGGATTCTAGGCGCGGGGGCCGGTCGTCGTGGCCGTGGTGTCGTCACGGGGAAAGCACGTCTGCTTGGAAGGTAAGCGCCGCTCTGCTCGCCTTTCATGCGCATTATGGATTGAGCTGGCTGGGCGCCGCTACGTTTGTGACATCGGTGCACAATCACGCGAAGTTCCGCTTAGCCATTCCGCTCACACACGCCAGACCCAGACCCAGCCCCCCCCCCCCCCCCCCCCCCCCCCCCGCCCTCGCAGCGCATGCAGGATCCGTCGCCACGTACCGCAATGGAAGGCCTCAGACACAGTGTGAGCATGTGAAAACGCATTTTTCGTGATAACACCTTCACGCAGACGTGAGATGGAGAACAGACTCACCGTCTGTCGTTGCGCACTGGTGGCCCCGCAGGAAGGTTAGGTGGACGATGCGCCAGAAGACAGAACAGAGGAGATGAATATTAGAATCTGCCGCAGAAAGTCCGGAGAAGGCAAGAAAGAGGGAGTGACGCGTCGGCTGGCTCAACATGGTAGCCCAACAGGCATTGGTGAGAGCTGCTAGATGCTGGAGTACTGTACGCGATATCTACTGTACGTCCCGGTGTGACGCGGAGAGCAATTCAGATGATGAGACGAGCTGAGGGCATGGATGAAGCAGAGCGGGAAACGCACGACGACTTTGCTGACAGTCCGAGGGACTTCGACGATGGGGTTGGCATCTGACTGTGAGTGCGGCCAGTAGTACAGTACTTAGTCCGACGTTGGCTTGGTCCGACAAGGCGATTCGTCCTCAAGCTTAAAGTCAAGGTTGCAGCAAGATAGCTATGTGCAGTCGGCTTTCTGCGCAGTACGAGCCTCGAAATCCGAGTCAAGGGCGTGTACGGCATTGTCGCTTGAGAGTAGAGACGGCCATGGCTGAGCACTTGGGCTGCCAGTGGGCGTAGTTACGAAGCTCCCACGCCACAAAGGCCGATGTGAGGTAGCGCCCGTTCTGCCACTTGGCCTCACCGACCTCGAGCTCAGCTCTAGTTATTAAACTCGGCACAGGAACGTGCCACTGCAGGCGCAAACCGGGACTGTGTTTCTACTGTCGAGCACCGGTTGACGCGTTCTCTCGCTATTCTCGAGGCATCGGCCTAACTCTCTCTCCGCCGACGTGTCGCAAACTGTCTCCTTCTCGGACCGCACACTGCAACCGTTGTAGTACTGGCTCGATCTGGATGCCATTGTATCGACCTCTTTGGAACTCGCTCTGTGATATCTTTCTTACGCATACGACTAATGCGGTGCTAGGGCGACTGTTCTCGGGCAACCCGCCTCTGTCCTCCTTGCAGGTGGTTTCTTTCCTGCTAAATTTCCAATGTCGACTTATACATCGTGTTCTACAGTGGCTAATGTGCGCCGGCTACAGACTGATCCCGTCGTCAAATCCTCATGCATCGAATGCACGAACGTAGAGCAACTACGCTCTCAGTGCATATATGGCTGCCCGTCTCCTAGCTCGACGTTCCCCTTTGGTTCGTCCTCTCCGTTCTATTCCCTCTGTTGGCCTGCTGACTGCGATGGTATTTACCGATCTGGTCCTCGAGAGCTCCGTCAATGGTAAGTCCGTCGAGCCTCCCGTGATTTTGATCCGCCCCGCTTCTTTGTTTTTCTTGAGCCCGCCATAGTTGTGCCTGCTCTCGACAGGTACTACCAATGCATACACTCCCAACCTCAGTCTCAACTGTGTGTTCCTCTCGTCTTATACTGGTGATCATCTGAGTTCTGCGACCGTCTGTTTGCGCTTCAGCCCTGTCACGCACGCGCCTATATGATTATCTCCACGACTTACCTGTCCTTGTCAGTCTGTTGTCTGCTATGCATCACGCTTGGTATGTAGGCCGTCCTGCGTCGGCCAATTCCACGCCTCTTCTGGTGATCCATAGGCCGAATGTGCCTGCAAAGGGAAGGCCCGCACCATTCCCCGGAAGTGTTCCGCGTCGCACAGGACGTACAACTTCAACACTCGGGTTCGCGTGTTAACAACCCTATAGGTAAGTCACTCCGGTCCATACACTTGTGAGGGCTCCGGCGGCGTTTGACTGACACTTAGCGAGCGGTAGGCTGCGAGGGTCGAGTCGAGGTCGTCGGAGAACACTGGGGGTGTTCCGTCGGAGTCGAGCTTGAGTAGAGAAAGTCGTATTCCGAAGAACTGTCCTGCTAGGTAGATACAGAGGGGTTTTTATAGGTATCCTACCAGGCACAGAGAGAGAGGAAAAAGAAGCTAGATATGTTTAACAGAGAAGAGAGAGGCCCCAGCCCAAGGTCGAGAGCCGGTCGAGGTGTCGTCGGGGCCGTCTACGAGCGGCGGCGAGGTACGAGGGCCGACGATGAACTGGGGTAAAGGAAAACGAGTCGTGGAGTTTCGGCGGTACTAAGACGCGGAGGCGCGCGGTCACGTGACCGTGTCATCCCGCGTCTGGTGGTGTCGTCAGTCGACGCTGGCCGCCTTACAACACTCTACGGCCTGGAATTTAATCGCACCCGGTGCCGATATGTGCCGTGTAGAGGAGCGTATTATGGCCGTATTCTTCCTGGTGATGTTGGGCATGGAAGGTCGGTCATGGCTAGTCGTCAGACTATGCAGCTCCTGCAGACCGCAACACCACTCGTGACGCGTGAGAGGCGATCATGTCCAGCGACATGTGTGGCGGCTACGGACGGTCACAGTGAGGGGCACAGTGGACTTGGACATCGACGATGATGTCGTGGTTCGTGTCCTGGCATGTCAGGAATGGTAAATCGAGTCCTAGCGTATCCTGTCGCAATGAACTCGCCACTCCAGTGTCGGATAGGACGGAGCGCTGAGATCGGGGCTCTCTGAGCTGCGGAGCTTGCTGCGTAGCTTAGAACGAGCGCGTTCATCTGGGTCGCTGCACCACAGGAACCTGACGTGCAAAGCTACACTACGTGCGACCGTCCATCTCTCTCCCGAGGGTGCGTACTGTCTCATTGTCATGTCATGATATGTCAGCCTGCGTTCGCTCTCGTTCCACGTCGTTCAGCCGGGCGGCTTTCAGCCTTGGCGTGCAGCTGCAGGTTTCCTCATTGAAGACAACGACACTTCGGGTCACCGCTTTGCGTGGACGCGTTCGGCACGACAGCCTGAGGTCACGCTCATAGACCACCACCGCGCCATGACGGTGTGCTACAACTCACCGGTGAGCACACAGATCACGCCACCCTTTTGAACGTCCTACAAACAACCGTAGCCTCAGGCTCTCGAGCGGAGATCGTCATTCAGAACCTGAGGGGAGATAGCGCCTCCACCCTCATGTACAAAGCCTATCATTAGCTATGCGTACATCCGTCGTTCGGGCAGCAAGGTCACGTCCATAG
This sequence comes from Trametes sanguinea, assembly GCA_008973685.1. Taxonomy (NCBI): domain Eukaryota; kingdom Fungi; phylum Basidiomycota; class Agaricomycetes; order Polyporales; family Polyporaceae; genus Trametes; species Trametes sanguinea. The sequence goes on from WAHA01000027.1 coordinate 132,068, forward strand.
AAGATGTGCGCACAACTCCTTACCGTAGGTCTCTGCAATGATATGTGGGTAGTCCGGGTGCTTTGTGAGATGTAACGTAGTCACGGTGGCCAGAGAATTAGAGTGAGCTACTTCTGCACATCAACGACGCGGGTACATACCCCGATGCCATGGGATACAAGTGGTTGGCAAGACCGAACCACAACCTCTAGCGGGGTGAGATGAGGACCGCGAAAAACAGGCGATCCAGATTACCTTGGAAACAATGAGCGATGCTTGCAGCCTTGCACCATTCGGCAAGTTAGAGAAGATTGTGCTTGCCAAATGCGATGGTGGCTCACCAATTAGCAGCGAGAGGCGTCGACAACCACTAGGCGGTCTTCTGATGCCCTGTATGCGATAAGATGGTTTCGGGCCGACCAGAGACATGGAGAATGCTCGATCAAGTCGTCCGGCCTAAACATCAGCGGCAGCCAGCAGAGGCGGCGTGGACCTGAGGCCAGGTCGACACGCCAAAGCCATTCTTTGTCGTAAAAGTACGCAGCAGTGGAAGAGGGGCCAGCAGCACACCGTCGTAGAGGCTGGAACTCGCGCGGTATTGAGGTATAGCTTCTCTCGGTAACAATTCCTAAACCATCTGGTGCGAAGGAGAGATGATGCACTGGTATTATACCCCCAGTGCCGAGCTGGTGCTCTGGAATAGCGAGCGGCGGGGGAGCACGAGCCACGGTGCTGTCTCGAGGGACGAACGGAGTGAGGTCGTACACGAAGACCTCGCCTTCTTCGTTACCGACGAGTGCGCGCGTGCAGTCGTCCGAGAATGCGACCGATCTGATGAAGCTGGGGTGGTTCTCCATCCAGACGACACGGCCCGTCGCGTCGTGCAGGCGCAGAACACAGTACCACTGGTGACCGTACGCTACTGGCCGTTGGGAAGGCTTTTCCACGAGATCTGCGCTCGACATGTCCGGAGGAGTATAGTGCCGTCTTGCACCACAGAGCATCCACTCTTCGTCAGACGAGAGAGCGAAGGAGTCAATCTCGTCGTCATCAGACTGAAAGAGCACCTCGCACGACGTCTCTGGGGGTGTTCTCCTGACATTCCAGCGGCAAATCGACCCATCGCGTGACGCAGACAGGATGTGCTGCTCGTTCGCTGTGAAGGCGACTGCAGTGACCCGTTTCGAGTGTCCCACGAACGTCCTAAGGGGGTTCCCTGTCTGTGCCTCCCACACATGAATGGATTTGTCTTCATTGGTGCAAGCGAAGAGGTTGCCAGAGGGAGACCAGGCGACGGTGGACCGGAGGGTCAAGCCAGGGTGCTTCCGGGTGCGCATACATTCACCGGTAGAGGCGTCCAACATACGCCAATGGTCCTCATACACGGCCAGCATCAGCGTTCCTGTAGGCGAGATCGCGACTGCAACGACAGGCTTCAGAGGGTGATTGTCCATATCTTCCACGGCGCGGGCAGAGCGAAGTCGCAGAAGGCGTGTTGAATCGAACCGTTGCTCGAACCGTTGCTTGAACCGCATCGCGAGGGATGGAGGCCTGAGCTCCCGAGGTGCATTCCCGGACCCTGGCCACCTTCGAATGTGGACTGTGCTGCCTATCGCATGCGCGATGTGGACGCCGTCCGGTGAAAATTTGGCGGAAGCTGCCCTTGCGCTATCCAAGCTGTCGAGAGGCGTCGCCGTAAGAATATCCCACAGATTGAACGCTGAACCACTGTACGCTGCAGCGAGACAGCTGCCAGAGTAGAAGGCGAGGGATATCACCTCGCTGTTGCCGGTGCCAGAGAGAGCGCGCGATGGCTCCCGTCCAATTTCTTCCACAGAACGACCTCGCCGCTGTCCAGGCCACACGCTACCAGACTGCTGTCAGGGGACACGGCCACCGCCATAACGTACGACGAGTGCTCGAGAGTGTGGCTTGGTGCATGTCCGACGGCGTCCCAGTCGATGTGCGTTGTATCCCAGATTCTGCAGGTCTTGTCATTTGAGCCAGAGAGAAGGTCGCCGTCCGACGCGAATGTTACGCTCCGGGCCCAGTCAGTGTGCCTCAGAAATGACACGTTCTTGTGTGGTGACGCGACCACCCGCAGTATGACAGTCCCGTTGAGATCCCCAGAAGCAATGAGTGCACCGTCAGGGGACCAAGCCACAGACTCTACCCGATCAGAATCCTCTCCCCATGTTCCACGGCAAGCCCCAGTGGCGACGTCCCAAAGCCGCACCGTCCCGTCGAGTGATCCCGACAGGATCTCCTTGCCTGTCGGTGAAAAAGAGACGCTCGTGACCCAGTCAGTATGGCCCTCGAAACTCTGCAGCTGCGCACCCGTATGCGTGTTCAGTAGCCGAACAGAGCCGTCTCCTGCACCGCAGACAATGCGAGCACCCTCAGTGGAAAAGGCGAGAGCACAGATGTGGCTGGTACCGGGGCTTCGTGATGCGAGTGTGGTACTCCAGGTGTCCTCCAGGCCCACGCGCACTTCTACCATCTGCGAGACATACGCTTGATAACGACGGCGAAGGAGCGAGCGAATGGGGCTGAACGGGATGGCAGTTCGGTATATCTGCATGAAGGACGCGCTGATGGCGGGATAGAAGGCTTGCACCATGCGCTCGCACTCGTATAACGACACACACATATCTGTCCTCGTCTCTCGCAACGGAAGACTCTGTGAACGCACTTTCAGCGACTCTTTCAACCCTTGTGGGCGTGTATGAAACGCTCACCTGCAAAAAGGACTGTGTTGACCGTAATGCCTCTGCGGCGATGTCGACACGTCCCAGAAGACTCAGAGTCTCTAGCCAATGGATGATATGCGTTTTGCAGAACTCCTCAAGCGTGGAAAGGAGTTCTTCGCTTACGTCGGAGAGGACAAGATGGCGCAGCCAGTATGTGCTCGCATACTCGAGTGCCGGGGAGATGTGTTCATCAATCATGTCAGACAGGCCAGGAATGTCGTTGTTGAAAAGATGGTCGTGCTCTAAGGGGACTCCGCAGATGTTGTGCTTCAAAGACTCCTGCATCAGTTGCAGGCAACGCAGCGCAATGAGGCTATGATGGGTGGGTTGGTGGACCAGAAAGCGCTGATCGGTGCACCGGCTGGGGTCGACGAGGAAGTTCGTGAACGAGAGGTGGATTAGGCGGATCGGAGAGGTAGCTTCGTTCGCAGCGGGGACAGTCATAACAGCGTGAAAGGCGGGCAAAGAACGCTCCACGACACGAGGCGGGAGGTCAAGAAATGTGGCGAGGGTGGAGGGATGCAGGCGTTCCTCTGCAAGCACAAGCGTCCCGAGAAGCAGCCTTGGCAGACTGCCTTGCAGATCCTCCCCCATCTTCCCAAGCGCATCGACCAAAACCTGTTCGTACAGTTTGTCAAGCTGAGAAGTCGATTCCGTTCCTGATTTCGTCGCTGCATTCCCGGACTCTAATAGTCGGTTGAGTCGGCCTTCAGGGTCCTGTGCCTTGCTATCGGCGATGAACAGCATTGCTGTGGCTGCATAGATGAACAGTCCATCTGCTAGACGGAGCAGTTTGTCGACTTCGGCTCGAGATGGCCAGTCGGGATGGAGTCCAGGGATGTCGCGCCGGATGTCTTCGAAGCAAGATTGGACAAACGACGCGATGTCTCGTTTCGTCAGGTCCGGCCGCACATCGGTCAGGTTCAACTGTTGTGTGCACTCGAGCAGGGCTCGCTCAAGAAAGCCTCTCGCGATGTTCTGTTCCCGTCGGCTTGTGATCAGGATGCAGAGCGGCTCGAGCTTCGACATGTGCAGCGCGAGCGACGTGAGGATGGTAGAGACAGCCGCTTTGTCCATGCACTCGTCCAGCGCATCGATGATGATAGGGACGCGGCGATGAAACCCGCCCTGCTTGACGGCCTCCTGAAGGGGCTCTGCTATCAGTTTCTCGAGCTGTCGAGCCGGGGACGCTGCATAGAGGTCCGGATCGTCGTCGAGGATCTTGACAAGAGCGTCGCGGAAGTTGGGGAAGCGTCGGGCCAGTTGATAGGCTAGCGTCCGGAAGATGGCTAGGATGTCGCTCCTCTGACCGTCTCTTGCGCAGAAGAACGTTGCGCCAAGTACCTTGTCCTCGTCCCAATACACGGCGGTAGTACGAGCGATCGTAGACTTCCCGACACCAGGAAGCGCATAAATCCACAGAATACGTCGATCAGAGTCCGCTGGAACAGCCGGCTCGGGCAGAGTGGCAAGACGAGGATCGTCCGGTCGCAGCCAAGAACAGATCGTCGCCAAGACCTCGCCGCGCGTACCCTCGTGGCATTCTACATGAACGCTGGACCCATGGTCGAATCGCGCCTCGATGACAGGTCGCAGACGGGTGTACAATGCTAACACACAAGTCAGCCTTATGAATAGTATGCAATGCTTCTCCACTCACCATCGCCGGATAATTGCTTGTATGCGCGATTCAGTCGAGCTCGCAATCTGGTCCAACTTCATGACGACACTTACGAGTGGCAACCGCTCAACCCCCTCCTTTATCCCTTGCATCCCCATTTCCAAATTGTTCAATTGTCGATTGATGCGCTTGAAGCCGTGCTTCAGACCCCCAGCCACTTGACGTTAAGCGATGCTATCGGGTGCAGAAGGAAAGACATACGTGTATAGTGAGCTCTAAGGCAATCGTTCCTTCGAGCTGCATGTCTGTTAGCATTGGGCAGATTATGACCATTGGTTATTGCTCACAATAAAGCTCTGAATCTGCCAGGACAGCTCCTTGACCCAGGATTCAACTTTCTCCGCGTTGTCTGACGCATTGACAATTCGCACGAGCCTTCCCCGAGAGTTGATTTTCTTCGCATCGGCTGTGATCGATTCCAAGGTCCTATCCACAATATGGGACGAACGTCTATATGAGCAACATGGTGATGAACAGGGAAACCCACTTGATGAAGTTGTCTAACCGCCGCTTCAGCGGATCAGGGCAAGCATCGTAGCCAGCTGACAGGAACTTTTGTAATGCGCCGTTTAAGGTCTCCACGCGCGACAATAACTTTGATATGGATTCGTTGACACCAGAATATTTCTGCGTGAGCTTTGTCAGGACGAACCGGCAGTCGTGCATAAGAACTCTACTCGTCTGCGCTGACCTTGAATGCTTCCAGGACGGCGAGAAGCGCCCCGACCGCGAGCTGCAGCTGTGGGCATGCGTAAGACACCTCCTTGGTGATTTTCAGGACCGCGATCACACCTTTGAAACCAGTCGCCATCAGTTCCCGCGGGGTTGACTGCTCGGCAGCGGGGACCAGCTGTGTCTGATTATCAATTGATATTCGAGCATTCAAGCTTGACGTGGGTGTTGGTGATGCACGATCCCGAAGCGGCGGGGGGAGCTGCAGAGAGTGCTCGAGTGAAGGCATAAGGTCGCAGCTGGGAAGACTGACCGTACTGCTGTGGTGAGAGGTCAAATGATAAAGGCATTCACTCCCGGCAAAGGCGATCCCAGGTGTTCGGAGGCTGTTGCACGCCATGCACTATGCGCATGCCTTTGCTAAGCGCCCCCGGTGATGGCAGATGCGCCGTAGCACCTGAATCATCCGATGGATCAGCACAGCCTCCAAGACCGAGTGAGGTGGGTCAAAGGCTTACAGCTCTTAGACCGTGTGCATTGGTTCGTTAGAGATGCTGCACGCAATGAGCTAGACGTCGCAGACGCGAGACATGCCAGCCTCCTCCCTTGTCGACACACCACGCGGGACGGTGCTAGGCTAGGATTTTAACTGGGTCTATCCCGCCGTATTAGCTCAATTAATGAAGCGCGGGTATCTTGGGCCCGGGATGGCTTCCACGAGGCCTCGTGACGAGCACTAGATGCATGTCCGGCGATTTATCGTGTCACGAATGCATCGTGCACGCCTTCGAGTGATCCAACTGCAAGGATTGATCTCCAAAATTCCCTATGGAGCGCGGCTGCCGTCTCTTGGACCTCGTTATTCCTGAGCCATGAAAACAGTAAGTTGCCGTCAAACGGTAGCGTACCTGGCCGAAACACGCGCGCAGGATTTAGTCCCACTGCTGGCCAGAGAGGCGGCAGTCTTCAATGGAGCTGCGAGAAGCATACTGTGTGCGGTGGTACGGCGCGCGGTTGAGAACTATCGTGTTCTCCGTGTGGATCTCGACGCCATGTACTTTGAACGCGTGCAGGTTTCACGTCCCTCATCGACCGTCTCTCTGTGACAAATGTCTGCGATTGCGCAGCAGCTGCAGGCAACGTGGGACGCTGCTGCTAGTATGAGTAAAGGTCGATGCCTTCTAGGTAGGAAGAGGGAAATGGAACCGTCAACCGTCCCTTATGTACACGTGCACAGCGCGCGCAGAAGGACAGCGGATCAAGCTGGGGTAATAAATATCGGGAAAGCTCAAGGCAACTCATTGACGTTGAACGGGTACTCACCAGTACACGGCGGACGTAATACTGAATCTCGGATGGTGGGGCGCCGGTATAATTCACAGCTGTCCATCCGCAGACTCTGCGAGCTTCGACCCCGTCATATGCCACATTCCGTAGCTCACTACAACGGCCGTACTACCCCCTTCTTTCGCCCGCTGCGCTGGGTCCATGCAGTCGCCTTGAGACTGCAGGCAGACTCGGGCGCACCAGTTTGGAAGTACCGCCCGCGCAAATGATGCGCGCGCGGTCGAGGGATTCCTTCACAACGACAGCCCGCGTATCCAGGAAAAGCTCACGAGTGACGCAAAGTCACAAGTCGAGGTGTTTAAGAACTCTGGGGAATGAGAGGGCGTCAGTGTGTATGCGCTCACGCTAAAGGCAGAACGAACCTTTGCCCGGTGGGATATGGACAGGGAACGCTAAGTGCTACTTCAGGTAAGCATAGTGGCAGTAGTCTTGTATTCGCCGAGCGGGATATCGTGTTCATCCCGAAACACGAGCAACATGCTGCTTGCTGTGCGCGGGCCAAAGAATCAAATATGCGCAGGGCCCTGCTACACCCACCTTCGCAACGAATACAGAGCCCGTGGGATCTATCCAGTTGCTCTCGGCCTTGCGCAGTCCTGCAGACGAAGGCAAGACGTACGTGTGGTATTTCGTCGAGCTCTTCCACAGGGAGAACCATCTCCAGAAGATCCTATATATGATCCGTTCTATGATCGTCCGAGCACGACTCGGAACGAGCGGCGACTTTGACCTGCATTGTGTGCGACGCGCGAGCGTGTGCTGGAAGAGAGAAGAACTAGACCTCTTGCACTTGTGGGGGAAGCAGGCTCCCGCGAGTGCGCGCGGGTGGGCGTATGTACGTGTGCAGCCCAGGTTCTTGATCTGCGCGACGCTCTTCCGCGACCCGATCCACTTCATATCCCTGGCCACTTCTGCCTCAACTATTCAGCTGGAGTCCTGCCATATGCTGGGTATTTGGGAAAGCGCAGAAGACCAATACCCAGAAAACAGGTTCGAGGGTCTCCAGAGAATGCTGCTGGATGCCACGATCCAAAGGAGCGTCTTCATGCGCCCTCGCGCGGGCAATCATGCAGTCCCTATCTATATCACTTGCAGATTCTCGATTAGGAGAGTAGGCGATCCAGACGCCTACATAGAAGTGCGCCCCGACTTGATCAGCGAAAGCCGATGAATTCGGGTCGTCCGGGACGTGCTTGGATCGTATTTGCACCTCCCTTGTCTGGCATGTGCGCTGGGTTTCCAAAAGTCAGAAGTGTTGCGCGCATGGAGAGAGATTAAAATATGTACATGTATACGAGTAGAGGTGCCACAGAGTGAGCTGGAGAACGGCAACGGGTTTCGGACAGGCCGCGAGACTTCAGTGCCAGTGGGAGCGGGAGCCGGCACAGGATGCAGAACGACGGGGAGTACTGAGATAGTGCGGCAGGACAAGCTGGTCCGTCGAGCGAGGCGGTGCTGCGTCTCAAGCTTTGGCGCAATGCAGATATTCACTGTCACCATACGCGCTAGCACCGGTCGACCTGTGATGCGACTCATCTCGTCGCTGCTGCACGAGCGCTTGAGCGAGGCGTAGTTGCAATGTTCCCACGCCACGAACGCTCTCGCTCTGCCAGTGCTACTGTAACTAGTTTACTTACTACAGTGAGTACTTCCCTCGACGCACACTGCGCTCTATCGCATCTGGCTACGTTTGACTCTGCGTCGAATAGCGTTGAATGCGCTGGGATCTGGTGTTCAACTCTTGTGAACTCACAGCCGCTTTTCGTGCTGCGTGTATCATCCGTGACCGGTAAGTCAGGAAGTCAGGAGGGCACTGCTGTTCAACCTCCAAACTTTGTCGTCCACAGGACTGCAGTAAGTGAACGTAAGTTGCTCGTTGACTATCTGTCCGATGTACGACACCCTGAACTGCATGGTGCGGTGCGTTGCGTGTCGCCCCTCTTTTCTCAGTGCGATACCGATGCTGTGCGGACGTGCGAGTGTTCCTCGATGACAACGAGAAGGGCTCTCGGAACTCTCGGCAGCAGTTGGTAAGACCTAACGCAATTACTGAACAGTGGGCTGCACGTCGCTCCCATTGCCAGCCCGAGATGCGGCATTTGGGTACTAGGCACGGGGGCGGTCGTCGTGGTCGTGGTGTCATCACGGCGAACGCACGTCTGCCCGGGAGGCGAGCATCGCTCTGTGCGCCGTGCGCGCGCGTGGTGAATTGAGCTGGCTCGGCGCCGCTACGTTTTGACATCAGTGCTCAACTCCAGATTCGCGAAAAGCCCCGCTTCGCCATTTCGCTTACACACGACAGCCCCCGACCCACGACTGCCGCTTCCCACCCTCGCAGCGCGCGCAGAATCTGTCGCTCTTTCAGGTCGCGTACCGCAATGGAAGGCCTTCAGACGCCGCGTGAGCATGCAAAGACGAGCCGTGCGGTTGCGGTGTTTTGAATATGACGGCCAGTGTACCTAAGAGAAGCGCACGAACTACGCATAGGTGGAGTTGCGGTGCGCCGGGACTCCTGGGAGGAGCGAACGACCGCGCGCATGGTGATCTGTTGGGGTCGGATGTGGAACAGACAATCTCAATGTGCGATGTGGACAGGCAACGCGGCGTACTACTCGCTCGGGAGGGCATGGGGCAATCGTCATGGTGAGGTCGAGTGAGAGATCGCCGTGCACGGGGGAGTGACACGTCGCTGGCCGTGCCCGGACATTGTGGTTGACGTCCCCTACATGTTGTTCCTTCGCAATCGAATTCAGGTTCGCGCCAGGCCCTGCTTCCGTCTCATCAGCCAGACGGTGGCCGGCGACTGCTGTACCCCACCCTTGTAGCAAACGCAGAGTTCGTCAGCTCTGTCGAGCCGTACTTGCGCCCGTCCTTCGGACTTTTTCTTAACACGTTCCGTGCCCGGAACGCAGTTTTCACGCTCGGCTCAATGACAGTCGGTGCGCTCACGGGCGGCATCCCGACCTGCATGTTTGAACGCGAGCGCGGGAGGAGCGACTTGCGCAACGTCTCGAGGACGTGAGCGGAGGTGTGCGGAACGCGGGGTGAAGACGTACGGGCGGACGTATGTCGATGAATTTGATGCCCTTCCCGCGGCTCCCGGGCGAGCTGTGACCGATTCGGATGATCGGATCCATTTCGCGTTCCCGCCCTAAGTTCTGATTCTTCACGCCCTCGCAATTCCAAACCTCGCGGTCGAGAGTCAATGGGTTCTCCCTCCATGGCAGCTCGCCATGATCTGTTGTACAATGTCCACCCACAGCGATCAACCGCCGTAAGAGCTAACGAGTACCGGGGCCCTCCAGCACCAACACCGAGCATGTCCACTTCACTCCCATCGCGATTCATAAGCAGTAGCCTACATGTCGTACATCATGGGCGGTCATCATCATCATCATAAACGAGGCGTGCTCCTCCTTGTCTCATGGTTCCGTATTCCGACCCAGCCAACGCGCGAGCGTGTTCAGCCGGTGAGTTGCCAGGTGACGCCGTGGAGACGGCCGACATCGAGCGACGCGAGCTGCTGGAACGCGGTGGGCGTGAGGTCGATGCTGCCCACAGCGCAGCCCGCGCACCGGTCGGTGACCGTCAGCGTGACCGACTTGCCGTCAGTCGTCGTCGCCGTAATCTGCTTGTTGCAGATGGGGTTGCTGCCGTCGCACCATCAGTCGCAAGTTCAAGCTAACCTGTGGTGTTTCGGAGAGAAACTCACGTGTTGGGGTTGCCAGTTGCGCCACTGTTGAAAAGGCAACGTCAGTATGGGAGCGGGGGCACCCAGGTGAGTGTCAGATCACGCACGGGAAATTGTCAAAGGTCTGTGCATCAATGGCAACAATGAAGTCGGCATCCGTGTTGAAGATACCGCAGGCACCCAAGCCAGCCTCATAGAACGTGGCTGCGAGATACGGGTTCATCAGCACGAACGACATAGCGATTGCCCAGACTGGGTCGAGGACGTACCATCGCCGGTACCGCCAGTGGACTGGGCAAGCGCGGCAGCGGCAGCGGAGACGACGGTGACGAATACGGTGGAGAAGCGCATGGTGAAGATGACGAAGAGTACGAAAGTGGGGAAAGGCACCAGGCCGGAAGAGAATTGCGATGGAAGCGAAGGTGGGTGAGTTACAAACTGAGAGATCTCGAGCTGTCGGGTCTGCACCTTTTATACTGCATCCTCGCCAACGCCCTCGGGTCGAAAGATCACAGCGACGCGGGCGAGACAGGCCGGAGCTAGATGGCGAGGTGTGTCGGAGATGGCGGGATATCGGCCATCAGGGATGTGATTGATGCTATACGAGGGTTTTAAGGCTCCGGGGAGCGTAGATGGAGGTCCGTGAGACGGTATTAGTGGGGGGGTCGTTGAGTCCGAAAGGCCTGGATGAGCATCACCTACGGTCTTCATGATACAACCTTTCCATGAGGGACAGTAGGAGCACTACACGTAGCATGCTAGCGAGACAAGAGACTCCGCCGATGAACGATTTGCGTCGTTATACATCGCGAGTGCAGAGCGCTAGCAGACATAATGCCTGCACCAGTTTGTGAAATGACCAGTAACATCTTGCACAGCAGCCAAGTCATTGTCCCGGCGGCGTACCTACTGGTAGCGCGGACGCACGCGGTCTAGATGACTCGGACCGCTGATGACCAAGGATACGGTGATTTAAGCAAAGCAATGAGCCGTCTCCTATGCAAAACAAATGATGGGCTTGACAGTGACACCCCGGCAGGTGGATAGCGCAGCATGAGTGAAGGCGTTGTAATAGCTGGGATGGATGCTAGTAGCATGTCAGGATGGATTGCCACGCCCAGTCCAGGTTGCGAGTGAGAGTATTTGGGCTTTGAGCAGACCACCCAAAGCACAATCGTTCTCCCAGAGTACCAAGTAGAAAAGCTTGAAGAGTGCATGACCGATGAAGCATGATGGCGTTGTCCTGTACACTGGTGAGCGATTGATGGCAAGTACAGCCGCAAGTGCGTCAAGCGACGCACGAGCTCTCAAAGTGTCAAGATCCACGGATGGCAGATCCAGATAAGTCTACGTTTATACAAGAATCGAGGTCCAGAGAATGGCCAGCGCTAGGGACGTCGTTGCGGAGGACGGTTGAGTGCACGTACTGGCCTGAAGTCTGAGTACTGCCAAGGGGCAAGGCAGGAGTAAGAAGCGCGCATGTGTCACGGCGTAACGAGTGCACGTGGACGTTTGCTAGACGCGTTGCGGAAGACGGACCGGGACTGGGAGTGAAGACCGTGTCGAGCGGCTACTAGGCTTTGTGTGCCACTCCGTTGCGTCCTGCTCAGTGCTACCAACCAAGTCGACGACAACGCTGCCTCCTCCGTCCCCGCGCTCGACCATATACCCCTCTCTGCCGTTCTGCCTGCGTTTTGAGAGAAGCTGAATATCCATACCAACCGGAGACAGTCCTCATCCGAGCTATCTAACATCTTGGCGGACACTAGCACTAGCACCCCATCAGGTTCAATCCTCGACAAGACGCCAGGTATTCCACCGCCATTTCTGCTGATAAGAGCAGACAGTTCGTAACTTTGGTGAGTACACTCCATTTGACCCCCTCTTCGCCTTCAAGTCGCGATATGCGGGACCGTCCGTGTTCCTTGGCAGCCCGGGCTATAACGGCGGCGTCAGGAGACAATAAGACTCATGTCCTCCACTCATGAATAGTCAACATGAAACCGACAGTGATTCATGTCAGCTCAAGAGAAAACTCTCCTCAAGCCAACCCACCCCGTCGCTCATCTCGGCGTACTGCATCTCGCTCTCGACCGAAGCCACTCCCCTCAGACGACGTGATCGAGTTAACGGATTCAGACTCGGATGAGTTCCCCGCAAAGCTCTCCCAGCTCGTCGTGCCACCACAGGATCACCGGGCGCAGGCGGTGGGGAACGCTCGGCCAGAGTCCGTTGCAGGACCTTCACGTGAGCAAGCTGCAGCACCCGCCGCTCCTCTACCCCCACAGCCCGCCCGTGCAGCCTCTCCTGCAGCAGCTCTCCCTCTTTTTCTGCCTGACCCTGACGTTGACGTGCCGCAAGACCGCTTTCCGATGCACGCTGCTCAGCCACTCGAACGAGATGGGCCACCGGTGCGAGAGCGTCCAAACAACCCTCTGGCCGAGCAACCTCTAGCCGCGCCTGTCCGAGCATCGGCCTCCGCGGTTGCACCGGGGGAGCAGCAGGACGACCACAATCCGGTTGATCGCTACGTAGCGCAGGCTTTGGAGATCATACCAGATGTCTCCCCAGCACACGTCTATTCCCTCATCGAGCAACACTACCCAAACTATCTTGACAAAGTCCTCGAACATGTCCTGCACATCCTATTTGAGAACCCGAATTACCCGAAGTCGAATTCGAAAGGAAAGCGCAAACGCGACGAAGACAATGAACCAGAGCGTGCCGTCAAGCTCAAGATTGACTACGGGAGCGTCGATCGCAAGAGGGAAGGCGGACCGCATTACATGGCTCTCGCGGTTGTGCGCATTCCGGTTTTTTCTCTTCCCTGCACAGTGTTGCTGATTGTGGTTTAGGAGCAACTGACCGTCGACTTCCCTGACATACCAACTGCGCATATCCGCCAAACGTTTGACTCTCATAAGTGGCTCTATGCACCGACATTCCTAGCCCTCCGCGAGCATCAGACCCTAAATCCTGTCCCATACAAGCCTATCACTCGCCCCCGACCGAAAGGCAAAGGCAAGGCCATTGCGCAGCACGACGAGGAGCTGGCACGAGAGATGCGCTGGATTCGCGAGAAGATCGATGAAGAGGAAGCGAGGAAGGCGGCACAGCTCGCCGAAGAGCGCAGGCTCGAGGAAGAGGGCGGAATCGAATGCGCATGCTGTTTCAGCGAATACCCTTTCGTGCGTACCCCTGCGTGCACCCGTGCTTTCCCGTGACGCTGCTGGCTGAGCGGTGATGCTTGTTGATTGGTGCAGGACAAGATGATCCAGTGCCCCGAAGCGCACCTGTTTTGCACATCGTGTATGATGACCTACGCGGAGACAAAGCTCGGCGAGCACGATGCACGGATCGTATGCATGGACCAGTCCGGATGCAAGCTCCCTTTCCCCGACAGCGAACTGCGACGCTTCCTCACACCGAAGCTGCTCGAGTTGTACGAGCGGGTGAAGCAGCGTAAGGAGATCGAGGCTGCCGGGCTCGAGAACCTGGAGGAATGCCCGTTCTGCGATTACAAGGTCGTCATCGAGAACGTGCACGAGCGCCTGTTTCGATGCGAAAATGAGGAATGCGCCGCGGTCACATGTCGGCAATGCAAGAAGCCTGTGCGTCGGGACCTTGTAGTTCTCGTTGGTGTTATCGTCGCTGATGGTGCTCTCTGTGCATGGTGACATGTAGGATCACCTGCCGAAGAGCTGCGAAGGTCCGCTTTCACGTGCAAATTGCTGCGCAACTGCTTACTTGGTTGTCCGTATGCAGAAGTCGCCGATGACAAGAAGCTTGGCATTCGACATGCCATCGAAGAAGCGATGAGTGGGTGCGCCACGATTGTCGCCGGACAACAGATGCTCATGGATTGTACACAGCTCGTGCACTCATGCGTAATTGCCCCAAGTGCCAGAAAGGTGCGTCATCGACATACACCTCTGCAGGACTACCAAAATGGACTGAATGGATGTCTCCAGGTTTCATCAAAGAGATGGGTGTACGTAGTGGGCTTTGGCGCACCCGCGATGCCCTTGCTTAAACGATTTCCCTTTTGCTCCACAGTGCAACAAGATGACATGTCCGAATTGCAGTGCCATGTCATGCTATGTCTGCCGCAAGCTCATAACTGGGTATGAGCACTTTGCAGATGTGGGTTGTCTTCCTATGCACATGATAATTGCCATGGCGAGCCTTGTACTCAACTTTATCTCTTGGCCATCGTTCAGCCGCCGCCGTACAACAGAAAGGTCGACCCGAAGAAGTGCCCGTTGTGGGATTCATCCGTCGAGGGACGCCATAGCGACGAGGTGTGTCTTTCTCATCGCTTGGAATCGAAATCATCCCATCGTCGACTGATGACATTGCTTGGAAGGTGACTGCTGCGGCCAAGCAAGCCATCGAAGAGTACAAGCGAACCCACCCAGAGTTCGATGAGAAGGAAATCGCCATCGATCTCCCTCCACCTCCACCTCCTTCCGGCCCATCACGACACGGCATCCCAGGACGCCCTCATCCACTCCCAGCGCTAGGCCTCGATCGTGCTTACGTCGAATTGCCCCCGCCACCTGTGCGACCTCGTCACGCCCGCAGGCATGCCGACCGCGAAGCGCGTGCTGACCTCGTACAACTGTGGCGCAGGCAGGTAGAACAGGACAACGCAGCGATGGCACGCGCGATGGCCGCGCGCCCTCCCCCTCCCCCTCCCCCACCTCTTGCACCTGCACCTGCGCCGCACCACCATGGTCCAGTGTACAATGTGCAGGTGCACATCAACCATGAACAACCGCACGCTGCACGTGCACCGCCACCTGCGCCGTTCCCGCAGCAGGTGTTCTTCCCGCCCATCGTGCATGACCCGTTCCATGTGCATGCTGCGGCTCTGCATCCACCCTTCCATGTACCTGTGATCCCTCCTGTGCCTGCTCCTGCTCCTCCGCGCGCTCCCGTTGTACCCCCGAGACGGTCTCGAAGGGCGCACGGGCGGAGGGCAAATTAGGACTCAGTTCCTTTCACGCGCCACCTCTACACGCTTCATGCCATCTGTACGTACTACTACGCTGTCTTGGTTTACTCCTACCTCGTTGGTATGTAGCGAAGCCTCCCCGTTGCTGAGGTTCTTGCGAAGCTTTCCGCAGGTAAGTATCGCCCCGAAACTGAGCACTCTGCCACTGTGCCATCCCGTCCACGCTCCATGCAACGATGATGCAATGTGTTGCTTCAACTGATGAATGTTCCATGCCGCATGCGCTGCTATGCCATCTCTCCAAAAGGTTCACGCAACCCGCGCAGCGGCAACACCGCTCAGAATCAAAGATACCGGCTGTGCCAAGCCTGCTTCGAGCGGACCAAGCATCGCCAAGCCCGCTTTAAAGCACGCACCCAAGAGTCGAACATCGAGTACGTGCGATCTCATTCACGGTTGATGGTTGATGGTTTGATCTACGTCAGAGGGCTGAAGCGTGATGTTGGACTCGGAAATGACGGCTTGGCTTTTCAGCTCGGCGATGAGAGCACCAACGCATAAATCGCAGGCGTGTTCTACGTCGTCCCTGTACAGTACGATTTGGCTGTATTCAGCCGCCTATAAAGGCGCCAAGGATGTCTTGCATGTGAATCGCATGTGTACATCGGAAACCACGCAAGTGTTTGCCAAGGCTTCGTAGCACCATCACTTCCTTGGAGACAGCGTTTCGTACTTAGATTGCCGCAAAGGGAACGGTCACTGTCAAAGCGCCAAGGACACTGCCACCGATACGACCGAGCCCGAGACTTGCCGCCGGAAGTCGTCCGATCTCTGCTTGTTCCCATTCTCTGACCGGCTTTGGTCGCCTGCATCGGTTCTGCTGCTCAGCAATATTTACCCCCGAATATATAGAGCATGACACGCTGGAGGACGTTCAGTACTGCTCTGTTCGAGCCTTTCGAGGCGCACCACGTCGGAAGATGGTGAAGTCCCTAGACTCAAACAGCATTGGCTAGTCAATCACGCTTGGAGCATCCGCAGTCGCGAGAAGAGCTCGAGGCGAGATATCATATCCGCGCTTGCAGTGCAAAGGCAGTCGAAGAAGCAACGGAGGCTCCACAAAATCAACGGTCCTGCACAACGTTTTGTCCGTCGCGGCCACTGTCATGCTTGGCCCGAGACAGCGATTGGCCGGGCGAGGCTTGGCGGAGGCGCACTGCCTTCTCACAGAGTCCCGCTTCTGCACGTTTGCACGACAAAGCACGTCCGCGAAATGAAAGCTGGGCATGCGATAGGCCGCTTCTGCGCGTTCTTCGAACACGGTCTCGTCCAAGGCTTGTTATAAACGGTGAACGGCGCGATCGCCGCTCGCTCCGTCTCAGGTCTGAGCACGCTGTGCGTCTCCGTCCATTTCCTGGTCCCCCACGGTCTGCACCTTGACCGTCTTCCTCGTTCTTCTGGACTCATCGCGGCCGCGACTGCTGGGCACCGTTCCACTCTTTTGCGCCTGTATAATTGGTGCCCCGTCGCCTGTAGCACGCCTCTGTCATCGTCGACCTCCCATACCCGCCACTCGTCATGGATTTCTATCAGTCTGGCAGCTACCAGTCTCATAATGTCGCATTGCCCCAGAGGGCACCGGCATCCCCAGAACAACAGCAGGCCGTACCCATCGGTGAGACAGTGAAAGTCAGCCATCTCGCTCGTCGTATACACGGATGGAGCTGGCAAGCGGTACGTTTCTATGTTCTTCAGTCCGCCAGTCAGCACTGACGTGTGCATAGTTTCCGATCGGAATGGGCACAGGCGCTGTCTACGTGACGTTGTCAGGATTGAAGGAGCACTCGCATACACTGACGCACGTAGAGACGTTCTTCTACTTCTTGAACATGGCCCTGTTCCTGCTGAACATCACGACGCTCGCTATTCAAATGTTCGGTAAGGCACCACATTTCTTCCAGGCTGCCGCTGGTGCTAACCCGATGCGTATCACTTAGTCTTTCCAATGCAAGCATTACGTCTGGTCAAGGATCCTGTAAAGGGGATCTTTGTTCCATTGGTCGTGCTGTCGTTTGCTACCATCATCATCGGGACTATCAAGTACGCGGTGCCCAGTGGCCATGTCCACCCAGGTTTCATATATGCCCTTTTTTGGTGAGTTTTTGACATAGAACTTGAAGCCGATGCATACCAGCTCATGGACTGCGCAGGGTGTATGTGTCCTTCTCCGTGATCGTGTGCTTCCCTATGCTCATGGTATGGTTCAACAAACCCCATGATCTCAAAACGTTCACCCCAGCCTGGGCGTTCCTGGTGAGTCAGTAAGGATGTGGTTGAGATGACACTGCTGAACGACGTCGCTGGCAACGGCTATAGATATTCCCGATGGTGGGCACAGGCAACTCCGAGTCCGATGGGCATCGGACTTCTCACTGAATGGACTTCACAGATGCTCGTCGGCGTTGTCGCGTTCAATGTGCTCGACGTCTTGCCGGCGGACGAGGAGAGGGCCGTCGGCGTCCTGCTCACTGGATACGTCTTCCAAGGTTGGTTGGCTGTACTTCGCGATTCTCGGACTGTGCGCATCGCTTACGGTGGTGCTATGCTCTTGCGCAGGACTTGGCTTCTTCATGACGTTCTTCTACATTTGTATATACATCATCCGGTGAGTGTCCCTCCGGACTGGGCGCTTGGGTGCAGTAGGGTGACGTCCATGTCCAAATAGGATTATGGTTGTGAGTACTTCGCGCTTCTGAGGCGCCCGTAGCCATTGATGACACTGGCTGCAGACTGGCTTCCTGGACGGCCACCAGGCAAACGGTGCCTTCGTCGCGGTAGGCCCGCCGGGGTTCACCGCGCTCGCCCTCATGAAGCTAGGGGAACACGCTGCGGATATGTGCGTCTCTCTATCTACTTCCTCTGCACGCAATCTCTGACGATCTCCGTTCGATCGGGATTTCGCGCGCGCCTCGCCCACCACCGTGATGTGTGTGAATGACATGTGCTGCTGGTGCTGTAGCCTACCGCTCCACGGGCTCGTCAGTGAGCAGGCCGGACAGATATGGTATGCGACATCCGTCATGTCGGGGCTCATGCTCTTCGGTCTCGCGGTGTTTCTGTTCGTGTTCGGCATCTTGCCATATTGGTTCAAAGTGCACAAGCATCTCAGTGAGATTCTCGGATGTGAGTGGTGTTGCCGTACTCTAGGGCCCCCCATGCAGGCGCTGACAGATGGATCTAGGCTGGGCGCTGACTTTCCCCAATGGTGAGTGCAGTATTCGCCGAAGTTCCTCCATAGCTTGCGCTGACCGCGTTGAAACGCACGTAGTCGGCTGGATTTCGACTATACGTGTATTGGGCGACGTCTTCAAGCTGAACGGGTTCTACATCTGGCACCTGATCATGACCATCCTCATGTGCACAGTGTGGCTCGTCCTCTTCGTGCTCACCGTGTACGCCTTCGTCAAGGGCAAGATATTCCTCGCGAAGAGCGAGGATGTCATCCAAGACTCGCTCGAGCGAAAAATCGCGATCCTCCACCGCTCTCCGCGACACTCGTACAATAAGGAGGCGCATGGTCAGGTCTAGTTTCCGCTCGTACCCTCGGACTAGCCTAGTCTTCCATATGGTTTGTGGTCGTCAAAGGGGCCGATAAGGCGTCAAGTTTCTGATTGATGAGCCTTCTGTGGTCCACGACTCGTACCTGGCCGGTCGCGGACGCTATAGTTCCTGGCTCCGGCTTCTTGTTGAGATTTGCTCTTTAGAAATCACTTCACATCTACGTAGATGGACGGTACGGACGATTGCACGTAGATAGAGCTTTGCCATACGTACCCATACATAGACCCAGCACTGCAAAGGACCTGGATGCCGTAGCTTGTAGCTTGCGGCTCCCTTCACATACCTACGTTATAATTGACCGCCACAGGCGCGTTGCAGAGACGTGCATGCGGCACTAATTGCCGATAGACGCATTGTTATGAGACGCGATTTGGCAGGATTGCACTGGGCTTGTGGAGAGCCTACGCGGACTGCGGTGATTCTGAATGCGGGCGTAGCCGCGGACGCATCCGAACGGTACGGAATGCGCGAGGTGTGTGTGTGTGTGCGTGGAGAGAGAGGGGGGATGAGGCCAAGGATGGGTGCGTGGTGGTGTCCGCGAACCGAGGACATGCAGTCAGAGGGAGGACTCGCCGCCCCGTGGCACAGCTTTCAGGTGTTTTGCAGTGCGCGATCGGGGCGATCGGCTGCGAATTTGAAGCAGAGACGCTCGCCGCCAAGGGTGGGCTAACGTCAGTTATTGATTGGTAAGTGGAGTCGACTTACCTGGCCTAGTTCACCCTTTCTTAGTTGACTAGTACTACTCACACGCTGCTTTCAATCTCACTTACTACTGTACCCAGGAACGCTCGTCGACCGCCACGCTCCCGCGTTTCTCACCCACCCGCCAACTCGAAATCGCCGGATTGCGCGCCCCGCTGCCGATTTGCATGCAAGCGCCATATTGCCATCCTATAGTCGCCCGTCCATTGAACGCGCCCCATGTGAAGGTCTGATCAAACCAAACGTAGGATGCCGCGTCGAGGGCATGGCCAGGTCGTCCCATTTTGCGAACTCTAGCGGGAGAAGTGATGCGCGCGCCTGAAGCCTGCCGGTCTGGCCACATTGAACCTTCCCCATCCCGGTGAGCCGGTCTATGGTGCCCGGCCTCTCCCAGCCCAGAGTTGGGTCTTAACCCCGCCGCCCTCGGAGTGGTCGTCACTTTTGGACACCCAGCAGCGTGCAGGAAAAGCCGAAACAAAAGATGCAATCTGGCTCTGCTAGCAACGGACAGGCTCCAAGTCGCTTGCATGCTCGGCGGAGGCTCAGGTGAACGAAACTGGCGCATCAGCCCTCCGTTCTTCTCGTCGCCTCCGGCGGACCTGCCCCGGCGCTCGACTGGGTGGTTCGAGCGCCCGATGAACAGATGCGATGTGCAGGCCGTACCAACGCGGATCTGCTGTGTAAGCCTTCTCGTCCACAAGATATGGTCAATGACACTGAAAGGGAACCCAACACAGGCGCCAGAGATGGCATCACCGGACGGTCCATCGGGTTCTTCATGCTAGGCGCACAGCATACTGCATATGCATGCTCGGCGGCGGCGTCTGTTGACGTGCCAATTATCGAGGGTCAGGATGATGATGCTTCGGAGAACGTAGCGTGGGGGCTACCGTCTTCCGCAGCCTCAGGTTCCTTTGACGGATTTGCTGGCTGTGCGGATACGCTCCTTCTGTGGCCTGACAGCGGCACCCGTACGGCTATTCTAGTGAAGCGCCGTGCTCGCCCTAGGAAATCTCCGTTAGTCCCAGCTTGGGACAGCAGCGGGTGGGCGAATTCGGCACCCTCGCTGTGTGGCATCGATGCAATCTCTTTGTATCGCCGTGCGAGCCGTGCACGCTTTCGAAAGCGCTCGCGCAGGCTTCAAATGGCTTCCAATGTCGCTAGTAGCTTCCCATTCCCGACAGTCCTCACCCCCTCTTGAATACTTCTTCCCCTCCTCACCTT
Source organism: Trametes sanguinea (assembly GCA_008973685.1). Taxonomy (NCBI): domain Eukaryota; kingdom Fungi; phylum Basidiomycota; class Agaricomycetes; order Polyporales; family Polyporaceae; genus Trametes; species Trametes sanguinea. Next base: position 152,692 of record WAHA01000027.1, read on the forward strand.
GCACCACCCATCGTGCTTGCGTGGTCTACCTTTCTTCAACCCCTCCTCGCTCGCCGTCGCTCCCCACATGTCCTCCACGAACATCCCCTCCCCCAAGGCCGGCTCTTCCAAGGTCGTGGCCAAGAAGATCCTCGCCGGTCGCAAATGCTACAGAGTGTCCAAGACCAGCAACGAAGTCGTCTGGCCTCCCCTCTTGGAGGAAGCGCTGATCGAAGGTGGGCAGCCCCCCCGCCGGCGACTTGATTGCTCTGCGCGTCAGGTTATACTCACCGCTACCGCTCAGGGCTCGAAAAATATGAGCCGGCTGTCAGCAAATCGCCACGCGGCCTGAGCCGCTTTCCAAACCGCAACAAGTTCATCGCGCAGTACATCCTTCAGAAGACGGGTCAGATCCGGACGGCGAAGCAGGTGGGCAGCCGCATCCAACAGCTCAGAGATACGGCCGCAGGCAAACATAGTGAGTCCCGATCCGGCCTTTTGCACCCTGTCCACCAGACCCCCTGGGCGTTGTCTTCTTCTTCCCACCTTGGCTTCGCCTTTGTTGCCATCTATCCGCACGATTGGTGGAAAACGGTGGACTGACACGCCTTCTTTCCCTCTTAGTCATGAAGGCCTATTCAGATAAACACTACGAGATGATGCACCTCACCAGACGGAGCCCGAGCGAGCAGGGCGACGGTCTGGGACTCGGCGTCCCGGCCGTCACGTTGTCTGCGAACGGCGCCAGCGTGCACATGTCATCCATTCCTCCCGTCGCTCAAGTTTATATCAGCGTTCCTTCCGCTCCATCAACGTCTTCCAATGCCGCAGCCTGGCCAGCCTCCACCAGCCAGCCTTCCCTCTCCCGCTACACCAATGTGCACACCCCGCACACCGGGCTGTATGAGTTCGTCGAGCCACGCTCGCTGCATAGTATCGACCCGACTGTCACGTTCGCGTCCTCTTCCCCGGCCAACCTCTACTCGCGCTGCAACGTCTTCCTGGGCAACAACATCGTGCACGTCGACCCGCCGATCAAGATGGCAGTCAGAGCCTCAGACGAGTCCACCGTCGGCGGCTACCTCCACTACACGAAGCTCGCCCCCGGTTACTGGGATGCGTTGTGTGCCTGCAGTGGTGCGTCTTGCGAGTTATCATCAGATCTGTCAGTCGCTAACCGCGCCGCAGACTTGTCTCCATTCACTATCGTCCAAGAGATCACAAAGGAAGTGACAGATCCTGCACAGAAGACGGCGACGGTGCTCCGCGTCCAGTACCAGTTCATCCAGGCTTCCTCCGGCCAGCCCCGTCCCCTGTCACCATTCATGGTCAACGCAGAGGTACGTCCCCCATCGTGATCCCATCTCCCATCCGTTATGGCGGTACTCATGCGCCATTCTTTGCACGACAGTTCGACTACGATGCAGACTCTGGCAGCGACATCTTCCCCTTCTTCCCCAGCGAGGCGCTGAGCATTGGCTCTGAAAGTCCACAGACAAGCGACCGAAGCAGCTCGCCCTCGTACACCATCCCTCCTGGCTTCATCAGCCAGCCCATCAGCCCGTCCGGCTGGACCGGGCAGTCGCAGGTGCCATGGCAAGAGTCTTACGGTGCTACCACTGTCCCGGCCAACCAGTTGCAGCAATTTTCTACACCGGGCTTCTATGGCTTGCAGCAGCAACAAACAGCGTCCGTCCACCAGCAACAGCATACGCAGCAGTGCCATCCTCAAGCCCCTTCAGGACAGTACTATGGCTCATCCTCTTTTTGAGATGCTTCCCGGTTATACAGATAGGAGCTCTTGATATTTATTCTCGTCGTGACTGTATTGATAGCCTCTCAGATATGGTAGTCGGTAGTACGTTTCCGTTTCGGTTCGGTACGCATTCTCGCATGTTATACGCGTAGAGCAATTTTATACCCCATGCTATGTGATTTCTCGGATTTCATCACTTACACGGTGAACAACTTGAACCGGAGGCAATGAAAGACCGTCTGGACAAGGAGCCCTCTTACTTGCCTATTTCGCCAGCGCTGCAATTCTATCTGATAATTTGTTCCAGTCGGAGCCGCTAGTTGCAGTAAGATACCCATATGGGGTTGAACAGTCAGAGAGAGGACGTACAACGGACGTTGGCCGCGTGGGCAACCTGCTTTAATGACGCCGGCCGAGAGAGATCAGCTGAGAACGCTCAGACATGCGCGTGTTACGGCCTTGCTTCCGGGACGGCTGTACATTGACATTCTGTCTATGTTATCCTCCTACAGTTTTCACGAAGAACGCCATCATAGCATGCGGCATCGCATCTGCTGCATTGTACTGTACTGGTCTCGTTTAAATGACGTCTTTTCCTCTCCGCAGATGCGCCGTCACTGATTGCCTTCTCCTCCGGCTAGCGCCGTAGACAGCGCCTGTACGCACGCTCTGCACCATGTCGCGGAAGATAAACCTCGCCGAGAGGAGGTATGGCGCAATTGCGGCGAAGTGCAGTCGAATATGCCGGAAGGAGGCAGTCCATGATTTTGAAGGATGTCGATCATGCCGGGAGCGACTGACCTAGCGCGTCAGCTTCCCCGGCGATTTTCTCGCCCCATGCGTCCCAGGGCTTCGAGTTCAATTCCGCGTCATCTCCTGCGTGATTGATTGCGGGTGAGAGTGGACTTGCCGCTGCGGCTGTGGGCTTCCCCGGATCGGGTGTACCCACGGCGGCGCTAAGTGCTCACTGCGTCCGGGAGCAGTCCCGCATCGCCGTATGTCAGCGGTACACGGTTCCGTCATCATCAGCCATCATGTGTCCTATGACCATGTGGGTCCAGCAAAGTAGGTCCTGGCAGGCCCGTCACTCGGGTGGCTGCGCAAGCGGTGAGATTGCAGGCTTGCGATTCTCCCGAGGGGTCGGGGATGCGAAGTCGAGCCCATTGGTCTGCCTTGCGGCCGCGGTCTCTTTGAGTTTGGGTCAAGTTTGGGTAGGCGCGCGTTGAGCGCTGCGGCGATGGCGGAGCGACCCTCGGTAAGGTTGGGAATGGCTGGCTTGACGTTGTTGTTCTATATCGCACATTCGGAGCCGTCACGCCACGTCCACCTAATGCAATTGACAGTGGTCTCATAGGAAGGTGGGGGAGACGCGAAGCAAACCGCAAGGCGTTCCGGTCTGTCGTCGGTATGGTTTTGGACCATTGGAGAGCTGTCGGTGCTGTATGCGTCTCCTGACGCTCAAGGCGAGGGTATCGACCTTCAAGAAACGAAAGCGTTCCCTCTTACGACCAGTGAGGGTCCCGTTATCGGAGGTCAGAGGATAGCCTGTCGGGCTCAGGTCACGGTGACAGCCTGAGTGTTGTCAGACTTCAAGTTTGCGAGGCCCTCCCAATCTCCGCGTCGCGGCGGGGAGATTGAAGCATTGTCATGATTGTGGTAGGTCACTTCATAGAGCGCGAGCCTTGACGTAGCATGCGCACGCAAGCAGGACTGCTAGAGAAGGCTCTTTGGTTGGGTCGCGAGTCGTCGATAACGGTATGGGTGACCAATGCTAAGTACGCGTCCTCAGGTGGCTACCAGCGTGTGACATTGACGCGCCAGGCACGAGCGTGACTCCCCGGTATGACGCGGTGAGTTCACGTGACCGCGTCCCTCTCGGCGGGGAGGAGCGGCTTCGTCGCCGCTTCGACAGCCAGTGCAAGCGTCTTCAGTCCTCTCCTCGTCGTCTCCTACCTCCTCCTCCCCCACAATCGCTACTCGCCCGCTATCTAACACGTCGGCCTGCACCGTCTTCTTGCCTTTCTTACCCCTGATGACAGACTAACTGCTGGCTTCTCCAACTGCTTCTTCAATTATACCTGCTCTGTTCCAGTACAGCTTGTGGCAAATCCGCTGTATCGCCTACGCACCTTCTCTACCTCCGGACGCCAGCTATCCTCATTAAACCCTCTCTGTCATATAGTTGCTTTCTTCTAGCATATGATGTCTGCACAGGTCCAGCAAGGTCAAGAATCCAAGCCCTCGGGCATGTCATGGCAGTCAACTCCTCCGCCTTTCCCCAAGGGGCCCTACTCCCCCAGCAAAGCGCTGGAGGATATAGATGGGATCACCTATGCCCTTCACCTCTTCTTGGGATCTCACATGGTTGAGTCCGAACAGTACTTTCGCGAATATGATCCGAAGATGTGAGTCTCGTTCCTGTTACCTACACAGCTCTCGCTCACGACATGCAGGGAACGCATGTACATTGCGACAGGGTTTGGACTCATCCAGTGCGTAAAGGGCCTGATGTCGTTCGAAGACGAGGCGAGCAATCTCTCCATCACCTTTTCGCTTCCATTTGTTCTCAACCCCTCGCCACAGGACCTGGTGGATGCCATCGCTCATGTCAAGCATGGCAATATGATAGCCAGCCAACACAGGAAGCGTGCCGCTTCGCTTCCAACGCGCCTTGCCGGTCTCGTCGTGGGCTCTTTGAACACATCAGGTGTCGGCTTCATCAAGAGCATGACGCCCGTAGAGCGACATGCCGAGCTGGTCTACGCCGAAAGCTTGTTCGAGAAGGTATGTGTGGTTTTTCAAGGCACCGCTATCACGGTTCCCTCGCTTTCTACGTATACATTGTGCGTGAGAGCGCAAGGGACCGTGTGGTTATGCGTCCTCTCGCATGTTCAGTGACTCGGGTCCTGGTATCTGTCTGCGCACTTCCCCATTCTGTAACAGGATGGTGTGCAATGTCCGCCGCCGACGCTTATCCCGATCGTCGAAGCGCTGTGATGTTCTGCTTTGGGTGTAGCCCCCGTCGCACACCTCAAATCAGCCATGATCCATCAAGTGTCACCCCAAACGAATGCAGAAGCGCTGCTGAGATGCTCGGGTGCACATGTTCGTACTCGCGCTAGTCCATGACAAGTGATCGGAGACGCATCTTTGCACAGCGCTTGCCACAAGGAGACTTTGCTGTCGTTGCTCTGCATCACGTACAACATCTCGTCCGAGTAGTGGACATTTGGCATTGCCCCGCTCAGTATCGGGGACGGCATGACTCTCAGTCACTGGCTACCCCACGCAGGCCCCTGCACTTCCGCTTTGTGGGCGTCTGTCTTGACATCTCTCGCGCCGGAGACGCAACAGAAGCCCTTTCTGATGGCCCACATTGTCGCTGGGTTTTACCAACCGCTAGTCGGTTTATGATGTTGTACCGGTTCCTCGCTCGCAGATCCGGCGTCGGTTTAGACAGCGAGGTCGTTTCCGCGAAGAAGTTAGTCCGCCGGATGAGCTTCGGCGTCTGTTGACCATTGGGGTCGTAGAACCGCATGATATTCCCTCTTACTTCGTCACGACTTGTACACGCAGGCGAGACTGACCTTCAAGGGTTTTAGGCACTCCTCGGCATCGTGTACTCTGGCGACTGGCTCGCCTTCATCAAAGAAGCGTGAGTCTTCCATTGTAATCTCTTGTGACCGTCCCGCTCATCGCTCCGCATCGGATCCAGGCTCAACATGCGTACCACAATCAACATCTACCGACAGCTCGGGAAGTACCTTGAAGCTGTCGACGCCGAGGCGGAGGCGAACGGGCTGGGCCGAGAGGACCCGAGCGTGGACGTCCACTTCCGCTCGGGGGTGTATCTGGGCGTCGGGATGTCAAACTTGATTCTGTCAATGATGCCGTCGAAGCTGTTGACCATCGTGGAGCTCTTCGGCTACAAGGGTGACAGATACGCGGGACTCGCCTACCTCCAGAAAGCGGGCGGCTGGTCGGCGGAGTCAGATGTTCCTGCCATCGGGATTGGTGCGTCTTGCCACGTTGCTCTCGAACTTCGTGCTGTGCAATGTTTATGGAGCGTCCGGTCACTAACGGATATCCGATATCGGTAGAGCAAGAGGGCGTCAGGCGTACAATATGTGACATGGCGCTCCTCATTTTCCATCTGGTGCTGTCCTAGCTTCACGTTTGAGGGTGTCGACATTCGTATGGCCCAGAAGATCCTAGACTACCACATTCCAGCGCTACCCTAATGGTACGTCCCATTCTGGATCCTCATGACTGTTCTCTGATTTGCCTTTCATGTTGTGCCTATGCCCCGACCGCGCTCTTTCCCCCTTATCACCTTCTCGCTCCCGTGCACCTGCCATATGTCACCCGCAACATCACGTTCCCCGACATGCGCCGCCGATGGATGATCTCTGGACTATTCGGCAATGCCTAATCAGGCGTGTTCTTTCTGTTCGGCCAGGGGAGGCTGCATCTCTGTCGGAGTCAGCCAGCGGCGGCTATTGAGTACTACCGGAAGGCAATGCAGGCGCAGAACCAGTATCGGAACCTATACCAAATCTCGTTTTGGGAGATGGCGGTTGCGAACCTGGCGTTGTGGGAGATCAGCGAGTCGCTGGATTGTTGGAGAGCTCTGTTGGCCGAGGCTACGGTATGTATCTCCATAATTATCTCTATCTGAATCCCACTAAATTCGCTAACCGTTCTCGTTGATTTGCTGAATAGTGGTCAAAGGCGACGTACGCTTACGGTGTCGCTGTGTGTCTCTTGGAGCTCGGAGACGAGAAACACCAGACTGAGGTCGCCGAGCTCATGGAGAAGGTGCCGAATCTCCGGCAACGTATCGCGGGCAAGTCAATACCGATCGAGAAGTTCGTCGCTCGCAAGGCGCGCAAGTACAAGCAGCAGGGCGGGCGGCTCGCCCTCGGCGCGCTCGAGTTTGGGTACATCTTCCTCGGGATCGCACACGCTCCGCGCAGCGTCATCCTCTCGCGAATGCTGCCGCTAGTTATGGCGCAGCTCGCCGCAATCGATGAGCACGCGGGCGAGCCTGCCAAGTACGGGACTGGAGATGGCAGAGGCGAGAACGAGTACTGGGACGACCGGGCGCTGGCGCTCTTCCTGAAGGGCCTGTGCTTGCGATATCTAGCATATCCAGATCCCGACGCGGTGTTGGATCCGGCTGGACGAGGACGCGGTTAAAGAGGGCAAGGAAGAGGCTGAGAAGGCAGCGCGGGCTGCCTTCGAGGCCGTCTTCGACGTGGGCCACAAGATCGTGTACGACCACTACCTGGTATATTATGCACGTAAGTGTCACCTTCGGCGTCATCTCCCTCCCGCACCTGATGTCTGTCGGCAGATTACGAGTATGCGCGGTTATTAGCGTGTCAGGGTGACAAAGACAACGCCCGGACGCACTTGGAGCTTGTTCTCTCCGGTAAGCGACGTTGCGGAATTATTGTACTGCAGACGTCAGCGCTGACATGTCGGCTAGGCAAACCGCTCGAGGTGAACGCCTCGTCCAGGAAGGTAAGTGAGAGGCTCCCTCTTTACGGACGCAGCCGCTAATGTGCGTGATGCATTGACAGGGCAAATATAGCATGGAGGTGCGCAGCTTATTACATTCCTCCTTCACGACCGGTAGACTGACTTGCCGGACTGCCTCTAGAATGCTCTCCACGTCCGCGCGCACGCTGCATTGGAAACCTTCCGTTGAGGCGGTTTGGCTAGACATAAACCCTGTATGGGCCGTCCGTATCATGATCATGGCCCGCGCGTACTACAGAGCCGATGTATGATTTGTATATGTAGATGTTCCGCCGGTAGTGCTCGGATGCTGAGCTTCGTCGCGCTGTCGTTTGCTGTCTAGGCTGTTCTCCTTCTATATGGGACACAAGTGTTTCGACTCCTTGACATGCTAGCTAGCCTTCTGTGCGCAGTACCCAACGTGTTTGTCCCACCGCTTCACGGCACTGGGAGACGCGGCTTGCAGTGAGACTGAGCGAAAGGCGGCAACTGCCAGTGGACTCCGCTCCTGGACTCTGCAGAGAACGGGCGCTTATAGCTTCCCGGCTTCTCGGTCCGCGTCTCCGCGCTCCCCACAGCGCCTAATAGGGCGGCATCAGCGTGGTCGCGGGGGGGACGTGCGCTCTCCGTTCCCAAGTCCCACCGCCATCCAGTCGACGACCTCAACGAGGCCACCACGATGGCGCATCATCACGGACACTGCGCATGGCCATACTCACGGGTCAATGGCCGACTCTGACAACTATCCGAAGCTGAACTACGGCGCAGGCGCGAAGTGGATCAAGCATCTCACCAAGGATCGCCTGGGGACGTTCAACGGCGGCCATTTCTCGGACGTGAACCTCTCGTCTGTGTTGTATGAGCACAGAATTGACAATCAGGAGAATATCAAGCTTGAAGTGTGGAGTGCGCCGGGGCTCTCGAAGCCCAGTTTCGACGAAGCAATGAAGCAGAAGTTCAGACCGGCGAAGAAGGGAGAGTCGTTTGGGCCGTCTTGTGAGTCTTACAACACTCGAGGTGGAGATATGCACGCTTATCGGTTCGATAGGGGTGTGTATTTGGTGTTTCTGTATCGTCTGCACTTGGCTCACCAGGATTAGACGAACCACTGGTTCAAGGTGACCCTTAAGATCCCGTCTTACTGGGAACAGTATGAACGCGTGCAATGTGAGCTTTATAGCGACATTGATAATGTCGCCGGTCTGATAGCATATGTAGTTGAGTTTGATCCCGGCTGCGAGGCCATGGTCTTCACAAAGGACGGCACTCCCCTTCAAGGTATCACCGGTGGATGGGGCGGAGACAGGCGCGTCGAGCATATAATCCCTCACAGTGCAGTCAAGGCTGGCAAGTACGAGCTTGTGATCGAGTCCAGTTGCAACGGTATGTTCGGTGTGCCGTGGAATGGTGACACGATTGCGCCTCCGGATGTGCGTATTTTGGCCCGTGATCTAGCATGCAGAGTCGCTGACATTGTTGCAGATGAACAGATATTTCCAGCTCGCTACTGCCGACCTCGTCGTCCCAAACATGGACGCGTGGAGGCTCTTGTGGGACTTCCAGACTCTTCGGGAGCTTGACGGATTCACTCCCTGGAAACACGTCTCTGCAGAACAAGGCTTTGACTACTGCTAATGCCATCATGAACGAATTCGACAAAGGGGATCCGGAGAGCATCACCAGAGCGCGGAAGCTCGCTGAAGAAGTTTTTGGCGAACGATGGGATGAGAAGGGCGACAAGATCTACGAAGAGGGGCCCAAGAAGGCTCAGATTTGGGGGATCGGCCACTGTCACATCGATACTGCTTGGTCTGCACACTGGGCTTTAAGGTATAGAACAATGCTAACCATTCGGCACCTCTCAGGCTTTGGCCATACCGTGTGACGCAGCAGAAGGTTGCACGTTCCTGGTCGACCCAAGTGGATCTCATGGATCGCTACCCGGAGCACAGGTTCACCTGCAGTCAGGCTCAACAGTACAAGTGGCTTGAACAGGTTAGCTTTCGTGTGGTTTGGACGCCAACGTAGCTAACAGTGTCGCAGCTATACCCTCCGCTATTTCAGCGAGTCAAGGAGAAGATCCTGGAAGGCAAATTCCACCCTGTCGGGGGTTCTTGGGTTGAGAACGATTCCAACATGCCTTCCGGGGAGGCGCTCGCTCGGCAATTTATCTTCGGACAGCGCTACTTCGAGTCGCGCTTTGGTGTGCGATGCAAGACTGCTTGGCTCCCGGACTCTTTCGGCCTGACGGGAGCGTTGCCGCAACTGATCCGGCTTGCGGACATGGACTACTTCTTCACGCAGAAGCTATCTTGGTACGTGCCTGTCCCGATCGCGCTTGTTTGGCACAGATCTGCTGTAGACGCATATGTACGAGATGCTGATACCCACCGCGCCGCACTCTCAGGAACAATATGTAAGCGGCGTTTTACTGGAAATGTTTGAACCCATCTGAGATCCCTGATCAGAAATGTATTCCCGCATTCCACCTTCAATTGGGTCGGGATCGATGGCACGCAAGTCTTGTGTCATATGACTCCCGTTGGTAAGTTGTTTCCATTGTGTAAAACCTCCGTTCACGCGCTGATAAATCCCGCGAAGATACCTACACTGCTCAGGCTACGGTCGGCGACATTAGCCAAGGGCGTCACAAACCACAAGGTATTGTACATCGTTGTTGCTGCTGCGTAAGACAAAGCTTGACTCTGGACAGAACCTTGAATCCTCTGACGTCTCGCTCCTCGTCTTTGGCAATGGCGATGGTGGAGGTGGACCTCTCGAGAAGATGCTAACGAACGTAAGCCCACTTCGTTTGCGTTGTTCATCCATTTCCTAATATAAGCGATCTAGCTCCGGCGTATTCGGGCCACTGGTAATCACTCGCGAGACATTCCACCGGTCAACATGGGTCACTCCGTTGACGAGTTTTTCGACGTGATCGCCGAAGATACGGCCGCGGGTGTCAAGCTACCGAATTGGTTGGTCCGAACGTTACCAATGCGTGTTCGTAACTAATATTGACTATTGTGCAGGAGCGGCGAGCTGTATCTTGAGGTACGTAACTCTGGACATGTATGCGTCATGATTGGCTCAGATGCAATGTGTAATCTGTAGTTTCACCGAGGAACGTACACATCTCATGGTGAGTCACCCGCTCTGGTTGTCTTAGATATGGAAGCTCATAACATGCGACAGGTTCCATCAAGAAGGGTAACAGGAAGTCCGAGATTTTGCTTCGTGATGTTGAGGTCGGTCGTTCAGTTGTCTGTTGTGACTGACGTGGTTCATAATATCTTTGTAGGTTCTGGCAACATTCGCCAGTCTGTACAAGTACCACAAGTCAGACTACATATACCCGAATGACAGAATCAACGACTGTTGGGAGAAAGTTTTGCTGAATCAATGTGCGTGTAATGCGGGTACTATATGGTTAACTCGGCTTACAAGTTTGGCAAAACAGTCCACGATGGTGAGCATAGCGATGAGAAACATGCGTGAGGGATACTGACGACCTGACTGACCGGCCAGTACTTCCGGGATCTGCTATGTGAGTCGTGGTCAGAGTGTCGACCTTATTGGTTCCCATTAATGACACCGTATTAGTGGAATGGTATACGATGATGCTGAGAAGCTCTACGCCGAAGTCCGCAAGGAAGGCGAGGCTCTGATTGAAGAAGCATTCAAAGCTATTTTCCCTCCCTCGCTCTCCCTCTCGGACCCCGGCTTCAAGTCGAAGAAGTCCGGTGTCCTTGTTGGCTTCAACACGACGTTCTTCCCTCGACGTGACATCATTGAGGTGCCTCTCGTTGGTGCGGCTGCCAGGCTCCGTTCTCAGGTCGTCCAGGCCTCTCGGGACGGGACGGTTGGATACGCCCTCATGGACTGCGCTGCGGGTGGTGGTATCGCCTATGGCACCGGTATGTATGCCGACTGCAAGCCAGTATCTGGTAAGTCATGTCTGCCCCTCTTTCGCTGATATCAGCTTACATCCAAAGCAGCCGTCTGCATGGGCCCGGACCATTTCGTTTTGAAGAACGCCCTTGTTCAGATGACCATTCATGGTGGCAGAATCACAAGCCTGTACGATGTTGTCCTGGAGTACGTTCTCATGCTGTCTCTGTGTCGTCTCGTAGTCGCTCAATGTCGCGACGCAGGCGAGAACTGATCTCAAAGGGCGAAACGGGCGGCTTGATCATTTTTGACGACAGGCCTAACTATTGGGATGCGTGGGGTACGCAAGACCTTGAGCACCGGTGGATTGGATACTAACGCTTGTTTCTCAGACGTTGAGATCCATCACCTCGAGAAATTCAAGAAGCTTCACTTCGAGAACGTCACCGTAGTTGCGGAGGGCCCTCTTCGTGCTTCACTCAAGGCTGAGGTCAAGTACGGTCAGAGTAGCATCAGCGTCCTGGTGAGTTCCAGTACAGTCAGGATGCAAAGCCGATCTCATTCGCTGTGTTGCAGATTTCCCTGGACGCTATCACGGGTTTGTCAACTATATACGTCGTATATGCCACTATGCTGACTCATCCATAGCTTCTTTGAAGAAGAATTCGCGCTCGCTGTTCCGCTTCGATGCTCAGGTCGACTGGCACCAGAGGCACGAATTCCTGAAGTGTCAGTACACATGTTGTTATGATATACCTATACTGACATTTTCTTCCTCAGTCGAGCTTCCCCTCGATATCCATAATGACAATGCCACGTACGAGACACAATGGGGCCATGTTCAGAGGCCCACTCACAAGAATACGACCTGGGATATGGCCAAGTTCGAGGTATGCGGTCATAAGGTATGCTGCCATTTCCGCACTCCAAAAGAGGCCGCCAACGTTGAGAATCGCGATGTCACCAGTACGCCGATCTCAGCGAGTTCGGCTACGGTGTGGCTATCCTGTCCGAATCGAAGTACGGATTCTCGTGCCGCGGCAACGTTCTCCGCATCTCGCTCCTTCGCGCCGCCACAGCCCCGGATGCTGAGCAAGACCAAGGTCTATTTCCTTTGAATTCGACTGTGCAGTGCAGCGTCTGACATCCAGCGGTTTTCACAGGCAAACATGAATTTTCTTGGGGTGTCATGCCCCACCAAGGTCACTTCCTGGAATCGGACGTCCCAATCGCTGGAATTTTGTTCAACTCTCCCCTCCATGGTTAGTTCTAGTGTGTCTTGGACACAATGATCCTCACGAACGCCAACAATCTAACTACTCATAGTGCGCTTGCTCGAGGACACCGTCGAAGCTCCTCTCTTGAAGACGAAGCCGGGCTTCAGCATCGAAGGCGCTCCTAACGTGTTCTTGGAAACCGTCAAGCGCGGACTGGATGATGACTTTAGTACTCACGACGCAGCCTCGCCCACGGTGGTCCTTCGCCTCTATGAGGCCTACGGCGGACACGCGAAGGCTAAGTTTAAGATTGCTAGCCATATCCCAGTTGCGAAGGCTGTCATCACCAACCTGTTGGAGGACGAGGTGGAGGAGCTAAGCTTGTATCAGGCAGAAGATGCGTCCTTCGAGACGCAGCTCAAATTCCGTGGCTTTGAGGTCAAGACAATCAAGCTCACTCTAGGCAAACCCGGGTTGGTTCGTCTGATCTCCGTGGAATGCTCAGAATTCCTGATGTCGTCTTCCCTACAGATCTCTGCCCAAGAGGGACAGCTGGGTTACCATTGAGAAACCGCGTGTCTGATCGTCCCGAGGCATATTGTCTGGACCATGCCATGGCTTCGATGCATGTACAACAATGGACATTCTCTTGACGTGTAGTTGGACGGTCGGATGTATGTATGTATACCGCATGCGTGTATGTGCGTATCGTACGCAATATACGATGGTCGTGTGGATGATGATCATGTTGAGCTTAGCCTGCATGTTGGGCTTGACCCATGAACGAGCTGATATGCGACGTGCATCACATAACGTACTGTGAGCCTACTGAGGTCCACGCAAGTACAGATACAAAGCAACAATAGAAGACAGCAAGGCCCAAAGCGCGCACAAAAACCGCGCTCCGGAGAACGTGCTTGCACTGTCGCTGAATTCGGGTATCTCGAGAGCTCCAGAACGAATCGCGTAGACCGCGCATAGAACATCCTTGGCAGAGAGTTGGGAGAATGTCTCCCAGAACCGCCGGTAATCATCATCATCATGTTGTGCAGCTATCGCTTTGCACCGTGGATGTTCGGCGAGTGCGTCAAGCTCGTAGAGGATTGGCATCAAGGCAGCATATGCTGGGTCCGTGGAGCAGTCCATCTGGAAACCCACGGTCAACAGTCAGTGGCTGCGAGGAGATATAACAGTCTTTCTATCTTACCTTCTCATCCAGGTGGTCTATGGGCGTTGGTGCACGGACGCCGGTAGTTGCAGCATTGATAATGGCTGTCGCAATCGATGACACTCTAATCTCACCCGCATCTCCATACATGCTCGGTGTACGCTGTTTACGTGATGTGTGGGTAGAAATCCCTTCGAGTCAGCTAGCGGACACACCTTTGGGCTCTCTAAGCCTTTCTGCTGCGCTGTCCCTAGATCGACCAGTGGGTCTCCTTCTGAGGACAGCGAGGTCCCAGACGCACTCGCGCTAGAGGCCTCCGAAAGCGCGTCTGAAGGGCTATCGGACGATATTGTCTGGCCAGCACGCGCCTTCAGGCCCCATCATACCCGTTGGACTTGACGTCGAGAACTCACCTTCCTGCGAGGACGAAAGGTTACAGCTACTTGGCGGAAAAACTTTCTGGGAGACGCAGGAAGTGCCTTCAAAAGTCCCACCTCGTTGGCGTTGAAAGGGCTGCTGTCGCCATCAGTATGGCGCCGCCGCAACCGTCGCGACATGAAGGACGGTATAGGCATGAGGATCCCGGGCCCGTCTCCGGTTCTCGGTGTCGGGGTGGTTTAGCCTTAAGGCCCGGAAGGCGGTACTCTTGAAGCCCGCTTTCGTCATAGGAGATAAGGATTCTGGAGACTCCTCTTCCCCTGTCTCGTCTTGGGACCCTGCCTTTGTGTCCTAAGTTTCATGAGTGAAACGCGTTCGGGCGCTTCCAAAGGCCTACTGTCCTGCTATGTATTTGGGCGCATCCGCTTTGCAACTACTCATAGTAGCTCATAGTCCAAATGCTTGAGGAGCTCCCAAGAGTCGCCATCGCGAGGCGGTGGGTCGTACGGGACAACAAAAAGCGGGATCCATTCACCTAGTACATAAGGACATGCGCACATCAGTCAATTTAAACCCCGTTCTATTGCGCGCGCTGCCGTTCTACGCACCTTCTCGCCTGATTGACTACTCGAGTAAGTAGTGCTTTGGGAGTAGTTCGGGACTCATGGGACGCAATTGCAACCCGGCTGAGGAGATATTCGACAATGAGCCTGCGTGTCGTTGTTGGTACACATAGAGACACATTGCCTATGCAATCAAGCGAGACTCGAGGCCCGAGTTGAAACAGTTGAGCCTGCTGGGAGACACCGGGCGCCTGATCAGGGTAGCGGGCCATAACGACTTTCGGTAACACTGAACAGCCGTGTACACACAAACCAGCACAAACCGCATTGACCATTCAAACGCACTCCATTGCGTCGACAAATAGATTGCTACGTACGGTACATAGGACAGCAAGGAACTAGACAAACACGGCGGAGAGGGTACAGTCGGAACCGACAGCAATGCGTGGACGGTCTACATTAACACGGACGGCGTGAGATATCGCGAAAGAAGGGCGGGCAAACGAGAGCGTTGTGCAAAGGAGTGTGGATGTGAACAGCGAAGACAAAGGCAGGGACTGGGTCGATCCAACCATTTACAACCGAGGAAGACGAAGGAATATACGCGGGCGATCCGACCTAGGCAAAGAATCCATATGTGCACGAGAAGACGAAAACGGAAATGCAATGCAGGAAAGCGAGAAGAGACAGAAGGCAGTGGAGGAGTGGACAGAAGGGGCATGGTAAAGGCAGCAGAATGTGACTCGTCCCACCGTGGTCATAGACCGCCATCGTCATATTCTTCGAGTCCTTCCGCGAGGTCCAAGTTCGACATGTCGCCGAGGTGGCGCTCGTGTTCGGGACGGAGGTTCAAGCTTCCCGGGGACCCTGTCATCATCGAGAAGTTCGCGGTGGTCGGCGAGATATTCCCAGCAGACGACGAGACGGACTTGTTCGCGACGTGGCTCGGCCGTGGGCCGACTTTGGTGTTGATAGGCGGCGGGGGCTGCACGCGGCCGAGAACCATGGTGGGCGATCCAGGAGGGGAAGACGAGTGCATGGAGATGCTGCCAAAGGATTCGGGCGTAACGCCGTCTTCTTGCATAATCATAGACATGTTGTTTGGTACGGACGTGAAGATGGACGACGTGGCGCTGATCCGCGCCTGGCGCATCGTCCGTGGGTATGGATCCGAGCGGTCAACGGGTGTTTCTGGAGAGGTTGTAGGGGGTTCCGGGGAGGACAAGTGGTCAGCATACGAATCGGGCGGGGCGCGTAGGAATGACCCTTGACGCGAATGCGCGGAGAGACTTCGGTTTTCAGCCAATGCAGAGGTTGCGAACCGCCTGCTATACGCCGACCTCGGAGCTGATTGCACAGGAGGTGAGGCCTGGGTATACTGCATCTGTCGTATGCGATCCTCGGCGTCTGCAAGTTTGTCCTCCAAGAACTGCAAACGTTCGCGGAGCTGGTCGTTTTCTTCTCGCAGCATCTTCGTGGTTCGCTGGGAATCGGCTAAGGCGTTCAGGAGGGCGCCCGTCTCCAGGGCGTGTCGCTCTTGCAGCGACTGCAGCTCGGATTGCATGTGCTGCCGCGAAGACGACGCGGAGATGGACGTGGGCGCAGTAGGAAGCGCTGGAGAATGTTGTTCGAGGGGTCGACATGCTCTCGCTTGACGGACCTCCGGGCATGTCGCCATAGCCCGTCGCACGCGAGACACTCCTAGCGCCCCACGACGAGTTCGAGCCCGCCTCGGAGAACGCCATTCTTGACGGCGTATACCGTGAGCGCTCCCGCTCGACACTGCTCCGCGTGGTGCTGAACCTGGATGCCGGTCTGCTCGCACTTACGGGGGATTCCTTGTCAAAATCCAACAGCCCGGCAGCGGCGAAAGCTTTTTGCGTTCGCGGCCCCAGCCAGTCTGTGGCACGCGGCCCTGGCGGAACCGGGTAAGAAGACGAGGTGGCTGTTACGCGATGCTCAATGACGCTCGAGCTACGTTTCCGCGTTCGAACGCCCATAGGTCGCGGGCGGTCTACATCCAAACTCGGACGGTGGTCCTGCAAACGGCTAGGGGCAGTGCCTATTGAGGAAGGCGCGCGAGAAGAGGGAGAAACAGATTCTGCGTCCCAGACGCTGCTGCCCTGAGCTGAGTTGAACCGAGAGAGGGGTGGACGAGAGCTGCTGGCAGAGGTGGACGAGCTAAGCGCAGAAGGACCGTGCAGGTGTCATGAGCCGCGACGCTGCAGACTTCTTCACATCCGAAACCTCTCCTACCCCTGGTCGCCGCACAGAAGTGTTCGCTGGGGCCTCGCCCGAAGGAGTGCGCTGCAGACGAGTCTGGCTGTGTGTGCTCGCCATAGAGCCCATGGATGAGGGGCGCTCAGGGCTATGTGACATGGCCCTACCGGAGGGTGTGCGGCTGATAGGAGAGGGTAAGCCCGTCTTCCCTGCATGAGCGAACGTAGGTCGATCAGAAAGCAGAACGGACGATGCGAGGGAGAGCGGAATTAGTGGGCCTGCGAGGGGCTGCAGATAGGGAGGCGGGAGGAAGGCGGCGCGCTGGAGTGCTGGTTTGCGTCTCGAAAGAGCGCCGTTGGGAGGTGGGCGATGCGGAAAGTGTGGCTTTGAGAGATGGAGGTGAGCTTGAAGCCGGAGGTGGTATCGCGTCGATGGCTACGAGCAAAGCTGGCTCTGAATCAGTCATTTTGTTAGGACTAAGGAGCGCAGCCAAATCTGGGTCCAATGCGTTCAAATTGAAGCTGGTATCGGAGTTTTCTAGCGTTTGCTCCCGGCTCATCGCAGCGTCGAAGTTGGCATCATCCACGACGACACCATCTAGCCAGTCTTGCTTGGTGGGGCTTGCTGACATTGCAGCTAACACTTCACTTGTCAGCTTGGAGGTCGATAGATCCAGGGGCGAGGTGTCAGTTGATGGAGACCGGCTTCCATGTCGGGTATCGTGGGATGGTAGTCGGAGGTGCTGTAATTCCAGGGGTAGAAATCCACTTGGGCTGGTATGTGCAGAATCCCGCTCGTCGTCCGCATGGCTCGTGTGCGAAGTGTCTAAGCTGGGAAGATGCTTTGAGATGCCCGAAGTCTCCGACTCTAAGATGGTAGAAAGCTCAGTGAACACCGAGCGCAGTCGCAGGGGCTACATTACACATTCATCAGTATATGTTCAAGAACAAGATGAGAGCACCCGACATAGTCTCCCGCCCCTGTGCAGACTCCCGGTAGTCGAGACAGCAAGGTGCATATGCAATGGCTGGGAGAGCTCGTGCCCGCTGCACATTGCGACCTTTCCTCACAATGCACATATGGAGACACAGAACGCACGTGCTAGGCACAGTCGTAGGGATGCCCTCCTCATACAGTGATTCACGGAATGCACATACCTTGTATGTCGCTAGCCGGGCTCTGAGAACCAGATGCGATGAGATGTGTGCGAGAGAGGTGATCTGGGCATGTCGGGACCGGGATCACTGCCTTTCTGCGAACGCGGGGTATTGTTTAACCTGTCGTCGCCAGGACGAGGTAGATTGATCGAGAGCACGTAGTCGTCTTCCGAGCGCCGCGAATTAAGCTGAGGGGAAGAGACACGCCGCTCGACCTGGACAGAACGCCGTACCGGACCAAGGGCGGTGAACGCGCTCTTGGGTGGAACAGAGACACCGGGACTTGAGCTTTGCTTTCCTCCGCCAAACGAGAGGAAGTTACGAAGCGAACGAAAGGGGGTATTCGCGCTCGAAGTAGATGGGCTGGAGGCCGGTGTGGGGACCGTCGGGCTGCCACTCACAGACGGGTACCTCGAAGGGGGGACCAGTCCGAGGTGCGGTGAAGAGAAGGAGGAGGCGCGAGGACTCATTACGGGTATTTGCGAAGTCCTTTTGTTGTCCGCCATTATCGATGTCTTCGTCGACGTCCAGTTAATCGCGAGGTAGGGTATAGAGGAGAGTTCAACAGGTCACGGACTGGGACATGCCAGGCAGCAAGCAGAGCGCAGACTTGGAACGTGTATGTCGGCAGAGGACACCAGCGATACGAGCGTGAAGGAGATGCCGCGTTAACGACGGCAGCAGCGACGAGCGAGTCGTGCTCGATGTCGAGAAGCAAGTTCGCGCTTCCAAGGTCGCGACCGCGCGCCGTGTCGACCGTGTCCGTGTCCATGTTCGGCGCGTAAGTATACTAACGAGTGCTATTACTATTACTTATGTACTTCGTAATGCAAGTGGGCGCTACAATAGGTGGGCTTAGAGTAGATCTTTTCCCAGGCAATAACTCATTAGTAGTATGTAAGCTACACGGTTCATATTGGAACGCAGTTCAACGTCAACCGTTCGTTTTGCTGCAGCACACCGCAAGGTTCTGTATAAATTCCTGCGGTTCAGCCACGAAAGACTCTCTAGCAGAGACATCTAGGACAAAAGGACAGCGCCATGCCCAAACACCTCCAGTTAGAGCGTATCTCCCCTGACACCTCTGCTGAGAAGTTTTTCTCCGAATATGTCTCACAACGCAAACCGGTGATTGTCAGCGGCTTGCTAGACGACGCCTCCTTTCAAGGGCGAAAATGGGTACGCGAAAACCATGGTGTTACTCATCATATATGGTCGCTAACCAGACATGTCCGCAGACAAACCTCGACTACCTAGCCCAGAAAGCCGGGGATGTGGAGGTCATGGTCGAACCCATCCATCCGACTGCGAATCAATTCGGTACAGATGTAGAGCGGATACCAGTCACCTTCCGCGATTTCATCGCCTCCTTGCGCAAGAAGGAAGGGCCTTACCCTTACTTGACGACTCAATATTCGGACGATGAACCCGATGCTGAGACCATATTCCCTCCGCCCACCAATGCTCTAAGGGACGAATTTCCCATCGTGCCTCGCATCATGGGCAACTTGTTCCTTCAGCAAGTCAATCTCTGGCTTGGAAAATCCAAGGACGGCTCCTCCTCGGGACTTGTGCGTGTATCGATTGATTGTCGTGGCCGTCAGCTGTACGCTGACCCTCATTCTTTCTCAGCACCATGACTTTCACGACAACATGTATTGCTTGCTGAAAGGCAGAAAACGCTTCGTGCTCTTCCCGCCGAAGGAGGTGGGGAACCTCTATCCCTACGGTGTGCTCGACACCCTCCATCCCAATGGCTTGATAGCCTACGAGGACATACCCGTGCGCGCCGATGGCCTATCGCGACGTGCAGCTGCGAAAGCTCGTGTCCAGGCGCTCGAGCGCAAAATTCATGCACTGAAAGCGAAGGGCAAGGGCAAAGCAAAGGCCCCCAGCAAAGACCTCAAAAGGCTCATGGACGCTCACGATGCCGCGCTAGACGAGCTGGCCGAGCTCGCGCTCGACGAGGATGGCATTGGCGAAGAGGATGACTTTGACACGCTGATGGGTGGACTCGACGATCTCGACAACGTTGACGCAGGGGGAGCGGGTCTTTCTGGGCACGATGAGGATGATGAGGAAGATGGTGAAGGGGGCGTAAGCGACGAAGACGAATGGGAGGAATGGAAGGGCATAGGGCATACCGATGACGAAAGCGAGCCTAGCAATCATGAAGGTGCCGACGAGGATAATGAATCGGACGACGATGAGGAGGCTCCTCTGGGGGAGCAAGCGACACGACCCACAGAGCCCTCCTCGTTCTCTCGCATTCCTACTGCACACCTCCACCGATACCTCGGCATTGCAACCACCGCCGCCCTTCCACCTTCCTTCTCGGCATCCGACTTCCCCGGCCTCACAAAAACAACCGACCCGTACGTTGTCGAACTCTCGGAAGGCGAGATGCTGTACCTCCCTGCCTCATGGTGGCATGAGGTGACCTCGACTTCCGTCGGCGACTCCGAGGATGGGAACGACGTTCACATGGCGTTTAACTATTGGTTCTATCCGCCGGATGCTCTGGACAACTTCGAGTCGCCGTACCGCGATACGCTAGTGTGGGACTTTCTTCAGGCCAAAGCCGCGGCCGAACAGGGGTCACGCGATGTGGAAGAGCAGAGTTGTCCCCGCAAGAGGGCAAGAGAATCTATGGACACCGGTGGCGAGGGTTCGAAGAAGGCAAGGCGGTAGGAAGGTTCTCTTTCTACAGGTCGCCAATGTTGCCACTTTGACGACCGGATTGCGGTTTGTAGCTTCCCCGTTTGAACTCAACGTTGGCGTTTGAACTCATTGAATGGCAGACATCACAGCGTAATTGCGAGGACGGGATTCATATAGATGAGCGACATGCATTCAGGGCACTGTTCTGTTCCACTTCGACATTCGGCATCGTATTTACACATGTACACCTGGTGAGTCATGCAATCGACGTCGACAGCGCTCGAGCTGAAACTGCTCAGTGATAGCTTAACATGGTCAACCATGCTCCGTACTGTCTCCGCATGTGCGGCACCCCCAAGTCCAACGTTGAACTGCACGGTATGACCTTCGCAACGACCCTTTGCCCGGAAGACAAGGCATGACTTGCGGCAAGAGGCTGAGGACCGGGACAGTAACATTGCGGTGAGAGCAGAAGCTACCCTGAGATTCAGCCAGAGTTACTTTTACCTTCGGAACCTTTAACACCATACTCAATCTCACCAGCGAGTCATGTCCCCGGCATGCCCGAGAACCTAGATTTTGGATTAATATCCATCTCGAGATCATGATATACGTTGTCATTGGGTTAGTCTGGTTTCGCGCTTGCGAGCTGTTCACCGATTGTCGTGCGCGCGCCCACGTTGGGTGAAACACGGCAATCGCAACAATCGCAGCCATCTCTCAGATATGGGCACTCGGAAATGTTGGTCGGACGACCATCCGCGTTCAGTGCAACCGGTTTTCACACAAGTTACCGGTAGCATGGTCGGTTAGGATGACTGCCAACGTGCCAGGGGCTTTGCATCCGAGAGGTTCGCACTTACTTTTTGCTCTGCAGGTACACACGGATGACAGACAGGGTTAACGGAGATAAGAGCATATACATCTGAAGCTTGTTCGTTATCTATACAATTCGAGGAAATCCCAAGATACCAGCCGTTAACTCTGGCCGCCATTCCCTCGCCCGCTGTCGCACACGTTACACCCGCCAGAACTCCAAGCTCGAAGCGGCACGCTCGAAAGGAAATGCACCGTTCCACTTCTTCGCATCCATCTGACTCTCGTTCACCGCCGACCGAAGTTCCTCAACCACCTCTCGTGCCTCCTGGAAATCCGCCACCCGATTCCCGTCTATCTCCTCCTTGGCGCTCTGGATGGCCTGACTGATGTCGGCGTCGATGATGGCCAAGGTATCTTCCATCGCACCATCTTCTTCCCAGCGCAGCCCTACGGTGGCGCCGACAACCCGCGTCAGGATCCTAAGGCTTGCAAATCCCATCCCCGAGCCGTAGAGCGTGCGGATGCGAAGCAGAACCCCGTTCAACTTCTCGGTAGGCTCTGCTGAGTTGCCGTCGGGCCCTGAGGCGAAGAGACCGGTCATATCCGGCACATCGGTTGCTTTGACTCGGACGAGCCGCTGGCGGGCTGCTGCCGTAAACGCTGCGGCGACAGAAGGGGGGCTGGTGGCGAGCATGCCGCGCACGATTGCGCGCAGGCTGGATAGAAGGGCGGAGATGAAAACACTGAGTGAGTTGGCGTCGAAGCGCGGCGGCGTCCTACTTACTCCTCAAGGTTTGCATTGGCAATGAACGTATCCACCATGAGGTTGCTGCGGGTAAACGAGCTCAGCAAGGACTCTGTGTGGGTTTTCTGGGCGGTGCAACTGACACATGTCCTAGCACAGGCCTGGCGTCTCCCGTGCTAGCTCCGCTGGCAGCAGGGCCCCCGTGAAGATCAGGAGCGACCATTTCAGTACCAGGAGAGCGATGAATCGTGAAAAGAGAGGGTGTGCCCTGAGGGTTGGAAGCAAAGGCTGCCTTCTTTTATACGCGAGTTGTGACTGATAGATATCTGTGGCGCAGGATAGTCTGTTGGGTCAAGATTAGTGAGAATGTAAGTTTTTGCTCACCGTCAGGCTCAGTCACTTAATGGATTGATCAAGACCTTTGTTTCGCATCTCAGCGGCTTGCCAACAGCTGGCAGGCTCATAGCGCCCATACTCCCCGCGCGCGCTTCCGCTTCCTTCGGAGGTCCCGCCGCCTTTGGTACTAGGTCGTTGCAATTCCGCTATGGCGTCCTCATCGGCGTACAACCGAAATCCCGCCACAACGTCCCACCATCCCAGCAGTAGTAACACGGTTATGCTTTACTCGCCGACGCCTGCGTCGTTCGTATAAAATGCGTGCTGTGACGAGGGGAATTAGCACTCTGCAACGAACTTCTACCTCAACATGCAGCGGTCGGACACCGATTTCACCCTCGCACCGGCTACGAGGCTTCCCCGGATCTGGATTGGGCTCTTGCCTCTTTCCAGCAGTGCTTGGGGAAGCGCTCCCGCTCAGAGGGTTCGCGATGCGATGGCTAGCTACGTCGCAAAAGGGTTCACAGCGTTCGGTCAGTTAGCATCCAGCCTTGCTATCCATCACCACCGCCTGTACTCACGAACACAATTTGTTGCAGACATGGTAAGTCTGATGTCGATACCCGGAGCAGGATTCTAACTTCCTGTTCCACTCGGGAACGAACTTCCAGGGTATGTTCTTTGAGGAGATGCCCATCTGCACCTGACCTGACCCCATCTACAGCGGACCACTCAGGCCCTGCAGAGGACCTCTTCGTGAGCTCTATGACACCACTATTACGCTTATCTGTCTCATCTAGAGTGCTACAGGGCCAATATATCAAAGGACTTCCGGAGGCCGCACGTCCTTTTGGTGCTGCGAAATGGGCTGTCGTCCATCCGATGGAAGTTACGTTTTCAGCAGTGCAGGCTGCCATAGATGAGCGTCGTGCCCGAATGCAGACCGACCGCCTCGATCTTGTCCAGGTGCGCTTCCAGCCGTGGACGACCTCCCTAGGCATCGTGAGACTCATCTTTTACTCCAGTTCTATTGGCAGGACTACCAAGACAGAGACTACCTGACAGCGTTGCAGCACCTTCTCCAACTCCGCTCCATGGGAAAGGTGCGGAGCGTTGGGCTGTGCGATTTTGACACAAGGAGGACAGACGAGATCTGTACTGTGCTTGGGCGAGGGTCTATCGCATCTAACGCCGTACAGGTTCGTCATTCCGTACCTTCCTTACCAGATAGTTAGCGCCTTTGCTCATACTTCACAGTTCTCTATCATCGACGTGCGCCCTCTCCATGGCATGAACCATGTCTGCGAGAGACACGACGTTCAGGTCCTCGCTTATGGGGCTTTGGTGAGGTCCCTGTAGGCTCTGCGGCTCAGCATCATGATCCTTATGCTGTGACAGTGCGGAGGATTTCTCACAGACCGCTGGCTCGGTCAGCCCGAGCCCGAGTTGTATTCGAGCGGCCTCAACCCCACCCAAAGGAAGGCGAGTGCTCCTGGCCTCCCACCTGGCTCATGTTCTCACGTTTCGCGCATGACAGTACCTCGACGTCATCCTGAAGGCCTGGGGCACTTGGGATCTCTTCCAGACGCTGCTGCGAACTCTGCGGGATATCGCCGACCGTCACGATGGGGCCACCATCGCGAACGTCGCAGTGCGGTGGGTGCTCGAGCATCCCTTCGTCGGCGCAGTGATCATAGGCAAGCCGGCGCTGTTCTGCGTCCAGGTCTTCTTCCGTTCTCGGCAGCGGCTGATGATTGCTCGATATCAGGGGCGAGGCTCGGGCTGTCCGACCACTCTGACGAGAACAAGAGGGTCTTCAATTTCGCACTGACGGACAGGGACAAGGCGGAGATAGAGGCGGTTTTGGGGCAGTCCAGGAGCGCCGCAATGATCATGACCATTGGAGACTGCGGCGCAGAATACCGGCGTTGAGCGGTGACTAGGAAGCTATGTATACTGGAGAGTGATGTACAAGGGCACTAGGGCGTGCATCGAGCGGGAGAAGATGATGTGTATCACGCTGAATGATTAGATATGTTTCTAACATCTATTCGACGTCATGTGAAGATCTCCGCCGTGCGAGCGACATGTCGAAGAGAAGCGTATGGTGGTATAGGTCCCGGATGATAATCTACATGAAGGTATTCTACAACAGTGATACAATATGGGGTACGTGTGTATGCAAGGGAAGTAGCATGCGGACAAGGAAAAAGAAGTCCGTGGAACAGGATGTGATCGAGAGCGAAGTGAAGTCGTGAGTATCGTCAAAGCTTGCTGATGGAGTTGCTTGTCAATTGCGTGGGCGAAAGGCGCGTAATTGGTTGCAGTTTCTTCTTAACCTCGCGGAGGATAGTCGTCTTCGGCTGCCAGTCATCGAAGGCATCGCGTAGCTGAGCGAACTCGCGCGCGAAGAAGTGCGCAACCTTGGTATCTGCGATCATATCACGGAGCAGCCAAGGAATCTAACGCAAGATCAGACCACATTCACGCACTGCGTGACTAGTCCACCGGCATACCTCGTAATCGTTCTGCTCCTCTACGGCATTGAACGGGTTGATGACGAGCTCTGCATCGGAGCCCGTGCCATCGTTGGACATAAAGAAGTACTTCACCGCAAGGCTGCCACCATAGGTGCTGTCAGACAGTCATCCAGATCACCGGCGCCAGATGCACTCACGAGTACGTGGCTAACTCTTCATAGGCAGTTGAATGCCCGACTCCGCTAAGCGTGCCTGCTGTGGCTTCCGACAGGTGGGCTAGGAGCCCACGGTCGGAGAGCCCGGCGTTGAGTATGCGGATTAAAAGAATCAGTAGGTTGGAAAGGAAGTCGGATGAACTGGAGGGTAGTATGATCGTATCAGGCAGGTTCACAGCGTGGAAAAAGCGCCCGCACGTACTGGTATGCATCGTTATCGATATACAAAGCGCGCAGGATTCGGGGATGCGACGCAGCGGTGAACAAGCCGGAGTAGATGGGGACGACCTGGTCGTTCAAGGAAGCGATGTAGACTACCTTGGCCTGAGAGCAGAGTTAGAAAGCGCGGCAATGCGATATGATCCGGTACCCACTCCGTGATCCATGACATTCCTAAGAGCACCGATATAATTCTTTGACAGCTTGGACTCCGTGTCCTGTGCCGCGGTCAGAATGACTGAAGGTATATGTCAACACGACATGTGCGACGTACTTGAAACTCGAACAGCTCCCGTGCCGCTGCGTTCTCAACGTACTAAGCAGAGGATGTCAGCACCACTCGGGTGTTCCGAGCCGTGGAGGACCCACTTGAATGTACGGTTGCAGGAGCGAGCTCGTCTTCAGATATCGCAAAGGTCCGAGGTGGATACCGCAGAGCGCAAGGAGACAGACACGCTGCGCTTGAACGGTCGGGACGGGTGAGGACCCACCAGCCGCGATCGCAGCCGCGGACTTTGCGAGCACGTCCACGCTACGCGAGGTCAGAATGTGCCCATCTTCGATCAAGCGGTCGATGAGGTGTGTAGAAATGATCGCGCCCTGCGAGTGGCTCGCCACGAATATCACGTCCGCGGCGTGCAAGTCTTCCATCCATTCTTCGTTGTTGACAAGGTGGTTGTACACCCTGGAAGTCGCCGTGTGAGCGCGGCCTGGTACGAAGCTCAATTGACATCAAGGAGATCATACCTGGAGACCTTCTTGCGGATGGTACCGTCGCCTTCGAGAGGCATGCGGGTGATCTTCTTGAACTTGAAGCCTTTCTCCCCGGCGAACTGTTCGAGCGCTTGTGCGGTCATATTTACGAATTTGCTGCTTGAGGAAGGCAGCTGCAGGTGGTCAGAACCCAATCAGCATCGCTTCCGGAAGTACGACCGCAGCTCAGCTTACCCCGCCAGCGAGCGTTCTTGTAACCGCCCCTGCGAACAATCTCTGTCAATAGCTAGGACACACGGAGCGAAGGCGTCGGATGCTTACCAGGAGACCAACCAGCGACGCCAATCACTACCACCCTGCATCCTCCGTTGAGAATGTACGGATTAAGTTCCTCCCCGACCACATCAAGCGCTTTCGGCAGCTCTTGTCCAAACGTCAAGAACTCTGGCGGAACGCTAGACGTCTCCCGTGCCTTGCCCTTGCCCTTCCCCTGCGCGCGCTCGTCCTTTGAGAACAGCGCCCCAGTGACATACGAGAGCGCGCCCGTCAACTTCGACTTCGCGCCCTGGCTTCGAGGTGGGGCATACGACCGCGGAGGAGAGTGGAAGGTGTCCTCCCAGGTCGGCAAGACAAAGTTCGGGCGCGCGCTGCTGGGCGGCGTCGTCCCGGAGGCCTTCGAGGGAGTGGGTGAGGGAGACCGTGGGCCGTTCTTCGTCGTCTCGCGTTTGATGGAGTCGGACTCCGTCAGCGGTTCGGCAGGGTCGGGTTTCCTCGGTTCCCGCTCCTTTGGAGGAGGTGCAGATGGTGTTTTGCCCGTTGGCGACTTCGGTGTGGAGGGAGGCTGGGGTGAAGAAGGCGCTGGGGAGGCGGACTTAGGAGAGGACGCGGCCGCCGCTCGCTGGGCGTCGTTGCCCGTCGGGATGGAGATAGCCGCGGAGGGCTGGGGCTCGTCGTCGATTTCCATAACCTCCATACCATCGTCCTTCTGATCGTGGCTTTCGTTCGTGATGGACTTGATGGTCAGCGCTCTGGACATCAAGAACGACATCCAGCCAGACTTGTGTTCGGCCAGTGAGGACTCGATGGGATTTGCAGGCTCCGGCGACGAGGTGGTGGCCTTCGGCGTAATGTCCTTCTGCTGCCCCTTCGGTGTGGTGTCGCCCGCAGAGGCAGGCGCCTGGTCAGGACCATCCGCTTCCGCAGACTGATCCCGAGCAAGCGCCTGCTCTTTCACGATCTCTGACTCCGTCTTGGGGGCTTCCTGCCCCTCGTTGGCAGGGCCTCCAACATCCGCCTGAGAGGTGGACCCAGGGGCGGGAGAACTAGAGTACCACGCCCAGGGCGAGTACCATGCGGAACCGTGGCTCTTCACCGTCTCCGCAGAGAAAACAGACGCAGGCTTAGCAGCCACCTTGTCATCCTGATTCGCCTTCTGTTGCACTGCGGGCGATATGGCGTTCTTCTCTGCTGAATCAGTAGCGCTCTCGGGCTTGGGGACAGCAGTTGCATGCGGAGACTGGGGCGGCTCTGCGGGCTGGGCCTCAGAGGCCACTTGGGAAGGCGCAGTGGACGGCTCCTGTGCAGCTTCTGCGGAGACGCTGCGATCTGCGTCGTCTTTCCCAGGCTCCGAGGGCTTCGCGTGATCCTCAGGGTGGTGGCCGCCCCAGCCCAAGTAATCCCACCAGGACGATGTACGGTGTTCGTGGGTGTTGGTTGCGTCGGCATCTGCGTGATGATCGGCATCGTTGGTTGGAGACGCCTCCTGAGAGACCGCAGGTTGTTCTGGGATGTCTGGACTAGAAGCAGAGGGCGGGGAGCCTCCTTGAGCCATCTCGGTGTTCGGCGGCCTGGCTGAGAGCCTCTGGAGTCCGTTCCTGTGATTCAACAATCAGGGAGAGCTTCATAGATAGATGTAGAGACATACCGCTCGCGTGGCTACTCTCGGCGACCGCTTCGTCCGCAGGCCTCAACGGTTCCCGTTCCCTGATATCATCGGCCTGCGCGACGGCGACCGCATGCTCTAACGGAATCTTCGGCCTCCCAAGCAAGGGAAGCTTGAGAGTGAAACGGCTTGCGGTCGGATTCAGAGAAGTGATAGAAGGCTTCCTGTCTGCGGCCTTCGTGACCTGCGACTCCACGATGGCCTGTGGAGTCAACACGGGCACGGTGTTGTCGAGGCTGGTGAACCGCGGTCTGGGGACCTCTTCAGTCGACCGATGAAATGGAAGTTGCGTTGCTAGTAAGACGTTGACTTGGGAGGAGAATACTGCGTTGGGGTGTATGACATCGCTCCCGTAGGCTTACTGGCCCCGTTGGCTGGTATGGCCTGTGGTAGCGTAGCGGTCACGGACGTCTGGGGCGAAATGGGACTGGGGGACTCTGTGACATGCGCCTTGGCGGAGTTGTCTGAAGGTTCGAGTGCGGAAGACGCAGTCTCGTCGGCCTTGGATCTGGAAAAGCCAAACCATGATGACCGAGCAGGCGAGGATTTCGCGGCCCGAATTGTCTGCTGTGGCTCAGAGCCAGGGAACGGTATGTTGATCTTGGGAAGTGAGGACGATGAGTTATCGTCCGCCTTCGCAGATGCATCGAGCTTAGGCTCCTCCTTCGTCGTCGGTGACTCCTGAGGTGCAGGTGCAGTACATGGAGATTCGGTGCGAGCGACACGGTTCGCGGATGAACCTGTGCAACGTCAGACAACGCGAATGGGACTCGGCGAGTGCGTTAGCGTACCTGGCGAATCTTCCGCTTGTACTTGGGTTGCTTGATCTATCGCATGGAAGGCATCGGCATGCACGTCCAGGCTTAGCTTAGACCGCTTTCGTGAGACATCCTCGGTCTGGGGCTGCACCACCTGCCCTTCAGCACTCTGCTCTTCCTGCTGGTTTGCCCTAGAGATGAGGCTCGAGGCGTCTGATTGAGTGCGCTCCCTCTTCCTGGAGGCCTGGCTCATGAAACTGGCCGCGTCGTCGAGGACTGTAGCGGGCAACTTGTCGATGGCGGATGCAAGTTTAGCTCCCTGTTCGGGCTGCGCGAATACGAGGGAGACGCTTGGCGGTGGGCGGTGTCTCTTGTTGGATAGCGACGATCTCCACTTTGGTGTCGGACGGGCAGAGGAATGGCTAGAGGACATGGAGGACGGTGAGCAGCAGCATGCTCAAGTAGCGCGCTGCCCACAGCGAGGAGAGACTGACCTTTCGGGCGCAGCGGCCCACGTTGCCGTCCAATGAGGTCATTTCGATCGGAGTGTAAACTCCCTGCGACACCTCCAAATCTCCGACACAAGCTCCGACGTGGGGCAGAAGGAGCCAATGACAGAAATGCCTCATTCGCCAAAATGCCGCATGGTCGCGTCTTTCTCCTCTTCCTCCTCCTCCTCCTCCTCTTCCTCCTCCTCCTCACTCTCCTCTCCTCTCTGCCTTCTCCCCTCCCTCGTCCTCTCTCCTTCTTCTCATCCCTGCTAGATGCACTCGTTCTCGCACATCTGTCGCTTCACACTGCACGAATCCTGATATGTCGTCGAGTGGGAGGTATCCTCAACAAGCTCGACGACGCCCCCCCCTGCCGCTCCTGATAGCGCACGCGTGCCATCCTTCCCCCTCGCTTCCTCAAACCTTCCATCCTTTTTCTCAATCGTCTAGTGTGGACAGGCCTAGAGATGGAATGGGCGATGTGGTTCAGCTTCGATGCTCTGGTGAGTAAGACCATCTGCCAGCGCTGGGTGAGAGGATGCCCTCGCGAATCCCGGCGCTGGTTCTCAACTGTGCCCATGATCGCCTGTGGCACATACGATGCCATGTACTATCTTCACTCCACGCTAGCTGGTTCTTCCCTCGAAGGATCACAGCAAGTCTTGCAGTCCCCTTCACAGCTGTCGGCCCTCTGCTTTAGGCGCCCGCCTTGCTCTCGCTCCCTACCGAACATCTGGTCTCCTGCTCTTTGTGCTTTCGTCGACGAAGACTGGTTGCTGCGCATCTGAGGCCGTCATACTACCGCTTGTCCTCTTCCCTGACGTTTCACTTCGATACAGCGGTTCTCTGTCAAGTCGGCGGTGTAGCGTTGCTCGTCATCCGGACGCTCAAACAAGATGTTGGTCGCTCATCTACATGGCGCTGGCGTCTCTCTGGCTCTACTGGGGTGTGTCCAGTCCCCGTAGTCATACGGTCTCCGACTTTCCCCTATCGCCAATATCGGGTTGACTTGCGCTGTTGTTCTCCGATCCTCGCCGCCCATCTGATACCTCTTCCTTGGGACCCCGTCCGTCTCCTTGCTGCGCGTTGACTCGGTGAACGTCTCTCACGTCGGAGTCGACTCGGGACCCTTGACGCTTGTGCGGATGGCCTGAAGACCATGCTTCACCGCCGTATGCCGTTACCCAAGTCCCAGATCAGTCATCAGTTCGTCTAGCCCGGTCCCTATCACCGGTGTCACCGCACAACCACCCTCGCGATCCTCATGTGAGCCACGCTGGCGGGAGGTTTCTGCTCTGTCGAAGTCGCACGCAGGAGCGTCTCCGGGCTCACTCTGCGGGGTCTCCGGATTGTTTACGCATGTTTACCTTGATTACATAAGCAAAACAGACGGTCTTATCACGCAGTGCCTTTCCCCTCCCTCCTTCATCCGCCCGCTCCGACTGGTTCTCGTCGTCATGTCTCTACGCATCTCTTCCTTATTGCCTCTGCTTGCGACGGCCCTCGTCTCCCTTTTTCCCTTGGTCAGGGCGCACGACAATGGCATGGACATGAGCATGGATGGCGCTATGGACCTCGCCGAGGGCCAGATGCTCCCGTACCTGCACTTCACGCGCGGCGATATCGTCTTGTTTTTCGGTTGGGTGCCCTCCAGCAAGAGCGCGATGGTGGGAACGTGCATTGGCGTGTTCCTGCCTCGCACTGGTTGAAAGATGGATTGCGGCGTGTAGGGGCGTCATGGAAGCGCACTGGCGCAAGAGGTAAGTCTACTCGTGCTACCTCAGCATCCCGATCTCTCGTCCTCTTTGGAAGAGTCGCACTGTCCGCATTCCTTGAGAACATTTGTTGACTCGTGTACAGAGCGCAGATCGCCCAAGCGGACAGGCTCAATCTCCCGACGGCGGGCGAGAAGAGGCCGAACTATCACACCGGACGTCTGCGCGAGTCCCTCACGTTGCGCAATGCCCCGCCTTTCATCCTGTCGCACGATTTATCCCGGGGCGTCCTACACGCCGTCCAGGCTGCGCTACAATTTGCATTCATGCTTATTGTCATGTAAGTTTCTGCCCCTGCTGCGGCCCCGTTTGTCGGTGAACGGGATGCTGATTCTGAGTATGCACACGCAGGACGTTCCAGGTCTCGTTCATCTTGTCAATTGTGATCGGTTTGGGGGTAGGGGAGACACTGTTTGGGCGGTTCGCGAGCCACGCCGCTGTTCATGTATGAAGATCTATGAGTTTGCACGACAGGCGTTCTGAGGAACATCATGGACTATCGATTGTGTCTGTACTGTAGAACGGTTTCTGGATGCATGTGTTATTTGAGGGAAGACCATAAGGCCGTTACTTCTGATGAGGCTTGCCGGCCGATGTGTCGGTATTGTGATGAGAGGCAGCTGCGGATGCGACTCGATCGTGAAACTCGCCGTAGAGGGAGGTGTGGCAAGGGCCGCAGGGGGAAGAGGATTCAGGAGAGGCAGTTACGCAGCGACCGAGAGGGCCGAGCGACGGGAGATGCGACCGCGGAGGTGTGAGAGCCACAGACGCCCTGTGGTGAAAGAGTTTTTCGCTCTTGTTTGGCTCGACCAAACAGGTAGTGAAAGAGAAGAGATATGTGCAGCCACCGCTCCGAGTCGACTGCCCTCCTTCCCCTGCCCTGCCGTTGCTGCCCCTCCTCCGACAATCCGCTCTCTCAGCCATTGCTGCAAGTGGTCGTTTACAGGCGACGCTCACGACGACGATAGGACTCGCGAATCATGTCTGACTTTGGGGCTCCGCCAGTCATCCCCACCGAGTTGCAGCAGTACAAGTACGCTTCTGTCTTCCCCGCTCGATGCACGTACCGCTCACCAACGGTTCGCCCCACTGAACAGCTCGTACGTAGAAGACCCCAAATGGCAACGCAAATTCTCAATCATCTGGGCCGCCGGCATCGCCGTTGCCGTGCTCCTCGCCTTGCCCTCTGTCCTTCTCGCTCTCCGCCGCGGACGGCTGTTCCGGTCATGGCTTGTGGGCGTCTCAGAAAATCCGAGCAAGAGGAACTACGCTCCTGCGGCTGGAGACATCGCCGAGGATGTCGTGCCGAAGAAGGCGAAGAGGCGGGTGTGCGGACTCCTTGAGACCGTGTGGTCCGCAACATTTTGGAGCTTGCCTGGAATCGAGCTCGACCTCGGGCAGAGTGCGTTATAGGTCTCGCCCCTCGATGCTCTGTATGCTGACGATTGGGATGTACAGTGGTTGTCATTGCTGCATACCTCGCGCTCGTGATCATCTGCATCACGATGAACGCTCCCCTTCTCAGCAATCCCAACCGAGCCGGTATGTCTTTCGATATCCATCATCTCTACCAGCAGCTCACCTTACCTCTTCTCAGGTTTCATGGCGCTCGCGCAGTTCCCCGTTGTCTTCCTCTTCGGCACCAAGAACTCCATTCCTGTCTCTGCTCCTCGGCCCCGGGCACGGCTACGAGAAGCTGAACTACATCCACCGCTGGGCGGGTCGCGGCATCTTCATCGGCGCGACCGTCCACGGTTCTTTGTGGATCAATAACCACATCGTCTACGGGCTGCCCATCATTGGGCAACAGAAAGAGACCTCAGGTGTCGCGGCGTATGGAGTCCTCTGTGGGCTTATACTCACATCATTCCGCCCCGTCCGGCGCCTTCTTCTACCAGTCGTTCTTCATCATTCAGTAAGTCTTCGCACAGTCAGTGACGGGCGACGCATGACTAACGAGGTGACTGCAGCGTCCTCGGTTATGTCGCATTCTTCATCACGATCTGCTACCATACGATTTACGCCTCTCCATGGATCTTCCCGCCATTGGCCTTTTACGGTTTCGATATGCTCCTGCGCATGTTCCGCTACCGTATCAAGGACGCTACCCTGGTCCCTGTAGACAACAACATGACACTCGTGCGTTTCAGTCATGAATCACTTCCATGGCATTGTCTGATCAATCGCCCTTTAGATCCATGTACACAACTGCGACGACGGCTGGGTCGCAGGACAGCACGTTCGTCTCCGCGTGTTCATCTCAGGACGCTTCTTTGAGTCGCATCCCCTCACCATCGTTAACGCCCCGCCCTCGTCCTCCTGCGTCCCCAGCAATACTCTCACCCTCGCTGCACGTGTCCGCGGCGACTGGACCCGTGCTATCAACCAGTACGCGAGCAAAGAGCAGGAGCGTCTCGCCCTCACGCTCGCTGCTGAGAACGAGAAAGGCGAGACGGCCCCTGACGGCGCGCTCGTCCAGGTCATGATCGACGGGCCTTACGGCGGGTGCGGAGTTGACCTCGGGGAGTACGAGAGCGTGCTGCTCGTCGCTGGCGGGTCCGGCGCCACGTTCACGCTCGGGCTCCTGGACGACATCGTCGCGCGGTGCGTGAAGCACGGCAGGCGCAAGGGCGAGAAGACGCGCCGCATCGAGTTCGCGTGGTGCATCCGCTCGTACGGGTGCATCCGGTGGTTCGCGCCGATGCTGATGGAGATCGCGCACACCGTCGCGGGCTCGTCGCTGGACCTGCACGTCTCGATCTTCGTGACCTGCCTGTGCAACCCCGAGGAGGTACCGCCCATCCCGAACTCGGACGTCGTGGTCACGCGGCCGTCCGTCACCGCGCTCTTGCGCGACCTCGTCACCCCTCCCTCGTCCGCCCCGGAGACGTCGCGCTCGCAGTCCCATGCGAAGAAAGTGGACCCGGACGCGCAATCGATCGACAGCGCGTCGAGCGAGGACGCGGACGCGGAGAAGGCCGTGCCTTCTGCGTCTGCGCGGCTGAACTGGGTCGGCTTGGGTGGAGGCGTGGCGGTGTGCGCGGCGGGGCCGGAGTCGTTGACGCGCGAGGCGCAGAACGCGGCGGCGCGGATCGGGATGACGCGGGGCGTCGAGCTGGGCGGCATCGCGCTGCACACGGAGCTGTTTGCGATATGAGCGGCGGTGAAGGGCGGACGGTGTGTGACGACTTGCTTACGACGGATGTGTACGGATTATGGATGTAACCCTGTATACGTAGAGGAACGATCCTTCAAGCTTTCACGGACAATCTCATGGATTTAGCTCCATCGACAGCATCGTGTTTGCCGCTTCAAAAGACGAACCTCTAGCCAAGTCCGGGGGTGCCCTTGTATGAACGTTCAGGTTTTCAGGCGCAAATATCAACGCGCGAAGCACGTACGCAGGCCTGGAGCGCGAACGACCACGATCGGAACGTCAAGCTCGCGTGAGACGTTGTCCAGTCTGTCGATCGAAGTGCGCGCCAGGCAAGTTCAACTTCGTCGGGTTCGAACTCAGCCGCTGCTGGCCATGGTATAAGTTGCTTGTTCGACTAGACAAGGCCTGTCTCAACACCTTGATACCACCTGTCTAGCCACGGGCATCCTGTGTACCCCTCTACCTTAGTTCCCCGTCACGTCTCCCGGTCTTGCCTGAGCGAATTCTTGGCAGAACATACCTTACGAATCATCAACGATGGGCAACGGCGCACTCAATAGTAATCCGCCAAATGCCACCTACAACCTATCCACACACGGCTCAGACTGGTTGTGGGCGGTTTTCTCCGTCTTCGGCCTCTCGCTCCTCATCGTTGCGGCATGGACGTTCGCTGTAAGCCTTCCCACAACCGCTCGTATCCACACCTCTGCGCTATGGACACTCACGTATGCTGACTGGACAGAGGCCTCGTGGAACCCGGCTGTTCCACCAGATCGCCATCGTGGTGCTCACTACCGGTGCCTTGTCCGTACTTTTCGATGGCCTCAGACCTGGGCGCGACACCTATTCCAGTCGAATTTCGTGGTGATGGCACTCGCCAGATCTGGGTATGCTGAACTGGTTCCTACATCCGCCTTCATCGCGATTCTTACCTGCATCCTCCGCAGTATGTGCGCTACATCCAGTGGTTCATCAGCTTTCCGCTGCTACTGCTCATGTTGCTGCTTGCGACGGGCGTGACGCTCTCCGACATCTTCACGACCATCTTCATGGCCCTCGTCCTCGTCGTCACCGGCCTGATCGCTGCCCTCGTCCCGAGCACCTACAAGTGGGGTTACTATACCTTTGGCCTGCTCGCGCTCTTCTACATCTGGTGAGGAATGGTAGGAGGCCGCACGTTCGATCGGTATTGATCACCAGTCCAGGTCTGTTCTCCTGCATCAAGGCCCACGCACGACAGTTCGCCGCTGGTCCCACCTTCAAGCCCGGCTACAGCATAGGCGCAGGCTATCTCTCCTTCCTCCTCCTACTGTACCCCATCGCGTGGGCGCTGACCGAAGGCGCGAACGTCATCACCGTCACTTCCGAGATGATCTGGTTCGGGATCCTCGACATCCTCGCGGGGCCGCTGTTACTGTTCTACTTCCTCTGGAGACTCCGCACCGTGGACTACGCCGCGTTTGGACTGCAGAGCGGCAAGTACACCTACGCTGGCGTCGGTACCGAGAAACGGGCGATGGCGGGCACGGGGGCGGGCCCGGGGACGATGGGCGCGACCAATGGGGCTGCGACGACGGCGGGTCCGGGCGCAGTTGGCGGCGTAGCGGCCACGAACGGATCTGCTGCTACGAATGGTGTGGGGCCCACGGATCCTGTCGCACCGACCGTCGGCGGCAAGCCCTTCCGGAGGTGTCTAGATTCAGAAACAACGCGTGTGCCGGGCCTCTTCTCTAGGGCGAAATTCTTGCCCTCCTCTGTATAGTAATCTACTCGCGATTCAGCTCTGTAAATGTACCCCGCTCATCATTCGCGATGAGATCCAGACTCAATGACCTGCACTTGCCGTATGTGAAGCATAGCATAGTTTGATATCAGTATGATGCATGTCAGGAGAGCTTAGAACTTGCGGCGCACCTTTGTGCGTCGTAGGCAAGGTTCGGTAGATCTTCCAAGCCGCACCGCGGACACGACTGGGACCACGTTCGTCCTTCGTTTCCAGTTCAGCATCACAGATGGCGTCAGGTGGTATGCATCAAGTGCACAGTGCGGCCTTCGTCTCCTAAGCGGTGTTCGCGGCCTGTTGCGGTCAACGATGAGGTCACTGTGTATGTCTCGACTCGGATGGTGACTTCTGGGCTTAGCACGCCATATAGTAGTCTGGCCATCAATGATCCTGCAGGCTTGAGGAAAGCTTGCGAATGTGGTGGTGCCAACGACGGTGATCGCGTACGTACTGTTCCGAGGTGAGAGTACCGTGACAGTATACTGTAGCTGGTATGTACATATCAGGGTCTGGTTGAATAACGTCAGTTCAAAAGGGCGCTTGTCAGATCTTGGCAGAACTTGTTGGTGCGTGTTTATCCATGCCCCTCTTCAGACTTCCGTGCTTTCGGCTAGGTTCGGACATGCGTTTCTAGCACATCCACGAAACCCCGCGACCGCGCCCCGGGCTCGTCTAGATGGGGCGACACGTCTCTAGGGATCGCAATGCAGCTCCTAATCGTCGTAACCGCTGACCTCATTCCTGCCACGCCCACTGCCCAGAGCGCAACCTCCGCGCCGCGCGGTGATTGACGGCCGAGGTAGGCTGGTATATAGGTTGCAGGGATGAGCGCGGAAGTAGGCCCTCAACAGTAACAGTACTCTGTCAGCTTCATACAGTACTCTTTGGTCGACATGTCTCTTGTGAACCTCTTCAGCGACCCGTTCTACGACGAGTTTGACCGCCTCTTCGACGAGGCGTTCTCCCGTCGCACTGGTGCAAGTAACGGCCAGGTTGCGCGCCGTGACAACAACGCGCCTCGCGCGTTCCGTCCAAGGTACTTACTGTTCCACCTCCTTCAGTCCCTTTCCCTGTGTGGATGCTTACTACCATCGCCGTTGGACTAGCATCGATATTCATGAGGACAAGGAGAAGAACCTCGTGACGGCCACATTTGAGGTCCCCGGACTGAAGAAGGAGGACGTCAACATCGACGTGCACAACAACGTGCTCACCGTCTCTGGCGAGCAGAAGCAGTCCGAGGAGCGCAAGGAGGAGGGCTACGTCGTCCGCGAGCGCCGCTACGGCCGCTTCTCGCGATCGATCCCTGTCCCTCAGGGTATCAAGGTGCGTCATTGTGCGGAGGTGATGCGTGGTGAAGTGAGATTGATGGCATGCTTGAATAGCCCGAGGAGATCAAAGCCAACCTCGAGAACGGCGTCCTTACCGTGACGTTCCCTCGCACTTCGCCTGAGCAGGCGCCCAAGAAGATCACCGTCCAGTAGACGGAGATTGTCTCCTCTGTCCTGTTGTACCAATAGTCCCACCATCTTTGCATCATTTGTACAATATAAAGAGCAATTCTGATCCTCATGGGCGTGGCTGCACTCGCGCAGGACTACGGTGATGAGACAAAAGTCGTCAAGAGGCTGCAGACCTGTAGCAGCACTGTCCGTGCCTGTAGTGAAATGCGATGTCGATGACGTTCCGTCGTGTGAATGAGCCCTAAAGATTCATAGCTATATGGGAAATCTTAAAATATGTACTCACTACAGAACAAATACTCCTTCCTGTCCCTAGTGCCGATGCCGGTGCACTCGCAAACAAAGACCAGGGTGAACTTGGAGAGTTGCCATATGGGGACATGCACCGCCTGATGGCGGTCGCAAGCACTGCAGCAAGCTCAAGCGCAACCTGACCGCGAACACGCCTGTGCCAGTGCGACCGCATCGTGTACTACCCCAACTCTGAGCTGTATCGATATCCTTGCTTTCTCTTGCCATGTTCTGTGTTGCATAACCTGGATCTTACGATACTCACGACACGTCAAGACGCACAGAATCCCCCTGCTGACATAGCATATCATCTAGTACTCCCCTCATGTCCGCGATGGACGGCTCAAGTGCCCAATCGCCTATTCCCGTCCCGCCACTCGTCCCACTTCCTGGCCAGCAACCTACCAAGTCTCAAGAGGACAAGGACGATGTGTTCGCTACTCTGTTCTCCCCGCCCACCCCTCGCGCATCTCCCACGCGCACCCCAGAACCTGGTCAAAGTCGACCAGCACGGCATGTACGCACAGAATCTACGGACTCCGAGTTTGGCGCGTTCGTGTCGGTGTCCGCATCGGAGGACCCGCTCAAACTGGGAGAGGACGACGGACAGCCGGCGTTCTCTCCTATCCAAAGCCAGAACTTCTTTGGGAAGTTCGTAGAGGATGCGAGAGCGGCGTCTGAGAAGAAACGACGTGAGGTCTTGGACGAGCTCCTGCAGCACGAGGATGATCCACTCTATTGGTTGCAAGGTCCGTCACATACCGACACCCTCTCGGGAAAGTCTACGCCAGTAGCCTCTATCTCATCCCAACAACAACCCGAGACGCCGTCTCTCATTGATCTCGACTCGCCATCGGAGGAACGAAGCTTGAAACCTCTCGTACCTCCCGTCTTCCCCCACTCCCCTACGCCGACATCCGCTGCTCCTTCACATCCTGGTCACCCACACACTGTCCCCGAAGATACCCTCGTAGATTTGAATTCTCCAGGACCCAGCATCAATGTGGTCGAAGGCGAGCGTGAAACTCGGCCGAGCACAACAACGCAGCATGTCAAGACTTCCCCGCATGTACGGTCTCCATCTCTCCCGCCATCCTCTCCGACGCGCATGTCGCCTCCGGAAATCCAGCGCACTCAATCCTACTTCTCCTCACCCTCGTTCCCCTCCCGCATCGTCTCCTCTCTGCTCTCGTCAGCGATTCGACCGTCCGCCGCCCGTGGCACGCACTCGCCCTCTCCATCCACATCCAGCCAATCTCATACAGACGACCCATCAACGTCGCGCCTACCACCCGTTGTGGCCGCGGCTGCATCGCACTTGGCTAGCTTCTCGCGCTCCGCCCCGCATTCGCGTGCTGCTACCGTCTCCGAGGGCGTCACCATGTCAAATGCGCTGGACGCGTCGATCACGCATGGGACGCCCTTCGCGTCGCATCCGTTCGTGCCACCATCCGGCGCGCCAGGCTTCGCAGGCGACAGACAATGGGACAAGGGGTTCGAGTACGACAAAACACAGATCGAGAGGAAAAGTGTAAGGCTTGTGGGGCGCAAGGAAGTGACCGTCCCAGTGCTGACCGTGGAGATTGCGGACATGGTAGGCTATATTCGCTTTTGCTGCAGTAATTATGCTGAGCTTGTATCAATAAAGCTGAGGCCATTCTTCCCCGCGCTCGCTCGACTACCGCGTTCTTGGACCCTGCTTTACAGCCTGGACCAGCACGGCATATCGCTCAATACCCTCTATGCGCGGTGTCAGGACTTCAAGGGCAGTGCCCTCTTGATCGTGCGCGATGCAAACAACGCAATCTTCGGCGCTTGGATGGGCGAGGGAATACATCCATCCAAAGGGTCTTACTATGGTAGCGGAGAGTCGTAAGCGCGCTAGTGAATAGGGCCTGTTCGAGCGAGGTGCTGACTTACGTTCGTGGGCAGATTCCTGTGGCAGCTTGTCGGAAAGGACCGCGTGCGCGTATTCAAATGGACGGGCAAAAACGACTACGTCGCTCTCTGTGAGCCTGACTATATCTCCTTCGGTGGGGGGTAAGTCACACCTTTAGTTCCTACTGTGAAAATGGCACTGATCGCGGATGGGTTGAGTACAGAGACGGGCATTACGGCCTGTGGCTCGACCAGACACTCTCGGATGGCTCTTCTGCTCGTTGCTTGACGTTTGACAACGAGCCACTTTGCTCCCCGGGACCAAGGCAGGGCGAGACCGTAACGTTTGAATGTGTGGGGCTGGAGGTTTGGGGGATCGGGTGAACCTTGTAGACTTTGACTGCCCAACCCGCGCCGACATCTATCGTTGCTGCATACCACGCTGTTTGTTGCACGCTGTTCCATGCCATTCTCCGACTGGAGTGCGATATATGTGCACGTAATGACAGATTAAAGGAGAGAGGTACAACGATGGTTGAAGGTCGCTAGAGGAGGGAGGCACAATGATGGTTGAACATCATTTGGAGCACGTACGAGGCGAAGAAGCGCTACGGGAGTCAGACACTGGGCAAGAGTAATTACGGGAATCGATGACGACGACACGAGGACCACTGTAAGTGGGAGAGAAAGGAGGATAGGTCGGCGATACAAACGCACAAGAAAAGGTCCCGCAATAATGGAGCTGGATCAAGATCTAGACCAGTGGATACCACAAACTGTTCGTTTTCCCAAGGAACCATGTAGACGCTCCCACCCATTGACCTTTATGGTGTCCCTGTCTGAAGCGTCTGTGCGGGGAACATGTCTGCTCAAGCGTGCATAGGTGTCAAATGGCTCGTTACCAACGGACGCAGAGAAGCATCGACATCCTTATGGTTCGTGGCAGCGAAGCTGGTGGTTGGAGCCGTGCCGCGATCTTTGTCGGCCGAATCGGTCCCTCCATGGCAGAGCTCTACGAGGACCTCGCCGGCGTTATTGAAGATAGCTTTTCCGAGAGTGTAGTGGGGTTGGGAAGGCAAAAGGCGGGGGAGTTCTTCGAGCAGGTCGAGCTTGAAGGAGGAAATGTTCTTAAGGAAGACGCGGTGGAGAGACTTCTTACGGCTTTCCAGGTCTGCCCATGCGCCGACCTGCCCAGACAAGAGTGTCGACGTGACCTTGATGGACTTCTTGATGTGGTCGACGGAGTTCGTCTGCATTTTGGTACCGTCCCGCTTGAGCACCTCCCACTTCCACGTCAGAGATATCTCAGCACTTGACGAGGTCAGTCAGCTGCATGTCGCCGTGTGAGGACGAGTAAGACCTGTCGACGCACCTGCCAGACTGTATAGACGGGTCCGAGTCTGCTTGATCGCCAGTCCGCGACACTATCCACGTGACAGCTCCTTCAATCACGATGCTATATAGTCCTGCCCCGGCATTCTTCGTGATCGTCAAGCGATTCTTGGTGCAACCTAGGAACAAGATGTCAGCGGTTATCATGAGATCGAGGACGGGTATGCTGATGCTTACAAGAGGATAGTTCGTTGCACACCAACATGACCCCCTTGTCGTGGAACCGTGGGCCGTCATATACACACTCGGAAACGGTCGTGTACTCGTAGCAATCGGTTAGAGGCTCAGTACTAGTAATGTGCTCGAATGCGTATTCCGGTGGCGTCGTCAGGAGTCCGGCCGAAGGAACCAGGGTAGGACCCTGAAGGCCCCTGGGAAATGGTGTCAGAATACCCGATGTGACGACGAAGAACGTCGTAGTCGCATTGAGGGGTTTGAGCCGAGCCAGGAGGATGTTGTGCACGAAGACATGCTGCGATACCGCCAGTGTCCCGTGGGAAAATGCGTTGCGAGCAGTAGGACGGGCGACCCAAGATGAAGATTCGAAGGCAGGAGAGGCGTGCGCGTCTCCAGAAGGCTGATATATGAGGAGAATAGGACGAATTGGGGGCGCTTGAGATGACAGCTGCGCCATTTTGTCGATAGCGGTGTCGACGCCGTTAGAGTGCACCAGTAACCGGGGGAGAGTCGGAGAGCGATCGCCAGTGCCTCCTTGAGACGTTGCGAAGCTCGCGCAGTCGATGACTAGGAAGCTCTCGTTGGCAAGTGAGGGAAGATAATCCTTCTGAATATAGACCAGCACAGAGTACAGCTCGTCTGGGCACTTGGTGGGCCACGAGTGTTCAGTGGAAAATCGGGCTTCTGTGGTGAGTGAAGAGATGATGAGCAAGCCTGCGTGGTGCAACGCTATGCGGCGGTGATTCACCTTTAGTGTCAAAGCACAGCTTGTACCCAGTTCCAGGAGCTGGTGGGTCCGCCGAACGGAGGACCAGCTTCACTTCGAATGCCAAGCAATGGTGTTCCTTGAGCGAGATTTTCTTGCCTTGTTTGCTACGTATAGGATGAGACGCGATGAGCCCACCAGCAGAGACGCGGAA
Source organism: Trametes sanguinea (assembly GCA_008973685.1). Classification (NCBI taxonomy): domain Eukaryota; kingdom Fungi; phylum Basidiomycota; class Agaricomycetes; order Polyporales; family Polyporaceae; genus Trametes; species Trametes sanguinea. Next base: position 194,760 of record WAHA01000027.1, read on the forward strand.
TACAAGAGAAACTAGATACATACCCTGACTTGGAGGGGAGGCCAACATCTCCGGGTTCCACAGGCACGAAGGATGCGTCCTCAATGTGAATCCAAAGAATAGCGCGTTGGTCACTCTGCAGTTCTACCCGCGGACTCGCGAAAGTGGCCTGGAAGTGATCTTCGTAGTACCAGGCTTGGAATCGGGAGGCATGGGATTGGTGATATTCGGCCAGTTGGGCGTTGATAGACTCCTCTGAGATAGCAAGCAAGCCCTGAGCCGAGTCGGCATGCGCATTCGTTACATCGTCCCAGTTGCTCAGCTGGGAATGCTCCATGTTCCAGATACCCCCAGGGTAGTCCCGGAGAGGGCTGCTGAAGCCTCGGGCAGCGTGATTCTCGGTCTTGAAGGTCGCTGTCAGAATGCCGCTCTCTTCCACGAGCTTCAGATACTGCGTTGTCAAAAACTCTAATAACAGTCGCTTCTTCTCTGTGGTGATGTCCGCATTGTTTTCCACCGAAAGGTCGCATGCGCGATCTAGAAGCGTAACAGACATCAGGTACCGCAGCATATGAATCAGCACCGCACGGCGATGAGACGTACCCGACTGAAAGGTCAGGTGTATGGACAAATGTTCAACCGTTGACGTGAATGACAGAATGTATGGGCAAGTGAGCTTCCAGTCGTACTTTCGGTCTTTGCTAGGGTGCACGTCACAAATTAGAACATCGCGTGTGGACACATCAAGCGTTACTTACCTACTCGCGCGTGCAGGATCCTCACGCACGCGCGCCCGGAAGACGAGCGTGACTTCCTTGAGTGATCCTGTCCTCCATTCGATTCGGGGACAAGCGAATTCTAATATGACCGACTTCGCCACCGAGTCGTATTGAGATGATATGTCAAAATTATGCAGGGATTCCTTCCAGATGATGAGGCCGGACCATGCTGTGAGTAGGTAGCGGTTGATGTCAGGAACGAAGGGCTTGACTCGCGTGTCGAATATAAGCAGTTCAGCCGGCAAGGTCACAAAGGGAGTGAGGTGGAAAGTCAAAAACTCTGCTAGGGTGCTGAGACCATTGTTGGCCTGCGACATGGGCGACGTAGGCACGTTCGCCGTCAGCTTCCCATCTGCCAGTGTATCAGCCCGATTAAATTCAGCGGAACGAAACTCGGCGCCGAATGAACCGACCTATGCACTTGGAGTTGAGGAGCTTCTTTTGAGATGCGCCGTGCATGGATGGAATCTCGAACGTGAACTCGTGCGGTTTCTGCTCTATGTACAGGCGTGATTCACTGGAAGCAATGTTAGCTCCTGCGAGTGTTTGCGATGATGGCGCACAGGTGCATACTCACTCGTACTTGGGATGTTGGACTTTGATGCGGACCACGATGCCGTGCGGCAGGGTAATGTTGGCGGTCTTGGAAGAGCCCTCGAAACGGGCGAGCATGCTAGTCTCCCATGTGCGGCTAGACTTTATGCACGCGATACGGTACCAATCTAAAGAGATATCGGAACCAGGCAAGTTCAGGTACTAACACATCTGGGCACAATGAGAACGACATACCATTCACATGCATCTCAGGCTGGCCACCTAATGTACGATTATAATCTTCGAACGAGCGCGTTAGACCCCTCATAACCCCGTCCAAGAGAGGAGTCGCGGTGTCATGTTTCACTGGCATTTCGCGCGGTGAACCGTAGGTTGCGATGAGAGCGTGGGGTGGTGTAGGCAAAAGTGGGGGAGTTGTTCAACTGGTGTAATGGGGTCGAATGGGGAATCGGTAGCAACATCTTTGCTCTTATATAGAGTCTTCTTGAACATGCCGCGCATGTCGAGTCCGAGAACTGTAGAGCGCCAACCTTTTTGCGGCGAATTTCCAGACGGCAACGGTACGACGCTGTCGTTGCGTCGAGCTGACTTTGACACTCAGGCGCTGATCTGACAACGATATCCGGAGCCCAAAAATGCGGAAGTCTATGGTCATACTCAGTTAGATTGCAAGGTATACAACGTAGAAGGCAATGGGAGAGATAACTCCAGTTGTAGCCACTCAATGTAGCCCTTGTCAAGACATGTCGAGGAAACATCGTCCCATGGACTGGAAGCGGTACGTACTGGTCGGATGATGCGACTAGAGGCATCGGAAGTCCAGAAGGTTATGTTAACTGTTGAACGAACGCCGGGTAACGAGGGCCCATGCATCCTGCTCATCATCACGACCAAACTAACGGATGACAGAAGGCCCGAGCAGTGGTTTCAGGCAAACATGTCGCTGTTCAGTACCCTCCTCGGACTAATCAGTGACAGCGCGCTATGACGGGAGTCGGAGAGTGTAAGAGAGTCGAGCCGGGGGCCACTGGCACCAGTTACCAGTAAGCGCCTCACGGGGGTTTCTGTACTCAACACCTTATGTTTGAAGCGTACAGTGCTACAATATGGGCCCTATGTATGTACTTATGCTAGTACTAGTACTCATGGTTCAAGCGACACACATCGAGCGCCGTCAATACCCGCTGCACCTACCGCCAGGCTTGTCTCTCCGTAACTATAAGCAGTTTCCCGGGATGCATGAACGACTTTCGTCCTCAGGAACCTTCACCGGAATCTGCATGATATCATTGGTTGATTGGGCCGTACTACACCGTGACGCCCACTGCCCACAAGTGTCACGGCGTGTATTGTAGAGTGCTCAGTCTCCACTTCCTTGGGTCATTTTGTGTTCCGAATGAGCGTGTGACGGGCAACATGATAAACGACTGTGTTGTAAACAGGGGTGGGTTGGTACTCGCGTCGGGTGCCGCATGGTCACGGTGACCCGAGAGCGAGGAAGACCGACGTTGGCGCAATATGAGGACGGTTCTTGACGCTGGCCGTTCGCTTCGGATAGCGCACGACACGTAATTGCGGTTCTAGGCGTCTCTCCTCACGCACCGATGGTCCAAGTTTGGAAGCTGGGAGATTCAAGTTCGCAACTGAGCTTGCTGATGGGGCAATGCGTACACCGGGATGGGCCGCACGTTGTAGCGAAACTCCCTTTCCTGTATTTGCGCGCTCACAGAAGAGGTGGACAATTGTATGCGGGAAGTTGGTTGTTCGCCAGCGACCGTCCATTGTACCGCTTACCTTCGCGCAGGACCATGCGCAGACGTTGCGCCGCCAATACTCGCCGTTTCCTCCGAGAGACCCTCGAATGTGCCGATGGGGATTGTAAACGTTTACATCGACGACGATGCATCAAACCACATGCCGAGAAGACTAGCATGTGCGCTCGCAACGCAGGTAAACTTCGTTCATGGTGTGCCACCTGCGTGAGAGAGATGGCGGACGTTCCTACCGCGGGTCTAGAGCGGCAGAGGTAGTCTCTTGAGTTCAGGCCGGTGCACCGAAGTGGTGTTGGGAACGTCTGTCGTCAACGCTAGAGGCCTTTGTCCGCTACAAATGTCCCCGTGTGGTTGACTGCGAAGCTGATGGTCTGATAGTGGCGCAGAACATGTCGCGTCCTAGTCCGCTTTGTGTCAGTGGGAGAGGGGCTGCCTTATACGAACGCGGTGGCCTCCAGACTGCTCTCTGGGTGCTGCTGGTCGGGCGCACGTACCCGTACCGGTGGCAGGTCCACGCCGAGATCATACTGACGATGACTGAAAGGGCGCCCTAAACGTGGTGGTCTGTTAGGCGGCCAAGTGTCACAAATGGGGGCACGAGCGTACGAGTCTCGGACCATGCGTGGGGGCCAACCTCATTCATCCGTCTGAGAGTCGGCACTTCATGGTATTGACATCGCGACTCAGTCCGAGAAGCGACGGTCAGTATGCCAAAGTCGTATCTGCCCGACGACTGCATGGCCTAAGGCATGCCAGCGTTGTGCCCGTGTGAGACTCGATGCGACGTGCAGACGCGGACTCCAGCCCTCGGAGGCATATCCGGAGACAACGCAGCCCCGCGCCGGTCGAGACTGTGGCGATGACAAGGCCTTGCATCGCGTCGGTCGGTACGCGCGGCGGCCGGCGGCTTGCGATGTACTCCATGCCATCCCCTATTGCACTAGCACAGTGAACGAACTTCGTACTGGCTATCACCTAGCGTGCTCCTCACATCTGTTCAAAGGAGCTGCCATTGGGCCGCTCCAGCTCTCTGGATCACGCGGAGCTCGAGCATGCTGCGCCCGAACCGGTGTAGCCTTGCACAAGTGAGCCGGAAGGGACATCCGGGAAGGGCTAGCCATTGCATATAATTCTACACAAAACTAGGGAGTAGTATGAGCATTCATCCTCTACGTAAGCAGGGGCGTCTTACAAGCCAAGGCGACCGCATATACTACGGCTATCTGCAGTGGTGGTGGTATCATGGCGACACGGCCATCGTCCCCATCGTCTCCCCGTTCCCCCCTCTGTCCACTCCTCTAGAGACCGTTCACACTGGCTCGCCAGCGGAGGCATGCATATTAGATGAGTATAAGGCAACAACAACCAACCATCACGGGGTAGCGGCGCGACCACGGAACCTGCGGCATGGGGCGAATGTTACACGTCTGGCGCGACTTGCGGTCCACGCTCGCCTTCTGGCCGATCAGGAGTGTAGTCTTTGATGAAAGCATTGTCTCCACGGATGTTGAGGAACGAATACTGCGTTACGAGAGTCACGTGAGCTTTGACGTTACATGTCCATCACACGTCGACTCACCTCAGCGAGCTCGACCCCGCTGTGTCGGTTATAATTCGCGTATACCAGGTTAATCTGGGGGTATTTCAGTATTTACGCCCTCATACAGTCTCACTCGGATCGACTCACCTCATTGTGGAACGGACGCAGGCCAGACGCTTCCAGCATCTCCCACCATTCCAGCACGTCCTGGAAGCGCTGGTTCCAAACGTGCAGTTCGATCTGCAGCTGGCCGAAGGGAAGCACGCCTTCGCGCTCGCGGACGTGCCATCCGCTCGCGCCTGGGGTGTCCGCGTCTGCGTTTGCAGCTTGCGGGGGTGCCGAGCGCTCCACGGTGAAGTCGCGGATGATCGAGCGGAAGGTCTCCCATTCCCAGCCTTCGTTGTCTATCCGTATGAAGTCAATGTGCGAGTGACCTGTTTAGAAGTTATCCCGCGAGGACGACAGACGAGTCTGGTCAGCACACGTTACGTCACACAGCAGAAATGCCACGAGAGGCAGATCCGGAACACACCGTTCTCGGCCATGAGGCTCTTGAGCGTCCATGTCTTCGGATTGTCGCCCGGTCCGCGCTTGTCCGATGCTCCGAGCGCGAGTTTGCCAAAGTGCGCGCGGTGGCGCAGCGAGCGGGGAATTTGCGACTTTGCGTCCTCGCCCTTCGTTGAGTCGTATATCCAAACCTGGCAGAATTGTGTTGATTGGAGGAGAGTCGCCTCAAAGGAGTATGACGAGACCATGCCTAAAGGTACCTCAGGTTAGTCTGCGTGCTCGTGTGACGGGTGTTAGAGAGATGGAGAAGGTCAAAATTGCAGATGTTCGGAAGTTTCACTTATGATATCTTCGCGGAAGTACATGCCAACACAGGAGTCGCGCCATAGAATAGAAGTGTCATGGGGCTGCGACGTGTGAGATGACACGCTCAGAAGGTCGGGGAACTCGGGGTAAGCAAACGCGCGGCAAACGCCCGCCGCTCACAACAAGGGATGCTCCCGAGAATGAGCAAGACGGTATACGGAGACATACGGAATCGCCAGTGAGAGCGGGGTATGTGCAGAATAGAGATAGGGATACCGAGGATGTGCAACGAAAGGAGAGGGCTGCGAACGTACCGAAGGAGTATATCACACAGTCTGGTTTGCCCTCTAACCGAGAGACCCCACACATCCACTTGCCACCATCTCCGAGTGCGCCCACTCTGTCGAGTTCGTGTGGGCAGTTGAATATAGGCGGAAAGAAATCCCCTAGAGAAAGACGTGTAAGCGCAAAGGGGGATTGGTGGAGGTTATTGAGACGCACAGACGGTGTACGGCGGCCAGGGCTCTTGGTCTGGTGGGAACCTGGCAGATGAAAAGATTGTTGGTAACAGGAACGGCAAGACAGCACGGGGGCGACGTACATGGTGACTTGGGCCGGCGTAGGCCCATATTTTGTGATTAGCTCCTGTCGCTGAGAGAGCATATGGCGGTATTTGCGCTCTTCTCTGTCGAGGCGCGTCTTGAGCTCATCATTGTGCTTGTACAGAACAGGTCTTGGAGGTAGTGGTGCTGTCGAAAAGTACCAATAGGCGCATAGAAAGAGGGCGAGGAAGGCGATGGTGTAACGTGGGTGCCGCTGGCCGAGCGAGAGAGGAGATTTGGCCATCCTGAGAGACATGGAAGTGCGGAGGACCGCCAGATACGCCTTGGAGACGTGTTAGGTGTCGTTGTGTGACGACGAGGGCGAGGCGGAGGACGATGAGAAACGAGGGTGTTGGCGGGTGGGGGGAAGGTGGAGAAAAGGGCGCGTCGGGAGTCGGCTACGAACGAATCTCAGCCTCAGCTTTCGCGTAGACTTGCCCTTTCAGGCCATGCGCGCCTCCCACGTGGCACCCTCTCCGACTGAACCGGGGACGCGAGCCTAGATCTCCAGGCCTCCTCCGTGTCTTGCCACAGTCACGGACCATCCATCCCCATACTGCCCAAATGCAAGCACAGTCGCAAGTGGATAAACACGTCCCCCAGAGTCGAATCCGACCATGCTGGACTGCTCACAATACATCTACAGCTCGCTCTTCTGCCTCCGGATGGTCTTGAGACTCTCATGAGCGGCGATTCACCGAGGCATACGACTTCCGGGAGTACCATTTGGGCACGTCGGCCTTGGCAGCTCACAAGGTTGCAATATCGCACTGTCAGACATGGCAGCAGTATCCCTTCTGAGGTTTGCACTCGCTGGCACCGGTCGAGGATGGAATGACATTCCGACCGACCGGACGTTCCTCTGTGGCATCGGGGAATGCTTCAAGGACCGGTTCTTCCTACGGAGTCCGTACGTCGCCAGGCTCGCACCCGGATCCTGTACCAGCCTCTGGCGGAGCTGCTGGACAGAAGTATAAAGCTTGGTGCCTCTGTCTGTCTCGACTAAATAATATTGCGCTCAGGCATCGAGCATTCCAGCAGATCAGCATGATACACCGTCATCTCACCTACTTCATCACTCCGGCACTTGCTGTGGCCTCTCTCGCCGTCGCAGACATTATCCCCAATGGCGACGGCGCCCATTTCTTCTCTCTCCAAAGTATGCGGTCGTCTCAATCACTATGTCTCTTCAGAAGAGTTGATTTCACGATGACCTAGACATGTCACTCGTCTTCGGTCCTGAGGTGATTGACATCGGTCCCGAGATCAAGCTCGTCATGCAACTCCCGGGATCCATCCCTGCGCTCGACAGCTCCATCTTCTTCCCCAACTTCGGTCAGGGTGTCCCCGGCCCGCTTGTCTCCACCGACTTCTGCATTAGCTCCGCGGGGGTCGAAGTCGGCAGCTTCACAGACGCTGTGCGCCTCGTCGACTGTGCCGAGCCGCTGACCGACCCATACCAAACTTGGACCGTCGAGAATGGGCCGACGCCATTCGTCTCGGACTCGTTTGGCAACTGTCTGACGCTCTTCCCTGAAAACGCCGTGCTCGGGGGACCGGTGCGTGCTCCAATAGATGCTCCTTGTATGCTGAATGGACCGTCTGACATCCTGAATGTTCTAGGTGACGCTAGCTGCATGTCAAGGGGAGCTTCTTGGGCAGCAGGAGTGGGACCCAATCGTTGTTGACTTCCCTTGAACCACTGGCTATATCACAATTGTAGACCCGTCGAGTCCGAGCTACGTGAGGTCGATAGTTCAACGCGCAGATAGGCATTACTGGTCATTGGTCGCATTCATGATAATAACCTGCATATGCAAAGGCATATCGTACGGCCTAAGTGTATATACCTGGAGGTAAATCGTCTGGAAGTCATGATGAGCATGTCATGACTGTTTGCTGGGAAGCGGCAGATGCGAACTCACCGGGCCCTCCCAATCCGTGCGACCGCAGCAGCCATTCCCAATCCTCGCACCCAAAGCTGTGAACGTTCCTAAACTCCACGCTCGCATAGCTCCAGCTCCGCGTGTAAGCCGACAAGCCCGTCTCCGGGTCGCGGTCGATCCACCGCAGATGCGGCCCGTACCCGAGTAGTTCGAGCGACTGCGGGTGGTCCTCGAGAAGTTGCTGTTTCATGTCGATGTGGTACATGCAGTCGAGGATGTGCAGGTATCGCAGACCTTTGCGCTTCCTGAGCTGGGGATGAACGGGTCAGCCGTGGCAAGCGAGTGAGTATAAGAGCGTCCCAATGTGCCGCGATAGTCACCATGTCAATCAGGCCTTGCAGAGAGCCCTCCTCTAGGCTAAGATAGTTATGTTCGATCAACAGCGCCGTGAGTCCGAGCGGCAAGCGTTCATCAAGGCGCTTGAGATCCTCCTGCGTAAATAGCCTACCCTTGATCTTCATGCCGACTACCTCCAGCTTAGGGAGCGTGGGCAAGAGGTCGTAGAACGGCGCCAACTGGTCGACCTCGGACACGTAGCGCGTCTGGACGTCCAGGCGCCGCAGCTCCTTCTTGCTCCGCAGGAAAGCATACAACGCGTTGGTGAGGGCGAGCGAGTCAGACTGGCTGTACATGTGGAGCTTGAAGGACGTGAGTTGCGGGAGAGCATTCGGCATCGTCTCCATGGCGCAGCGGAGCTCCTCGGCGCAATTGCTGTGTTGCGTATAAAGACCGAAGGAGCGCAGCTCGTCGCAGTGATGAAAGACTATGCTCAGGCCGTCCAGATTGCAGGGCATCAACAAGAACATTTCCTGGAGTCCAGAGAGGAGCCGCATTGGCGCGGACCAGATGGCGGTGCCTTGGACCCAGAGGCGCCGCAGAGTGTGCGATACGTTCTCAAGACATGTATAGATCTCTTCCTCCTCCTCGAGAGAGGTCAGCGCTAATGCCTGTGCAGACTCACCTCCGAGGCAGAAGAACTGCAACCGGCTGAATCTAGCCAAAAGCGGCCCGCAATCGCTAATGATCCTGCATTGCACGCGTCAGAACAGCTTCTTCACAGTACTAGTCTGAAGCGGTCAATGCAACTCACGGCATGCTCAGCTGGGTCAGCGTTGCGCTACACGATCTTGATAGAGTGTCAAGGACAATTGGTTCCATCGGCGGGCCCTCGCCGTACCAGCGGAATGTATGCAGGTTGGGCAAACATTCGAGGGCATCCAATAGGCAACCTGTCAGGCGTATTAATTAGCATATGCAGCGTGGATCACATGTGTTGCCACGCCTACGCATTTCGAAAATCCGGTCATCCATGGCATAAGCACGGACAGAGAGATCCTTAACGATCCTAGCAAACGCGGCGTCTCGCGTGATGCGCCGCAGGATCTCCCAGCTTGTATTATTTCGCTGGCTCATGAGTAGCGCGTCCTCCTCCTCCCTCCCTTCGTCAGGAAACTCGGACCATTGCACTTTCCAGAGCCCGAACCAGATGATGACACGCGAGAACAGGTTGTATAAGGCGATCTCGTGGAAGGACTGGGAGACAAAGAGGCAAGTGCGTTGATCGGCGTTCGGCGCGAACTCGATGATTAGGCGCCAAAGCTCGAGCGGAAGGCGGGAGTGGTCGAATGCTGTCGTTTGACCATTCCCGTGCATCAGTAGGAGAGTGTGGTTATAAGTAATAGATGTAGTAGCGAGCTTCTGGGTGAGGAGTGAGAGACGGTGGATGAGGGTAAGTGGTGGTTCGGGGCCAAGCCTCGTGCATGGGCGGTTAAATACTGCTGAGTGCGAGGAGACCAGGTACCGCCAATAGGTGGCGCGAGACCGTTTCCCCAAAGCAATCTAACGACTTCAGACAAAGGTCCTCCAAGGGAGCGGTGCCTCATTGCAGTCTTTAGTGGTGTAGCCGAAGTGTGATAAAGGCGCAGGCTTTCAAAGTGCGGGTGCCTATATCGTCCTCTATATTCGCAGCATCAGGGCACACCATCGAGAACGTAGATAAAGCTCGACTTGTTGAACACACGGAAGTACGCCAGTACAAGTATTATAGCAACTAAATATAGTATGGCATTGTGAAATTCTGTAGAGAACGCCCGCACATCCTCGACCGGCGGCGGCTTTACTGCATGGTGGAACGAACGTGCAGCGTAACATCCACCTGAAATACGTCGGAGCCGCAGTGCTTGAGAGCTTCTGGGATGAGGTTCCTGGGGACGTAACGATCGGGATGAGACGATATCGACCAGTACGAATCCCTTGATACCGCGCCCCGGGCTTTCTTGGACTTGACAGGGATGTCAGTGGGGTCAACCTGAGGGTCAGAGGGTAAGATATACCTGAATAAACTCGTCGTACGCTTCTGCGATGGCTACTAGGAGCGCGACGCAACCGTAGTTGCCGGAAGGTCTTGGTCGAGGCAGAGTGATGTGTCGCGTATGATTATCATACCCAGGCCACTGAAGGGAAATCAGTTTTCGCATGACTCAATGGTCCACATAGCCGTGCAAGGCCCCAGGAATGACGTACGTTGATCTTGAGCTTGATGGTCTGCAGGCCACACCGGAAGATGGGCATATCTTGATCCTCCGCAGCCAGGATGTTGGACAATAGGCGGGGGCCCCTCTCCAAAGCCTCCGCGAAAGTGAGGCGCGGTCTATTCGGCTTGGATATGAAGAGCAATGGCGGAAGAAGGGTAGTCGGGGCGCGAGGTGAGGGATAGTACACGACATGGGGACGGTTTGGCACCGACTCAGTGCGAGGAAATGGAACTCTGACCGGCATCTGAGAAGGTTGATAGATGTAGGACTGCGAGTGCTGCATCTTGACTAGCGTCGGTTTCTGTGGCGTGATATCTGGAGAAACGCAATGCAGGGGTCGAGTAGGGACGAGGTCGCGAGCTGAACTGTCGATGATATCGCAATACTTCATGACTGCGATCTTTATGTAGCGGGCACCAGTAAGGCAGCAAAGCAAAGTCCAAGAGACAGGTCCAAGCGGGAGGCCAAAGCGCATAGGCGGGTGTGAAATAACAACGCATTCGTGCAGAGATCATCCTCGACCGGCGAGGAGAGGCAGGTGCCACCCAGTAAAGCTCGAGGCAACATATGGTCAACGCGTGAGCAGTGAGTCGGTATGCATAGAGGTTACCGGCCCACGCTGATTTGACGATGTCTCTGCGGATCAACTTGGCGGAGGGCCGAGTTCGAGAATTCAACAAGACCTCGAGTGGCACATGCAGGTGGCACCGGCTAGTGAGTGATTGACTGGACCAAGCAAACTGCCTAGTGTTCGCTTCGTCAGGCACACCATTGTACATGTCGAAGTTGATGGATAACATTACTCACCATGCGGATATTCATAACATCAGACAACGAGCGCATCCACCAGGGGTAATGCATCATAGGACTAGCAGTGACGCTAATAGGCGGGGTAATCCGTCACTGTCACTGGTGCTTTGTTGGGCCATAGCTCTTTCGAAAATTTACCAACACAGGGACGCTGCATCTTCACAATTCGGATATTCGTCGCCGGGGCCTGAGTATTGGCATCCCAGTACTAGGAACTGTATGCCGCTGTGCGCATTCCATGAGGCACTTGGTGAGAAAATTCGGTTGTTAGCATGCCTATACTTGGAGTGAATTGCGAGCAGTTTTACTGGGAAGAGGACTGAAACCAAGCAAATTAGCAGACCATCAACCGAAAGCGCGGCACGTCGGTCTTGCAAAGTGATTTCACGACAATCTCCGAGCCACCAGATGGTAAAGCACTGATACTGAAATATATGAGCGCCAAGGAGACCAAAAAAGTGGTGTGGTTACACAATATTGGTTCCTAGAAAAGGGCCCCCCGCAAGACTCTCCGAAGTCAGTGGATGGAGTCACGGTTCTTCGCAATGGGCGGTGGAGCTTGCCAGCAAAACTTTATCTAATCGGCTGACAACAGTGTTTGAACTTATTTGTCGCCATGTACTGCGGCTACTTATCTCGATGACTCGTCGTCCAGACCTCCGCTCTCCATCCCTCCACCTGACTAGGATGCCCGCGAAAGCAGTCTGATGCATCAGCCTGACGATGTCGGTAGCGATGCGGCGGAGTATGACACATCCTTCCCCAAAGCCGGTCGCCGATAGCAGGCATGCACGCACTTGGTACTTGATTCCCTCGCCTACGGCGCCCGACTCCAGCTCTTATCTGTATCTCGCAAGACTCCTCAATTCTTAAGTGGGTCCTCACCATATACCCTATGGCGTCTGGTGTCTCTCTTGCGGTTCCGTTTTCGGCTGGAGATATGAGTCATCGTTACCCATGCCTGCGAACAGGTGCCATTCATCTCTGAAGTTGTTCAACGCGTTCCCGCCACGGGCAATGACTGGCGCGATAGCCTCTGCGGTCTTGGTCATACTCACAAGTATTGGCGTGAAGGTAACCTAAGGTACATGACACTGCGCTTCATAACGGCACCTGCAGCGAACATACGGAGGCCGACCCTGCTAAAGTCTATAACTCGGCCCGATCGCAGCAAGCTTCTACCATGGTGTGCGACTCTCACGACCATCGCTCCAGTTCCCACCCAGTATATAAGGAGCACATCCGAGGACTCGCATTGCACCCTCCAAGGCTACGCGCACCATGGATCCTGAACTTTCTGCAGCCATCCTAGCGGGCGGCGGGAACGAAGCAAGTCTTGAACCTGATATCGCTTTGACCCGTGCCTACTTCGACGCCGGCGTCACTGCCACTGTGAAGGAGTTTCTGAAGTCCGACCTCCCACCAGGTAGCTGCGAATTTGCAACTTCTCAGCCTCAGGCTGACGTGTCCGTGGATAGCTCACGCCTACACCGTGGGCGAGGCAGCAGTTTCCGATGGTGTTGCTGTTCGCTTCTACATACCTGCTTCCGAAGGTGGTCTTGAAACCTACCCAGTGCTTGTGAACATTCATGGCGGTGGTGAGTGCTCTTCAGGAGCACATTTTTGCTTCTTCTGGTGAACTGATCTCCCATCGTACTCGTCAGGATGGAGCGTGGGCAGTATTGAGTTGGACGACTATGTGCTACGGCAGCTTTGTGTGAAGTTGGGCTTGTCCATTGTCAATATCGAGTACCGGTAAGGCGCTGGTGTCATCTGCACGATAATTCATATCATCTGAGAACGAAATTGACTTGAATAGTCTTGCTCCAGAGCACCCTTTCCCCGCTGCGGTCGATGACTGCCTTGAAGCGCTCAAGTGGGTGAGTGACTCCCACTGCCATCTGCGTACAGCCTCAATTGGAGAAGCTTAACATGTAACGCTGCACTCAATGTAGACCGTCGAGAACACATCTACTCTGAAAGCTGACCTCAACAAGGGCTTCATTGTCGGAGGGCACTCGGCAGGCGGAAACCTCAGCGCGGTGCTTGCTCATATCCTACGCGACGACCCTTTTTTTGAAGGACGCCGACTTACCGGGCAGGTCCTACGAGATCCCTTTGTATGCCATCCTGATGCTTATCCAGAGAGGTCGGTGTTGGCCATGTCAATATCTGTTCGCTCCCGCAACTGATGGCCGTGGGCTAAACAGCTTCAAATCGTCCTTTCGATCCATGGAGGACAACAAAAACGTACCTCCAGTGACGCGTGATCTCATGTATCAGCTCTTTGGTAGGTCCACATCGAAGATATACAGGCTGATTTTGACCACCTCCCGTGATCACGACAGGATGGTACAATGCGCCTCCTCACGATCCGCGATTCTCTCCGCTCCTGTACCCCTCTCATGAAGGCCTCCCTCGTGCATATATCCAAGCGATGGAACTCGATCCACTCAGAGACGATGCGATCGTATACGGCAAAGTATTGCGTGATGCGGGCGTCGAGGTCAAGTTCGATCTGTACGTCATCAACTCTTATTTGACGGAGGCATATGGTTTGCTGACAGCGCGCGCTATTCGTTCTCGATACCCAGGTACCCGGGCGTGTCCCACGGATTCCACTACAACTGGCCAGAAATCAAGGCTGCGGCCAAGGTCCGGGCGGACTTGGTAGATGGAATCAGGTGGTTGTTGAAGGACCAAACTCAGTGAAGCTTGGCTTCGTCCTTACATTAGTATGTACCTGTCCACACTGCCTGTGTCGATTGTTTTTCGTCGAATTCATGTTAAATAATGCTGATTCTGTGACTTTTGTTGCCGTTGCTAAGTAGTGATTGCGACATATGCCATTCGGTAACAAAATCCGGTCCGGAATAGATATCAGGTATCTCAGGGACACACGCATCGAGGAATCGAGAAACTTTGTAGTCTATCCCATGATTACGGCAGCTTGGTCACGCCACAACGTCAGCCCATATATGCCAGCATGAATGTCAATAGCTGCAGAGTTTGAGTTGGGCATTGTATGGCTCGCCGGACCCAATTCACCTACCAGTGGTCGAGAAGCGCTGTATACGTCCCACGGGTGCCACTCATTCATCAGAGGTATATAGGTAGGGCTGGGACCGTGTCCTCTGCGGTTCCCGAGACCTCCCTGACAGAGTGATGGATCCCGAGCTCGCAGCTGCTATCGCCTCTAGTGGCGCGTCAAACATGAAGCTCTCTCCTGATGTTGCTTCCACTCGTGGGTTCTTCCACGCCGCCTTCACGGAAAGTTTCAGGTCCTTCGCCAAGCCCCGCCTTCCTCCAGGTACCGTTGTAGTTCCTTTAATTTGCCTTGCATGAGACGTGCTCAACCAGTATGCAGAGAGCCTGTATGAGGTGCATGAGCAGACTATCCCTGTCAAGAACGGCACGATATCTGTGCGCTGCGTCATCCCGGCCGATGAAGACAAACATAAGACCTATCCCGTACTGGTGAACATTCACGGGGGAGGTACGTCGAACCCCCAAAACCTCAAGGGCACGCATTGCATATCGATGAGGGCACTCAAGCTTCTGGCAGGATGGAGCGTCGGCAGTAAGGAGATCGATGACTGTACTCTTCGGGAGCTTTGCGTCACGCTGGGCCTCTCCACCGTGAACGTCGGGTATCGGTGTGTAGTGACCTTGAGATGCTATAGGACCGTCGCATCGCATATCGTCTAACTTTTGGCTATTACAGCCTTGCGCCTGAGCATCCCTTTCCCACCGCAGTCGATGATTGCCTTGCGGCACTTCAGTGGGTACGAAGACCGCACACACGCTATTCTACTCAAAAAGCTGATTTTATTGCCATAGACGGCAGAGAACACGACCCTCCTTAGAGTGGATCTGTCCAAGGGCTTCCTCGTCGGCGGGATGTCGGCGGGCGCGAACCTCAGTGCGGTCGTCAGCCACATCGCGCGCGACGACCCATTCTTTGAAGGGCGACGGCTGACAGGTCAGCTGTTGCGTGAACCGCTCGTGTGTCACCCAGACGCCTACCCGGAACGGTGAGTGCTGGAAGGGCCAGCTGAAGTGAGAATTGCGCCTGATATTGTGCTTTGTCATGCGGCGCGGTAGGTGGAAGTCGGAGTTGCGGTCGATAGAGGAGAACAAGAACATCCCGCCAGTCACGCGCGATTTCTTGGATCTGTTCTTCGGTATGTGAAGCGCGTGGGCCGCTCTTGCTTCTTCGAGTTCGGCTGACCCGTCGGCATCGCGGCTGCAGGGTGGTACAATTCACCTCCGCACAACCCTCGTTTCTCGCCGCTTCTGTATCCCTCTCACAAGGGCCTCCCTCGTGCATACATTCAATGCATGGAGCTCGACCCGCTACGCGACGATGGCGTAGTGTACGCGAAGGCGCTCCTCGAGGCAGGGGTGGAGGCCAAGCTAGACTTGTACGTCTCCAAGCCAAGTGGTCAATCTCATGTTACTAACCTCAATGAATGGGTCTGACTGCTCAGGTATCCAGGCGTTTCGCATGGATTCCACTATGTCTGGCCGACGATCAAGACTGCAGACAAGGTTCGGGAGGATGTGGTGGAAGGAGTGAAGTGGTTGTTGAACATGGAGGTTAGGTGAGACTTATTCGCGATACGCGTTCAAGGTGACTTGGGTGATTTGAATCTGACAATCTCTCTCGACTCGGACGCAACTCAAGCGCGTCGGTATCACAGCGTCGGAATATGTTGTAGGCAACACTGACCAGTGCGAACTGTCCTCGACTCCTCGCAAGGGTTTGTGAATGTGATGCTGAGTATAGACCAGGGCCGATGCGTTCTCGCGAGTTGCCAATGCTATGAAGAGAGATCATAGTACTTTTGCTCACGACACATCTGCACGTCAGCCGGGTCGAATGTGCCACCCCACCGTTACTGAGGCCGACATGATAAGAATACGACGTCTCGACCACAGCAAGAGCCCGAGGGTTCACGGAACGGATTCGATCTCTGCCATTCCGGCAGGGTTTCATCCGTTGAAGTGATTGATCATCATATACTGCGCCGACTCTCGACATCCGCTGCGCCGCACCCTCGCAAGGGCCTTGCGTTGGCACCGCAGGTCCTTGATTGAACTTCCCATCTCCCTGAGCCCACAATTGGATTCCCAAACCCAATGCGTAACCTCTTCTCGCTACGTATTCGCTTAATACTCATCAGCTGTTTGTAGCTTTCCGTGGCCTTCCAGATCTGACGGGAGTGCGCGTACCTTGTCAGCGATGCTGCGAAGAAGGCTATGACCTCCAAGACGATTGTACCTCTCACCGCGGGCGGCTGTCGCCGATACTCTCTCCTCCGTTGGTCATACATTCGACTTGCAGGCTTGTTGATGAACTTGCCCATAGTATGGCGAAGCCGCTCTTAGTCACATGGTGGCAAGCAAGCGTATGGTGGCCGATTTTGCTGGAGTCCATGCATCACTCGGCTCGACCGGCGCAGCAGATGAGGGAACAAGCGGTGGTGTACGCAAGAGTGCTTCGTGAGGCAGGGGTTCCAGTCAAGTTTGACTTGTACGTCTGTCCATCGATTTTTGGTCACTATAGGAAATTGAATTAGCTGACCTGCCAACTCGCAAGAACCCTGGGGTAATCCACGGATTCTACTACAGTGGGCCTGGAATCAACGCTGCGGCGAAGGTTCGCGCTGACTTGGAGGAGGGGATCAGATGGTTATTGGGTGACAACGAAGCCCAGTGAAGTCATCTTGAATGAGCGTCGGACATTCTGCAGATCCTTCTCACCCGACATAGTAATCACATACAGTATGCGCACGTTCAAACACCGCACGAGGATGCTTGAGAATGGCTCGCCCATCATGCCAGTGGATCATGAAACCCATTCGTTGCCGGAACGATTACTTCGACAATGATGAGCATATTTAGTACAGTATCCAGAAGTTTGAACCATTACATCGTAACAATCGGCATAGCGCACTATTGTACAATTGTCCATACCGCATATTACACACGGGACGCAAAGTACACAAGAATCCGACAAGCACTAAGTTCCTTGAATTACGCCTCGCCGGCCTTGATCTTCTGGCCCTGCTCCACCTTCTCGTGCTTGCCCTCAATCTTGCCGAGAAGCACCTTCGCCTCGCCCTTCATCTTTTCCATGAACCCGGCCTTCTTCTTGCGCTCCTTGTCGCCGGCGTCATCGCGCGCCTGATTCGGGGGCTGGCTCTGCTCCGCCGGGCGGTTGGCATCCGCCTGGGTCGCGCCGAGCGACTTCTCTCCCTCGCTAGCGGGATTGACGAGGTTCTCCGGCGGCGGGTGTAGTTCCGCTGGGTGGTAGTCTGTATCGTAACCAGCACCCTGAGATATGTGATCAGTACCGTGTGTTCTCAACAGGTGATACGATGCCATGGATGGTCGTAACATTGACGCGGTGCGCTTCCCCACATACCTCCTCGGAGCGCTCCACGTCTGAATTTTCAAAGTCATTATCGCGCTCAATGCGCGCAGCATCACCATTCAAAGGCACAGAACCCCACTGGGCACGTTTCGCGCCCAGGGCATGCGCTCGAGGGCGAAGCGTGGCGTGCGAGAGGTTGGCCTGCGTCTCACGAGGCTTTCCCTGTTTGTCGCGCTCACTCGACTCGGCGAAGCCACCTGTACCCGGATCGCCAGGGAGGGAAGGGTACTCTTTCTGAAGCCGCGCGCAACGACCACCGACCGTCCCCGACCATCCATAGGAGTTCATCTGAGCGGACGACGGGTAACTCACCTTGTTCGGCAATCCATGGTGGCCGCTCTTCTGTGCTTTGTCGCTTGCAGGCCGCTGGTCCTCCTTCGCGGTCGTCTGGGCCGGAGTTCGCGTCACATTCCCCGTGCCAGTCCCTTGCTGATGTACGCGTTCGTCAGGGAGGACGGTCGCGCCTTGCTCATCACGGCCACCAACAAGCGCGCCAACGCCACCGACGTGCGTAGGTGCGCCAGGCGCTTCGTTGCCATGTGGCTCTTGGGAGGGCATGGTGCGACTGGCGCCACCGATGACGCCTGCGACCGTTTGGCCTGCGCGCTCATCAGGTGCAAGCGCGACGGACGATTCGTCGCGGCCACCGACGAGCGCACCGACGCCGTCGACGTGCCGCATTTCGCCAACAGCAACCTCGTTGCCTGCCGTCTCCTCAGAGGGCTTGAGAGCTACTTGCGCAGTAGTGTCCATAGCACCCGAGTCGTACTGTGGGTGTGCCGACTCTTCGGGAAGGCGAGCGACGTGGGGCTCATCTTGGAAACCGGGGAGCGCTCCCGCACCAGAAGAGTGGTCGCCTGCCTGGGCACCGAATAGCTCACGGCTCGGGACTGTCGAGGCAGTCACTGACGTACTGTGGGCTCCTGCGACGGCGGGCACTGCGTTTGGAAGATGTACGTTAAATGCATTTCACTTTGGGCGCATGGGCAAGAGCTGCGTACCTGTTTGCTTGACAGTTTGTGCCGTCTGCTGAGCCTTCTCCTTGGCGGTTTCTGTAGCTTGCTGAGCCTTGCGCACAGCGGCGTCCTTCGCGGATTGAGTATCCTGACTCGACGGAAGGTAGCCTGCAGCGGTATCCTTGATGGCATATGCGCCTGCAGCAATGGCAGCAGCAGCCCCGGCGGCAGTGGGATAGCGCTCGCTATCGACACGCTCATCGGGGAGCTTGGGAACGGCGGTTTCGGTCACCGGTCCAGGGAGAGAGCCGACGCCCGCGGTGTGCTCCCCTTGGGATGCACCGCTTACTTCCCTGGTAGGGAACGAGGTAACGTGCTCGGTGTCATGCTCTGAAGCGCGAGCGCTGCTCATGGTGGCTGTTGTCGTCGCGGTCGTAGCTAATGGTCGTGTTAGGCATCGGTGACTTTTTTGCACAATTAAAGTACGCTACTTACGAATGTAAGCGGAGACTGTCTCAACGACACCCTTGGGGAGGTACTGTGCCGCGGTCTCGGCTGCACTTTGGACTACCCTTGTGGCGGTCTCTGCCGCGCTTTGAGCAGTCTCCTTCACGGTCTCGGTCGAGATGGGAATTTCAGGCTTGGCGGCCTGCTCGCCTGGAGTAATGGGGTACGCGCCAGGCACGTCTACTCCTGGAGTGGAAGGGGTAACGTTGTACGCCTTGGGGTCAAAAGGCGGCTTCTGTGCGTCGTTGGCGGCAGATACAGAGACACCTGAGGTAGTCGGCTGAACAGATGTGGAGTTGGTGGAGGTGGAGAGAGCAGGAGCAGCGTCTGTGCGAGCAAATGCAGCGGTGGTAGTGGAACGCGCCCATTCACCAGCAGGGGTGCCGGGCTGGGTGGTGTCGAGCTGCGGTGGAATGCCAGACATGTTGGTTTGTGTGGTTCGTGATCGGAGGGAAGATGAAGATGGACTGTCGTGAAGATTGAATATGAGAAGTCGTGACTGGTCGTGAGGTCAAGAGAAATGTTGGGAAGAGAGTGATGGGGCTGAAAGGCTGTTATATACGCTCTCGCTGGTGGAGGGTGGAGGGTGGCGACTGCACGTCATGTACCAGGATGACGTCAAATTCCCATTTTTGGAGTCAGCACCAATGGGAAGGGTGGCTGTGCCAGTGCGTAAGTGCTGCGCGCTTCTGTGGCTCCAAAGGACTACTGCAATATGCAGCTACTTGTATGGATCTGCGTGGATTCCACTCCTAGGCCTCGGACCTTCAGGCCTCGGAAGGTACATCACCCGCACATTGGATGACTTCCCGTAAGGATTTAGAAATTTAGAACTGATTCTAAATCCTAGATTCAGGCAAATTTGGAAGGTATGCCGAGATCCCGAGCAAAATTTAATCTCCGAAAACGAGTCCGTCAGGTTTCTAAACTCTAATTCGAGTCGTGTTTAGAAGGGGGGTAGGCACCCCCCTTCTAGTTTTAAACTGCGTTCTAAACGAGCCAAACGGGAAGGCGACGGACCATTTTTGGTTTCCAAAGACATGACTAATCTCTGCCCCATCACTAAATTACCAAAACCGTACAGGAGCAACTGCTGAGTAAGCAGTCGGTGGTGGTGAAAAACCGAGACTGCGAGGTTACGAGCTCCGCTCAGATCTCCCATCAATCTCACATCTAGAAATTTAGAACCAAGTTCTAAATCCTTACGGGAAGTCATCCATTGATGCCGCCCTCCGTGCAACCCATACTGCACTTTCTGTGAGGTGAGATAATCGTCGAGCCTCGAGGCTCTCCTAAAGGACGTTTGTAGGGCTACTTCGTAATTGTCAGACAACTGAGTACGAAACAATAGCGAGGAGATGGTGGTCGTAGGAGATCTTGGTGCATGGTAACGACGATGAGCCCTGTATAGCGTGGTTGGCTTGTCTACTCTGGACAGAAGGTGCGGAGCTCAACAATGATATACTTACCACGTTGAATCACAGCAGCAAGAAGACGTATAATCGTGACAAAAGAATATCATGACAAAGCGCAGGGCGCACGCACGGCTAGTATACAATGAGAGAATACATCGTCACCTGTCCTGACGGTTTGGAAGACAAGATATAAGAGTCCAAGGGCAAAGTACTGAAGCTGTTCAAAGGACAGTAGGCTCGGATTGATCAGACTTGAAGCGAAGTCGCGCAAGGAGCACGCTATCCCATCTCCCGCCCCGGTTATACTTCGAGACCTTCTCTGCATATTGGTGGGGACTCCTTCCATCGTCAGCGGAAGTCGAGGGCTCGTCGACTTCAAACGTGAATTCTCCCCATGGCTGTCCTGCTTGCGGAGAACGGAAAACGTTGAAGCTTGCCCTGCCGTTCCGGTGCTCGTGACTAACTAGCAGGGCGTATTGCTCTGCTTCAAGCGTCCCTATTACTGCAGAACATTGTGCGCTCTCAGTGCTGACATGGCGTCGCAGGCGAGGGCAGTACTCACCGAGACACACGTCCTCTTTGACGATGCTGTGCTCTTCTTGATACAAGGCGAGGATCTGGTCGATGTTCTCCCTCAACCACTTCTTTGGCGTCGCGAGGTCTTCGATATACCGGTATACCGTCGATTCTGTGAACAGTCGCGTCGCCACATGTCCGGCACGCAACGGCTCTAAATAGCGGCGTGTGTATCGTGCAGGACCTTGTCCGCGAGAGATTCCCGCCCAGGAAGCCACCATATCCATCCCACGTTGCGCTACGCCCCGTCTGTCTTGTCGTTCCTTGCTTTGGTTGATACGACCGTATGAAAGAAGCGAAGGTATGGGTTGCGCACGTCCCTCCGGCGACTTGGACGGATTGAGTGAGTCGAACAGGATGATGAATTCGCCTCCACGAGACGGGCTGTGGTACCCAACAGCACCGATAGGAACCTTCGAAGGTGACCAAAGCGGTAGCGTCACTGTGTCCCCCATGTCAACGTGTCCAACCAAAAAAAAGGGTCATTGTCACTTACAAGTTGGATTGAATTCGTGAATCAAGAACCTCCTATACCGTCTTTCATCCTCCACATCGCTAGTATGCTCCTTCTCGAGAAGCGGAGAGCTGACAGAACTATGCACTTCATGAACTTGACTTTGTGGCGACGAGGCATATTCTTGTCCTCTCTGCGGCGCTGCTGTAGAGACACTCGGATCCGGGGATATGGTAGCATGGCGATCCAGACCCTGTTTCATGGGTTCTGTGAGCAATGACGAGAAGTATTTGCCGAGCAGGGCGGTTTCAGTGTCTTGCACGCGCGAACCTCCGGTGCTGGCAGAGAAGATTTCGTGGAGCTTCCCCAGAGCTTGCTCTATGTGCACAAAGGAAGGGCGTTGGGCAGGGTCACGAGCCCAGCATTCGGATACGATTCCTGCCAATCCCGAAGACCACGGTTGATTGTGAGGTAGAAATGGTCGTTCGTTATGGCCTGAACGCGCGGAAATGTAGCATCGGCATCAGTAGCTTGGTAAAAAAGGCTTTTGACGCACCCAGAACTATTTGTCTAACGGCGTCGTCATCTGCCATAGGCCATGGAACTGCGCCATGGGTGCAGATTTCCACGCAGGTGATGGCGAAGGCGTAGACATCGGATTGGAAGGTAACACCGTTTTCTCCGGACATGAGCTCGGGGGCCTGCCACCGCAGTGAATCGGCTGCGTAAATGCTTTAATCGACATATGGTGTGCAGGAATGTGAGGTACAAACGGAAGGGAGGGATGCCGCTGATGCGATATACCTCAGCTTTCATATCGCTTTGCCCGAAGTTATAGACCACACAGTGACCCTCGTCGTCGACCAGGATGTTCTCCGCCTAGCAGAAGAGCGATCATCATCACGATGCACAGCACGAAGAGCACCTTCGAACTTCACGCACCTTGAAATCACCATGCAGTATGTCTTGCGAGTGGAGGTATGACATGCCCTTTGCGATTTCAAGGGTCATACAGAGCAAGTCCACGGTGTTCTCCTTGGGGATCCTACGAATATGCTGCACGAGCGAGCCGTTGTGGTAGTATGGGTGCACTGTGTGCCATGGAGGATCACTATACCCAGACGACGCGCCGAGCAGCTCGAGTACGTGAGGATGATGGAGGGCCTTCCAAGTTGAGATCTGTGCAGCGGTCACGAACCGAGCGGTGTCAGAACAAGTCTGCACGCGGAGGACCAACAGTAGAACACGCAGGATCTGATGCAGCTCGTATCCACGCATTTGCATGATGCATTGATGGGCAGACGGTGCGCAAACTCGTCGCGAGCGAAAATAGACTTGTCACATAGCATGAGGCGTTAAATACTCTCACCTGCTGCATGAACATGTGCCGTGGTGTGGCTTCAGCCAAAATCTTGATCACCACGGCCTGCCCCTTCCACGTGCCCCTGTAGACCTTGGACCATGCACCTACGCTGATGAGTTCCTCTCGATCTATCTCGTACCGCGTGATGGTCCAGCCTGGTAGATCGTCCGGCGCAGCTCTGTTGAATTTGCTCAGAACATCGATGCTCGCCTTCAAGAATTCCAGCGTTTCGCCTCGAGGAGTCCCGATGAGAGCCGCCTGTTCTGTTTTCTTCGCTGCAATGGAAGCGGGAGCTTCTTCGAAGTGCAGATAGTCCAGGCTTTCACCTTGAGCATCCTTCGCTAAGCTCGCTTCCAGTTCCTCCTGCAGTGCTCTGACAGCCTCCGGCATCTCGTCCCGTGTGACGCCCAGGATAGAAGTGAACTCCCTCAAGCTTTCGCTTCTGGCTGCTCTGACGGCTCTTCCGAGCTCTTGCTCGATGTCCAGGTCATCGAGCGCAAGCCCATCGTTGATGTGAGCAGCAGGACTGGTTGTATGGGGAGGTTTCGATGGATTGCTGTCATCGACGAGAGTGCCGAGATCAGGACCTGTGTCTTGCCTTGGAGTGTTGTCGTTCAGTTGGCGATGGACACGAAGTGCGAGGGAGAACTGTGAAGTGGGGAGGAATCAACCGGTGTTCGACACGTCATTACGAGAAGATCCTACATTGAATGATAACAATACATTTTCGAGATTGTCAGAACAGCTCAAGAGAGCCTGTCGATTGACACGGCGCTTCAGGAAGCCGGTAATGAACGTGCCACTGGATTGCTTGATCACAGTTTTGTAGGCCTGATCGAAGGCTCTGTAGGAGCGTCAGCGGGTGCGCCACGCGCGCGTTGTTCTAGCATGATACGTACTCGGTGAGGCGAGCTATCGGTATTCTCAGATTGACGTCAGCTGCATTGCCTGCGTCTACGACTTCGTCGCGAACTGCCTTCAACATGACAGCGCAAGAATCCGCCAAACGCAGACACCCATGGCGAAACACCTGAACCACCATGTCATCGATCCTTCAACGAACTCTAAATAGTGGCGCGTACCCTGGCAGTTTGGGCGGCAACCCAAAGTTGCAGTAGAATCTGTGCAGCCTCGGTAAGGGGAGCCACAGGCTCGTCAATATCTTCAGCTGCTTCCGGAAAGTGTTGTACAACGTCTTCCGCCTCCCCGAGGACCGCCACGAGTGCGTCTCTCACATGCTGCAAAGATCCAGAGTTGTAGACTAGACGTGGAAGCGCGAATAGTTTCAATGCATACCTCTCGGATGGCTTCGTATTCCGAGAGCATCCGCTCTACGGAAACTTCGGCAGATGTGGGTGTACTGGCCAGGACGCTCTCGTCAATCACCTTGCTATGCTGGGTCAACTTTTCATTTCCGCCAACTGCATACACAGTGCCCACTGACATGCCATAAGCGTGGGCGTAAGACTCGGAGGAGGCAGATATTGAACGAACCTCCATCGTTACTGACGATGATCGTAGGCGAGAGCGTGTACAGTGCCGATCTCAGATCCTCTGGCCACCCTGGCTACATCCGCATGAGAATATCACAAACACGGCTTCGAACTAACAACTCATTACCTGTTTTTGTAGAATCTCGTAGAGGTCTACATCTGAAGCGATCGCCATTCTGGCATCGGAGTTCTGCTCCAACGTACAGAGATGAGCAACATGGCGCCGACGGGCGTGAGTCAGCGCCACAAACCTCTAGTATGTAGTCCAAGAGAACATCCACTGGATCTGAGAGCTGTGAGAGAACCTGTTAGTCGCCTTGACGAAGAGCGAGCTCGTCCACCGACAATCACCTCGCCATCAGCAGCAGCACGCTCGTTGCTGTCTCTGTCCGTTTCATAGTCCGAGTCTCCACTAAGAGCACTCAGTGGCTGTTCTGTACGAGGGTCGTCCTCATGTCTTGGGAGCTCATGAGGTCCCGCACCGGCCTTGAGAAACCTGGGAACCAGCCTTCGCTTGGCCTTCACTGAGTGGATGAAGAGACATTGATCATAACGCCTGAGTGCTTCATCTTGAGAGTCCTCTATCAGGAGGGCCTCAGAATGATGAGCTCGGGGGTTGGTTCGCGTGGGCGGACCTATCCGCCAATGGGTGGACGGAAGGGATTGATCGGAGATCGTGAACGACATGTTTGCGGTGCCAGGAACCGCGCCCAAGGCACCAGTCAGGACCCCTTTTTTGTTGCGATACCTGCCACGGAATGCGGCGACAGCCCACCGTATAGATTTAGTGGTGCCAATGACAAAACGTAGATCTTGCTCTCGAAGAGGGAACCCTCGTACTTCGGTGGCGAACCTATACCAGCTATCGAAGTTGGCGCTGATATAATTCTTGATGGTGCTCTCGGCGAGTACTTCGTGCGACATCGCGGCTGGATGAAACGATAGGATGGCCCCCGCGTCATCGCGACAGAGGAATGAAAATCCGATGTTTCCGGAAGGGCCAGTCGTGGTACTGCTGGATGTCAAGAATTTAGCAGGGACGTGGTATATCTTGGACGAGGACCCACGTACCTGCCAGCTCCAAGATTCGTTGAGGCTGCCCTCTGCTTGATGCTATTACTGCAGAGGAGTGTCTGACCGATCTTCTCTCGAGGCCCTATGAAAGCTAGACCTCGTGTAGAGAGCGGGACAAATCCGTCAGGTGTCTCCTCCCACGGCTGCGAGTCCTCCGCTGCTCTGAAGGCGTTGAATACTGGGATGAATTCGCCTTCACGGACCCAACCGACATCGCCTAGCTCGACAGGCTTCATTTGAGGGGCTGGGTCAGGAACCCATAGCGGGAAACCATATTGTAGACCTTCGAGCTGCTCGGCATAAATGTTCCAGGGAGCGCCGCTCATCCTTCGCGCGAGTTTTGCTGGAAACTCGTAGCCGCGGAGAGCGGATGAAGGATAAGGAGGGGTGGGGGCAAGGCAACGCAGCCTTGGATATCTGGACGATACTGCGTACGATTAACTCCTACATAGACGGAGATTAGGTAATTCAATTGACATCGTCATATGAACGGCAGGTATAGATGCTCAGAATTTGGCGGATCACCGAGGTGGGATCGGCCGACGCGTACGAATGCAAGTACATAGTGCGAGTAGTACTAGTTCAAGAGTATGTATGTCGTGGCATGACTTACGGAGAGTGCTCAGTGCATGCGGCGTTTCCGGGCAGACGCGCTGACCGAGAGACGGCGAGAGTAACAGTACAGATCCGATCGGTACGCGGGCGTCTACGGTCCAATCAGGAACGCACCCTTTGGGTCACGTCTACCGTCTTGGAACTTGAACTCTCGGCCACTGGCACTGCTCTCACACTCGCTCAGTGATAGCTCTGCTGTCCTCTAACGCGCGCACCTGCTGCTATACCGAAAGAAGGAGTCTCTTTCAATGCGAGCCTTGCAAGTTCATTGTCGGACTTTGTTGACGGTGTCGACGATAGAATGGAGACTCGCTGCTCAAACTCTGTCATGCCACCATCGTCGTCTTCAACTCTTGCGTCGTTTCCATCGATCACGACCGGTGCAAGCGGAGTCTATTGTACTGGAACCAAAGTCTCCCAGGGAAGAAGCCAAGCTCAAGGTCCCAGAGCATTCACCCTCCGCATACGTCCAACCTATCATACGCACACTTCGTCCTGAAGCTCTTTCCACTGAGGACCACGTCGTATTTTCCGTAGAACAGGGATATTGCTTCGTATGGGACGCTCTTGCGGCAGGACAGTCGCCGTCTTCCTCCATCTCCACCTCTCTGGCTCAAAACAATCGCCCTTTCGCCAACATCCGCTACTCGAACGAACATACCCGCTTTCCTGCCGGGTTGCAAGGGTTCTTCTACTACTACACCTACAAACATGGTGCCCCTCTTACCTCAGGAGAACTTCGCTTTCGCAGGACGTCTTCTAATGATCCTGCCGCATTCTCTTCTGGAGAAGATCTCAAGGCCGCTCACGGTCTGCCCTGGCGCATGCTGCTCCCGACGCTCGCATCATCTCCGACCTATGAAACCATCTGTCGCATTCTACGTCGCGATGGCTTAGTGGACGAAGAGACACTTCGCGTTGCTGCTAGAATGGGCAGCTCACGCGCACGTCGCACGGAGCAGATCTCGTTGATTCACTCGCTCCGCCAGCCGTTCTATCTCGACTTCGCTTCGCCGATCCACTGGTGGCACATCATGGGCCGAGATACTATTTATTTCGCTCGTCCAATGTCCAACGTCCTCGCCCCGAAGCTCGAGGGTCATCGGTTTCCCTCTCCGTGGCTAGGTGTGCCTCTGCCCTGTCAGCCCTCATAGTGGCCCATCCGCTCACAGTCTCTTTCCCCTTCCGCAGGCAGCGCAATCTGTGCATTTGTCCCGTCAAAACATCCATCTCACAAAGAGCGCAGGATCCTCAACATCATCGTCCTTTCCATCGTCGAGCCTCCCACGCCGAATCCCGCATTCCCAAGCTACCTCCTCCCCGACATCAGCCAAACGCCACCTCGCGTCGGAGACATGCTTCGGCGCGGCCGTTCACCTTGGGCCCTCGACGTCGACTCTTGTGAGCCATGGCGCGCAGAGGGCTTTCGGACCTTGTTCGAGAACGCGCAGCTACCGTCACCGAGGACGGGTAGACTTGTTGGACCGCGGAAAGGCTAATATGTCTGTACGCACGCGCTCAGTGCGTTCTTCACCGAAACCCCGCATCTACTCTCACATTCAATGCTGCATATCTCGGCCCTGCATCAGGCAGCATGCTTGCGAATCTCGATGCCTGGTTCCTGCTGGCTCTTGAGAAGGCCCCGAACAATCTAAGCGATATCGTAGGTACATGCATGGCAATTTTCGTCAAACATATGTTGTATATGTGACTATGCCATTGCAAGATGATCTCCCATGATCGTGGAGCCCGCTGGAACGCTTGGCCTGCCGATTTCAAGCGCACCCCAGCGGACCTGGTGTGGTTGATTCTAGGATTAGTGGTACATCCGAAGTGAGTCACCGTACGTTATCATGCCTGCCAACGAGCCCTCAGGAATGTGTTCATTGGCAGCTCTCGCTGGCGTCATCGCAGGAGAGATGTGGTGAGCCTGCATTCGAGCATGACACGTCAGCAACGTGCATGTAGCGCATGCTGTTCCCGACGATCCACCGGCTGCTCGGATCCGTTAGCTGCTATACATACAAGTTGGAAGCTTGCTGTCCCAGGCCACCTCCTTGTTGCCGCGCTTATTGCACGTTCCTTGTAGCGCGCTACTCTGACCTGCGTCCCTGTCAATGTAAGTACTCATGACACTCTAGTACTGCTCGCTCTGTACACCCCATCCTACTCGTTGCTTTCTCTCCTGTTAGTCTAACACCTTCCAAGCCGCCTTGGTATCTGGTCGTGATGGCTCCCCGGAACAGCAGCGATGAATCGTACATTGAAGCCTCTGAGCCCCAGCTCCTTGCCACGACTGGTGGGCCTCCAAGCAAGACGGAGAGTGACTCTGCGTCTGACCCTGGTCTAGTTCCTTTGTCGAAGACGGTATATCATGTACCCGAAGATGACAATCTATCACACCCCAGCCGTTGGCGGGATACTCTCCCCGGGTCTGTATCAAAGGAATCCTCCATCGACAGTTTTCAAGAGCACGCTTCTCTCTCCTCCATCCCACTCGCTTCTTTTCCCGCACGGTCGTATTCCGAATCTATTGGAAGCATCAACTTGCCTACAGAGGGCTCTGTAGCCCTTGCATCGTCTCGTTTTCAACTCCCCGAAAGGGAGGGGTCCGTTGAGGCTGTCTCGTGTTCGAACGACCCAGAGGGACCTAGCGTTCACTCCGAAGCCCCTCAAGTAACTCACAAGCATGCAATTGCCCATAGCGATCAACCTGAATCCCGCGGCTTGTTGCCCAACGCGGATGATGTTCGCGTAGAAGTGGGGGCTCCCGCCGAATCCGATCAAACTTCAATTGTCGACGACCAGGTTGGCTCATCTGTGTTACACTCGATGGCAGGTCCCTCTGTGTCGCTTTCTCTAGAGCCTCATCTAGACGATAGCATCGGCGCTGTTCCCAATGGCCGCAATACGCCACCAACCTCCGCTTCATTGTCGCGTGCAGCTATCCATGCATGGCCACTCAACCCTGCACCAGGTCCTGCCGCAGATATACGAGATGACGCGCTCTTACTGCCCCCCGCAGACCTCGAGCCACCTGTCATCGATCGTCCCTCATCGCACTCTCACGATCAAGTCATAGCCAATGTGCCTCAGATTGCCTCCTCTCTATCGGACCATCAGCCGACGTCGGGCCTAGCCTCTCCCGTGGGTCTGCCCGGCAACTCCGTCCCAGCCGCTCGAGGACAACACACTCTCGTTCCACCGCACTCTCCATCTTTTGACTATGCCAATCCCACCGTTTTGGGACGGGCGGCGCATGCCAATGCGTTGGTAACTACTCATGAACCCAATGACATCAACCCTGGACTGTACGCAATCAAACAAGTATGTTCCCTCGCCTCATTGTGTCGGACGCTGTCTCATATCCGGCTATCACCCGCAGCGTGTCAAAGATGCTGTACTTGCCATCCTTGGAGCCGCAGACCCACTCGTGGAGGAATTCCTAGAACTTGCGGTCAATGTGGGCGCTTTCGTGCCCTTCATACCTCTGAGGGAAGCTGCGGAAGCCCTCCTGCGAATTTGGAACGCCGTCAAGCTAGTGAAGGTATGCAGAGTTCGTTGCTCTGAGTCTCGAGTGAATATGAACATCGTGATTTAGACGAATCAGCATGCATGCCTGCGGTTGACGGATAGATGTGCTACCTTCTTGATTTCAATCCGTGAAGCTGTCGCTGGAGCGCAGTATAATTTAGGTATAGAGCTTCGAGCGCCTATCGCTCGGTTAGTAGCGTAAGTTATCCTCATCCACTCCTCTTCCTAGACGAGGCTCATCTGGATCAAGAGCGTTCGATCGTATTCATGGCGTCGTCCTGAAGCATGTCGAACTACCTTTCATCAAGAGATTAATCCATCAGAAGGACATTCAAGCGGCCCTGTTGGAGTGCCAGGACGATCTTCAAGACGCCCTCACAATGTTCGGCGTACGTCCCAGGCCCCGACTTGATTTATATTCTCGCTGTATTGATCTCTCTCATTTGCATTCTATCAAATTTTTAGTTCAACGTGCAATTTCTCATCGCCCAGCAGGTCATGAACTCGCAGAGGCCCGCGCCTCCGCTCAGCTGCCCTCAGACTAGAGTACGAAGCGCGTCCACAGCGTCTTCGAATGGGCCTATGCCTTCAAGCGAGCGGCCAGCCAATGTCGAAGGCATACTTGCTGAGCTAGGTGCCGTGGCCGCGCGTCAGCTTGCATCTGATTTCGCTCGCGATGCAGCCGATCTTCGGCGGCTCCTACGAGGTGCTTTGGAGGCCCACGACGATCGGGAGATGCTGCGTATCCTCCAAGTTGGTCAGCGTGAGATGCCTGAGGCGATCATTACATTGCAACGGGCCATCGCAAGTAGTTCGCTCGGCACCTCTCACCTGGACCTGTACGATGGAAACACCGGCGTGGTGGTATCTGGGACCCCCGACAGACGAGATGCACCAAGGGATATTGTAAGCGCAGGCTCGACTACGGCGTCTGAACACGATGTAGAGAAGGAGTTCATGGTGGCGGGAATTAGCTTGTTGAAGCGTATGAGCGCGAACGTGATCCTCCCTAGTTGGACGATCACTCGATTCGAGCTCTATCAAGGCAGGCTGATTGGTACTGGTGGTTGGGCGAATGTGTTTGAAGGCAAGTGGAATGGGCACGTTGTGGCGATCAAGGTGTTGGTGGCCGCGACGCCGAGGGAGCTCTTTCACAAAGAGGTGAGCCAAAGCCTCCGAATCTGGGGTTGGGGTTGGGGATACTCTCACATAGACAGGGGGAGATAAGGGAACTTAGCCGTGCGGGTGCCCCCCCCCCCCCCCATCCACCCATACAGCTTGTACTGATACGAGACACGCAGGTTTCGATATGGAGGACATTGCAACATCCGAACGTTCTCCCTTTGTACGGCGCATCGGCAACAGAAAGTGATCCTCCATGGTATCTCGTGAGCCCGTACATGCAACACGGCTCCCTTGTCGCCCATCTCCGAAGGGTTCCTTCCCTTGAAGAAGTCGATGTCCTCAAATTCGTTCATCAAATTGCGAAAGGAATGACTTTCCTTCATCACAAGGATGTCGTTCACGGAGATCTCAAGGTCCGTCGCGTCTGCTCGTGCATTGCACGCGTGTCCCGTTTGAAACCTCAACCGTGGATGCAGGGTGTCAATGTCCTCGTGAATGACAAAGGTCACTGCGTAATTTCGGACTTTGGTCAAAGTGAGATGAAGCTCGAGGTATGCCGCACCAGTGGAATGTCATTCTCCCGTACGTTTTCATCCGACAATGTGGTGCTCGATATTCGATTCTCCTCTAACGTAAGTTCAGAAGGTACACTACGCTGGAAAGCACCAGAGTTGTTATCTGGTGGGGGTGTGCTGTCGAGAGCAACCGACATGTATGCTTTTGCAGTCACCGTCGTCGAGATCCTGAGCAAAGGGAAGTTACCTTGGGGCACATTAGATGATAACATCGTACAATTCCGGGTGTTGCGTGAGTTCCCTACCATGTCTGGTTTTCTTCATGATGCGACTCAACGTGGTTGATGGTATACTCCCAGAAGGCGACCGTCCCGCCATTGAATCATCTTTGCAATCCCAGTGGTACAACTCATTGGTCGGGCTCTTGAATGGATGCTGGCAACAAGATCCATCCATCCGGCCAGACTTCTCCAAGGTCGATCAGGAAGTGCAAGAGCTGCGTGCCCAGGCCAAGCACGGCATCACAGCACCGTCTCTGGCGAGTGACATTTCCCTCAGGCTCCTTGAAAATAGTAAGCTTCATATCGCACCTTTATTTCGTGAATTGACCTCTTCTGGTATATAGAAACATCGTTAGCGACTCCCAGCTCAAATTCTCGGTCTCCGAGCCCACCGCCTCCAAGCTCACTGACCTCAGGACCGCTGCGCAAGCCAGGTCCGTCGCGGGCTCCGAGTCCAAGTCCATCCCCTGCTTTGCAATCAAGTCCGTCGCCCTCGGGTCCACTACACGGATCTGTACCCTCCTCATCCATGCCAAAGTGTTCTGGCCATGGGCTGCTGTACTACTTGACATGTGGCTGCATTTGTGGATGACCATGCAATACGCGCAGTGAGACGACAATACCAGCCTGAGAACCTGATCGTATCGCTCTGTAGTTTACATGTTGGAAGTGTTGTAGTGGAACGAGGGCTGCAGGCCAAGTTGACTCGTTTGTCGTCAATGTGTATATAAGTAGTTTGGGATGCAAGCGTTTCGTGATTTATACCCATCTCACTTGTGGGATGCCGTTGCTCAGCCATTGTACTGGAAGATGATGATGATAATTCGTGAGCCGAAGGTCTGCCTGAGCCGCCCTATGGATTCTGCGACAAGAAAACGGCGAGCATAAAGATCGACCAATTGCTCAATGCTGGGGAGAAAGCGACAGAGAAAAAGAGATAGCAACTCCTGGTTTCGATCCAGGGACTTCAGGGTTATGAGCCCTGCACGCTTCCACTGCGTCAAGTTGCTGCAAAAATATCTGGGCAATTACCTTAGTGAGGCTTTCTCCACGATCTCAGGTTGAGCAACTTGACAGACGCAGCCAAAGAGGGCTACAACAGGGCTGCACTCCGCTCGCGGGGGTGCAGGACGGATTATTTGTGCAATTACATGGTTCTGTGGTGACGAGGCGGACACGACTGGAGTATGGCAGAGCGTCGGTGGGTAGTGGTTGCCTAGAGCCTCAGGGAAAACAATAGAGGGGACGCGATGCTTACAGCAACTTGACGCAGTGGAAGCGTGCAGGGCTCATAACCCTGAAGTCCCTGGATCGAAACCAGGAGTTGCTACCACCTTCTTTTTGGACAATATGGCAGGAAATCATTGCTTTGTTGCGGAACGCGTAATGGCACGACTACGTGAGCGAGATTAGATAGTACAGGCTGGAATTACAGGAGACGGGCCGTGAAGAGTCTATGGTATCGAGCACGATCGTACAAATCGTGGACAAGAGACATAGCATGGAGGAGTGAGAGTCCGAACAATGTTGAATGTGGTCTTGTAATCCGATTCAGAAGAACCAGAATCGCCTCCGCTTCGGCTCCCGATCTGTTGAAGGCGCGGGGGATAGAAACAAGTATGAGCATATCAAAGTGTGGTATTTATAGTGTAGGAACACGCACTGTAGTAGCTGTCGCGAGCATCGTATCGACCATGGAGTGGGTGGAAGAAGGCCGCATTCGCGACCGCGAACATGACGCTCACGAACATGAGAACGAACACGATCGCCCAGCACATCCACGCGAACGCGACGAGCACGGTGAGCACGCGGCATTGCCAGAATCGGTGGCACCAGAAGAGATTACCCCAGAAGGTCTGAGGGTGCACGATGGCGTCAGTATGAATGGAGAGGATGATGGAGTCTCCGGTGAGCTCACCGATGCAATTGCGGCCCCGACGAGGTAGAGCGTGAAGAGCGCCATGAGGCCGATGAGCTCGCCCGCGAAGGACGTGATGCGGCCGTAGTCGTAGCTCCTGTGGATGATGTGGATACTGTCCGTGAGGGCAGCAGAAACCGCGCGTCGTCAGCACAGTCTGTGGCACCAAGAATACACGCTTTGCAGGGTCATGCTGCTCCTCTCCGCGATGCACGGCACCACATAGCGTAGTTACTGCGCACGGGGAGAGGAGGGCGCGCATAAGACGGACAGAGATGACGTACATGAACGAGGCCCATAGCAAACCCAGTACTGAGGTGACGAGCAGTTCAGCAACAATTGGATCGTAGAAACTGTTTCCGTTGTTCAAAGGGTCGCCAGGCGGGAGGTGGAGGGTGTAGTGCAGTCGTGTCGCGGTCAAACCGAGCACGACGGCGGAGAAGAGCCACTGGTACGAGTCGTAAACACAGGGCGCATGTCAGGACTTGAGTGATTTTTCCGCAGGAGAGAACGTACGAGAACGACATAGAGACCGACTCGTGCGCCATTGATTGTGGCCATCTGTTTGTTGTTACTCTCAGAGACTCTGTGGTGCGCAGAGCAGAGGCTAGGATGAGACTGAAACGGTGGAGGACGCTATGGAGCACGGTGAAGGAAGGACTGTAGTCAGTCCAGAACGGCAAGGCTTATATAGCGTTGCGGTCATCGAGGCGCAACGTGTGAGCCTCGCGATGGGTCGAATGCAGTGCATGCTTGAGATATCACCCAATGGACCGAAGGCGGTTATCGGGAATGAGATGCATACGGGGAATGGCCCTAGGGCTAGGCATCCGCATGTTCTGGATAGGTCGAGTCGTCTACCTGGGGCGCGCAGAGGTCGGCCAGCAGAAGTCTGTGGGCCGCCGATATAACGCCGCAAGTGCTGCATTTGACGCGTGGTCATGCGAGGTCGCACGAACAACTGCTTCAGTGAATGCATGACGTTGTGGGGTTTGTTGTAACCATTGTAGGCAGTTCTGTCCTGTAAAGTGACCACGCCTGCACCGTCACCGTCGCGTCCTAAACATTCGCAGGATCGCGGTGGTTAGAGTGCGTAAGTAGCGAGGTGAATGTGAACGTGCTGCGACTGGCAACACTTTGACGTCATCTCGAGCCGGTGATATGCATACACGAGGTCCGATGAGACGGGACTCTATGTCTATTAAATCAGCTGTTATTATGGGGGAACAGATGATCAATGTACAATGAACTTTGGGCTATGGGACGTAGACTCACCTCCGCTGGCTTCCGTTGTAGAGTAGTCGCACGAGTGACTACATGCGGGTTGAACAGAAAGGAGGAGAGCTAGCGTGGGAACAATCGCTTGGGAGGATATGAGCCAGCTGCATGCGGCGACCTCCGAGTCTTACTTCGACTGTTACGCTTGAGTCGAAAGCGCTACTGATCGACTACTTATGTGTCCGTCCATCCCTCACTCATAGGGCACATCAGAACGTCTGCCTAGGGGAGAATACTGATCGACCACGGGCCCGTTGCCAACGTTAACTGCTAGCTACCGCAACCTAAATAGCTTCCTGCGCAGCCTGAGGCGATGAACGGACCGCAATACTCGGTCACGTAGGCCTCTGCCGACTCCCGAGGCAATTCATCACACGGTGGTGATTTGCAATAGCAGTGAGCCATGCCCTCCACAGCGGAGTATAACTTGAGATGTCCGATCAACCAGCCTGGCATCCTCGAGTGTTGACCTTCCCTACCTCACGTCTGCTGGCAGTCGCTTTACGAGCACTCCTTCCGTCTGTGGGCAGTATTGAACGCATCCTAGGATCGAAGTGGGTCTAACTGCCGCTTATAGTTGAGGTGGGACTGCCAGATACTCAGGTTCTCCCGCCGTACTCATCAGCATCGATCATAGATGAAGAGAAGAAAACGCGGAGCAAAGAAGCCTAGGGATAGCGTAGTCGCCACCGGGACCATCATTGCACATCTGCCGACCCTTCCTTTGGACGTCTGGCATATCGTATTTGAGAACGCCCCTAAGGCGACCTTGCAGGCGTGTTCATGCGTATCGCGCGCTTGGAGAGAGGTCGCGGTACCATTCCTTTTCGCGTCCATCGAGATCATTCGAAGCGCAGGAGATTATGCCGATACTTGCGAGGAGCTCTTGGACACTTACCCCCATCTCGCGCGGCACATCCGACAGCTCGAGCTTCGACGTGAAACCGACTGGTCTTCCAAAGTCTATCCCGTGGTCAGTCGCGACCTTCTCGCGACGCTCTTGACGAGGCTCCCTTGTCTAGAGGAGCTGCGACTCCGCTCTCTATGGATATCACCCTCACAACGGCAATCGTCGGACGTTCCGACAGCGCGGAGGCTCAACAAGCTAATCCTTGTCGACTGCGGCGAAGAAGGGCGGGATACCTCACCTGTGGACCCGCGTATATTGCTGGACTTCGCTAGCAGTGTCCCAGTCAATATGGTGAACATCGAGGTGTTCACCACGCAAAGACAGACCGTCAGTCCTGTACCGACCCCACCGCTCCGCCTGCTTGACTGCCATTCGTTGCAACTTGGGTCACGGTGGGAAGAGAGGTACCGCCATAGCTGGGACAATATGTCATGGGTGTGCGATGCCCTCCGCGATGCGTTCGCGCCTCGTCGTTTGACTTCGCTCAGCCTGTGCTTTTGGATACTAGGGGACGATCCAATGAGCATGCGCGCACTCGGACGGTTTCTGCACCACGCTTGCTCGCACACTATGCAACGTCTATCATTTCCAGTCATGATCAACAGCGCCGTCGCGTCGGGACCCAACAATTCCGGTGAGCACCCACCGTTGACGGGGGATCATGTACTACATGGATTACAGAACTTTGTCACTGACATTCGGTCATTTCTCAGACAAGGCGGAGTTTTGGCGTGTTCTATACCTTCACGAGTTCACCGAGATCGACACATTCGAAATGTCACTCACGGTGGTCAGCAGAGGTACACATCCCGACAGCCCCTCCGCGCCCCGCGTGCCCCTCGGCGCTGTCTGCGTTGCCATCTTCTCGACCCTTCCTCCTACCGTGCGCAAGGTCACCCTTACTCTATGGGACGTCAAGGAGGCATCCCAGGTCAAGAATAAGAGGATGCTCAACCTGAGCGCGTTGGACGACGCGCTCGAAGCTCGTGCCCCTGTGCTGGAGAAAGTTCGGCTGGTGTTTCGGGGGGAGTGGTACCTGCTCGAGTTCGCTGAAGCAGCGACGAAGGCCATGGCCAAGTGCAAGAAGCGGCGGATGCTGGAGGTTGTAGACTGGTTTCATCACACGGGGCAGACGTGGAAACCCGAAGACCGCTTATAGAGGAGATCCTCGCGATTCCACTAGAACGCCATGCGACACCCTGTATGGTCAGTAACTTTTTCACTATCTTAGTCTACATGATCAATGACGATCAAATTTGATGCAGCGAATATCTTTGACCATTGTTACCTCTGTAAACGAATGTTGCCTCTATAATCGGTTGTTCGCAAGTGGCGGTCGCGCTGCGCCCAGTGTTTTAGGTTTGTGCACTGCAATGCGGAGTCCTTTGTGGTAGGTACTGCAGAGGCAGTGCGTCCCCCCACCACGTTGTCTCACTTTGCGGCCGAGGTGAACAATGCACGACGAGCCTGACCACGGCAATGCTGCCATCGTCCCCCGGCGCCCGACAAGGTCAACCACCTACTGTGGCTCCAACTGCCGCTGCAACCTGTACTCTCGGTGACTAACGGATCTCTGTGCACTGTTACGATACCAGACAGAGACCGCGTATCGCGCGGTCATTTGCAATGTGCGGTGGCCCGTGACCAATCTCGCATCCACATAAGAAGCCGTGGTTGTGAGTTAGATCCGTCACCTTATTAGCTGTCTTCACTGCCCTGGACGACAAGTATCCAGTTGCCTTGGAATCCGCGCTTGCCTTGGTAGGGGTGAACCGACTTCATGCATGTAAGTGTTGCTGCGACCTAAGGTGAGCGCGCCAGTGATCAGTGCCCGCTGCGTATGCATGACTTGTTCACCAACGACTGTATTAGATGAAGAGAAGACAACGTGGCTCGAGAGCGCGTCCCCATGGCGGTTGTACCATGATTGCTTCCTCTAGACGGCTTCCGACCCTTCCCTTGGACGTCATGTATGCCGTCCTCCAAGATGCTCCTAAGCCGACCTTGTTAGCGTGCTCTGTCGTATCGCGGACTTGGCGGGAGGCCGCGGTTCCGCACCTTTTTGCCTCCATCGAGATTGCCCGAAGCGCAGGAAACTGTTCAGATATCAACAAAGAGCTCCTCGACATGTACCCCCACCTCACGCGTCATATCCGACGGCTCCGAATCGTGTATCAAAAGCCACGATGGTCGATTCTGCCTTCGGATGAGTATCCTATCGTCGATAGCGACCTGCTCCTCATCTTCTCGAGAAGGCTGCCTTGCCTGAAGGAAATCTATCTCCGCTCTCTATGGATTTCCATCGCGCAACCCCAATCTCCAGATGTCCTCACCACATACAGGCTGAACAAGCTGACCCTCGTTGACTGTGGCGCAGAAGACAGGCCAATCTCATCCGCCGATCTGCACGTCTTGCTGCAGCTCGCCAGTACCGTCCAAGTTGACATGGTCGACATCAAGATGCAGAGCGTCGAAAGGCAGGCAGACAGCCTCGTAACGCCTGCGCTACTCCGTTTGCTTGACTGGCGCTCTCTGAGGCTTCAGATACAGTGGGGACAACTGAACGACTCTGATCGGGATCTGGTGTTCTGGCTTTGCGATGACCTTCGCGTTGCGTTCGCGCCACGTTCCCTGACTTCGCTCGATATGGGCTGTCGGACACTCGTGCATGTTGACGACTCCTTGCGCAAGGTGGGACAGTTCCTCGTCCACGCTTGCTCGCGGACGATGCAACACCTGTCGTTTCCAGCGACCATAGAAAGCGGTCTCGCATCAAGCTATCCCTCCGGTAAGCACTTCCATTGAGAGATGTTGGAGACCACTAGATCACGGCTCAGCTGACTCTGTGCACGTCCTCAGAACAAGCTAATTTCTGGCGTGTTGTCCACCTCCACAGCTTTACCAGCATCGAGACCTTTGAGCTGACGTTGATGGTACCGACCCCAGGCCATAGACCTCCGCGCGCGCCCCTCGGCACCGTCTGTGTAGCGATCATCGCCCTCCTCCCTCGTTCCCTGCGCCAAGTCACGATCTCGCTTCGGGACGTCAAGGAGGCTTCGCAGATCAAAAGCAAGAAGATGCTCGACCTAGGCACGCTCGATGACGCGCTGGACGCCCGTGCCCCGGTGCTTGAGAAAGTGCGCGTGGTGTTTCGTGGACTCGGACAGTGGTACTTGGTCGAGTTCGCGATGGCGGCGATGAAGGTGATGTCGAAGTGCAGAAGACGGGGTATTCTGGAGATTGTGAGATGGGATTACGACGTCAGCCCGATGTAGAAGCCGCAGTATTCTTCGAAGGGGTGTACTTACTTGAAGTCGCAGTTGCTGTCAGGATTGCTAGGATCGGCATTTGCGCAGGGGTAAAAGCATTCCGCGTCATACCATCAGGGTGACAACGGTCGACGACAATTCAGTGGACACGTGAGATATTGGTCACGCTTGGGGTATCCTAGAGCTACTGATACTGGTGAATACTTGCCAGGTGGGTCTGGACCCTGAAGTTCGTTTCTAACATCCAAGCCCGTCGCAAAGCATCACTACTCTGGATCAGGACAGGCGACTGTGGGAGCGGTTGCTGTAAGGCTGTGAGGGTACTGTGCAATCTGTTGAATCCATTGCATTTCGAGCAATGCACGAGCCACGGCCATGAGGCACGATGCTATGATCACAGGTCAAATGGTGCTCACCGGCCGGTTCTGCCACCTACTGCATCTTCATTCGCAGGCTGCTGTGCTCCCGGCCAATAACGGGCATCGGGAATGGTGCGGCTGTACCGAGTCCATCAGCTATCTCACCGATAATCTGTAATGGCACTATAAAGGTTGCGTCTGTGAGCTCTGCTGGCACTTTATCCTCATTACCATCGCTCTTAGATGAAAAGGCGAAAACGTACCTCAAATACCGTCGACCGGGGGCGCGAGACCATCAAGGTACCAACGTCTGCTATAGGTCTCCACAGCCTTCCTCTGGAAGTCTGGCACATTGTCCTCGAAAATGCCCCGAAGCCGACCCTGTTGGCATGTTCTCGCCTTTCACGAGCTTGGCGGGAGCTCGCGCTGCCGCATCTCTTCGCTTCCTTCGACCTCTGCCAGAATTCAGGAAACGTGGCAGATATCTGCGAAGAGTTCATCGATGCGTACCCCCACCTCGCGCGGTACATCCGACGGCTCCGACTGGTCCGTCGGGATCGGTGGTTTATGGTCTCTTCGAATGGCCGTCCGGTCATGGTCGATCACAACCTGCTCGTCACCCTCCTAACGAGACTTCCATGCCTTGAAGAAGTTTACCTTCGATCCCTCGGAATCTCCACCGCCTCGCAACCTCGATCTCTAGATGTCCCTCTTTCACGCCGGCTGAAGAAGCTGCATGTCGTAGACTGCTATGACGCAGGAAGCGGAAATACCTCGTCCACGGATCTACGCACATTGCTAGATCTCGCCGGCGCCGTGCCAGTCGAGATCATCCAATTCGAGATGTTCAGCGTCGAGAGGCGGAAGGACAAGCCGGTAACGACCCCATCTCTGCGCCTGCTCGATCCCCGTGCCTTCCAGTTCGACGTGCGGTGCGACGTGTACTATCGCCGCGACCAGGATTTGTCCTGGGTATGCGACGTCCTCCGCGCTGCGTTCGCACCACGCTGCCTAACGTCGCTCCGTATGAGTCAATGGATCCTCGGCGGGGATATAGATGCTTTGCGCAGGCTCGGGCGGTTCATCGCCCACGCTTGCTCGCGGACGATGCAACATCTGTCGTTGCCGGTCATGATCAACAGCGCTGTCGCATCCGCTCACGACACTTCCGGTAAACACTTCTTTTGCATGCAAAGAGGTTCCGCTGACGTTCTGGGTGTCTTCAGATAAGGAGGAGTTCTGGCGCGTCCTCCACCTCCACCGCTTTGACAGCATCGAAACGTTCGAGTGCTCGCTTGCGTTACCGGCATTGGGCACAAATCCCGGCAGCGACGGCGCGCCCCGCGTGCCGCTCAGCGCAGTCTGCGTCGCAATCTTGGCGCTTCTCCCGCTCACACTGCGCAAGGTCACGATCATCCTGTGGGAGGCGAAGGAGGGCTCGCAAGTGAAGAGCAAGTGGCTACTCGACCTGGGCGCGTTGGACGTTGCGCTCGAAGCTCGTGCGCCCGTGCTTGAGACGGTCCGGCTGGTGTTCCATGGGGACTGGTACTTGATCGAGTTTGCTACGGAGGCGACGAAGGCGATGTCAAGGTGCAAGAAGCGAGGGATGTTCGAGGTTGTGGACTGGTTTTACCACACACGGGAGATGCAAACGGCGTAGCACTACTCACAGCGTCGAATTCGCGCCGCGTCTATCAGGAGATTCAGCAATGATACCAGTAGGGGGCAGCGTGAGACTCACTTAGTGTTCTAGCGAGGTGGAGGGTCGCGGACGGTCGATGATCAGATGAACATGTTATACAATTGTAGCCACGGCCGAATATAAGGTTACGCAAACACGAACATATGGCTATAGGATACAATCATGTGCTCAATGGTGGCCGTGCTGAAGGACATGGGGGAGGGAGGAAGTGAGTTAATAGTGCTACTCGAAGTCATTGCCAGTCATGAAGTGCGAATATTGGGAAAGGAGCGTGCATACTAAACTATATCAACTGCTGCTGCTCGTGTCCTGCACCAACAGTGTCTGCGCCTTACCGCCGCGCAACCCGTTTCCGCTGCGGGCCTTCTTCCTCGACGTCCATTGCTTCACCTGCGACTTGCTGATGCTGCGCACCTGCTTGATCGGCAGCGCTGCGCCAGCTGCGTGTGCGCCTGCGGCTCGTGCCCGCACCGCTTCCAGCGCCTACGCCGCTATCCGTCGCCGCGCCCACTACGGGCGTACCCGCGTCCGAGATGAGTACCTCCCGTCTGCGCTTCATCGGCATCGTGAGCGGAGGAGTAGCAGGTGTGGGATCGGGGGACGGAGTGACTGCACTCAAAGCGGGGACAGTGACATCTGTGACCGGAGGTGGCGAGAACGAGAATGGGACGGGCCCTGAAGAGGGGAGCGGGACGGAAGAGAGGTCCTTTGGGTTGACGGAGGGTATCAGGCGAGACTTGGATGGTCGAGGGAGAGGCTGGATGGGCGCGGATACGGGGCGGAGAGGCATGACTGCGGGCGTGGGAGATGCGAGGGCCGGAGCGACGTATGGGCGAGCGGAATCCATCGTAGACGGCGTGTACTGGGGTGGGCGGCGCGGTGAGGACCTGGAGAGGACGCGAAACGGTTCATTGACAGTCGAGGGATGGATATCAGAGTGGACGTACAGGAGGATCGCGGGCCCGGGTCGGGGGCAGGGTGGGACTGTGCGGCTTGGGCTTCGGGGCACTGGGACCAGCCTTGGCCGCGCGCTCTTCCTCCTCATCTTCCTCTTCTTCGCGTGCTTTGATCGCTTCGAGGCGAGCCTCGATATAGTCCATGATTCTGCCGATAGTGACTTCACGACCGGCGTCGACGTCTGTGGAGACGCCCTGTTGGATCATGTTGAGGAGGTCATGGCATGCTGCGGCATATCCTGCATTGTAGGCACGCTTGGAGGCCGTCTTGGACGAGCGGTAAAGCGTGGTGAGGCTAAGGGCGGCGGCTGCGGCAACAACGAGGGTGAGCTATCGGTCCTTGCGCTGTCGTACAGCCGCCCTCCTCGAATGACCCATCCGGGTCGCCCAGGAGGCTGTTCATGGCATATGATGCTCATGAAGGATGGATGGCTGGATTTGGCCACAGTGCGTGGGGCAGGAAGAGGGTAGGAGATAGGACAAGGGAGACGCACCTCTAAAGTTGTTCGTGAGCTCCTTCTCGGCGTTGGCATAAGAAGATGTTGGAAGAGAGCTGGCGAGGTTGTTGAGGTTGAGAGACTCCATCTCTCCAATACTCGAACGAAATCGTGTCTGTCTTGAGGCGTTGAGGGCGGGAGTGGGAAAGTGAGTACAGGATCACCACGGTCAAGTCAAACCCAACAGGCGCCCAACCCATCCCACCACCCGCTTACATAACCAAAGGCGTTGCACGCTCGCTCCTTTTTAGGAAGGCGGCGGCTTTGGATCCTAACAACGACAAACATACGCTCGCTCCCTTTCTCTCGCTCACAGCAACGCCACATCCTCTCCTCACCCGTCCCTCCCGAGTCGCGCGATGAGCCTCCTTGCCGCATTCTCTTCGCCGTCGCGAACAGGCGTCTGCTCAAGTCTTGCCCTCAAGTCTGCGACCGGAGCGTCTGTCCTCCAAACGCGCTCAGTATCCTCATCGCCCTATGGAAGGACACATGTTTGGAAGCGACGCCAAAAGAAGCTCCCCAACCCCATGGTCCCCGTGTTTCCACAAAGGCTAGTCCGCGTCGACGGCTCTACTGGTCATCCACTATACCACATCGCCGCGCTCAACCATTCGTCTCACGCGAGACACGACAAACAACCCGGTGTGGAACGCTGCGCGCTTCGTCGGCATGGACGAGGAGGAAGACGAGGTCACTGGTCGTATGGGTCGCTTCAGCAGAAAATTCGGCGAGCTTGGTGGCCAGCGCTCGGATATGGACTGGCTTAACGACGGCTAGTGGGGATGGTGTCGAAGCCGCCAGCGGGAGACTCGCAGAAGCCTAAGTCGAAGTAATGGCTTGGACGGACGCGTCGTAGCATTGTCAGTTATTCCGCTTCGCTGTTTGTGGGACACTCATTCTTGACACACTTCCCCATATCCTCAGATCCTCTATCATATACTCACGGGACGCGGTTCCAAGTTCGCATAATGAATAGGCGATGGATTTGCCCATGCCTCACGATGACAGAATGACTGAAACCCGTTGCTTGATATGCCACAAACAAGGCTATCAGCCGTTCAATGGATGTGTTACCGAAGCAGCCCCTATTGCAAACTGCATGCATGTTGTATAACCCGCTGCTGCATCACACTGGATGTGCGCGTTCACGATGGAACAGGCTGAGCTATATATTTTACCTTACAGGTTCACATCATCGAGGTGAAGTCTCGATGTGTTCCTGAAGCAATCGTCATACGCCGCTATGCCCTGAGGACTGCCGTCTTCCTGGCCCTCGACGGTTTGCTTGGTAAACTCTTGAGCAGAGGCGAATGGAAGCACGACACCACCACTCGCTCAATCGTCTCTACAGGTCCATCTCCGGATACTACAAGCGCGTTTGAAACGGCTCAAGGTTCCGAGCAGGAGAGGTCTGACTGTAAGAATGACTGAGAGGAACCAGCTGTAGCCTCGTAGTACACTGAGCCGCACAGTCGGGGTGATTGAAAGACAATGGCTCGAGGCAGGAAGTCCCTCATCTGCGTTAGGCAATTCATGAGGAACATACCACCAGTTATGGTAGGACAAGTATGTATCAAGTGTTGGAGCAAGTGGTCGAGAGCGCGTGAAGATGACCGTTCTAACTTCTAATGACTTCTTGGGAGCTGTGAGTATTGCAGAAAGGCGCGGTGTCTCACGTGACTCTGTGTGTTCCAAGCGCTCGCGATCGCCTACTGGACGCCGGCGTTCCTTGCCAGGCTCCAGTGTCCTGAGTCCTCTTTCATACACAGACACAGTGCCTCCAGGGTATTCCGGCGTGGTTCTGCGTGTGAGAGCCAAAGCACGGATTCTGCTTCA
Organism: Trametes sanguinea; assembly: GCA_008973685.1. Taxonomy (NCBI): domain Eukaryota; kingdom Fungi; phylum Basidiomycota; class Agaricomycetes; order Polyporales; family Polyporaceae; genus Trametes; species Trametes sanguinea. Next base: position 239,162 of record WAHA01000027.1, read on the forward strand.
ACTCATTGGCAGAACATGTCCGCGAACAACATCAAAGTCCTCGATGGGGGTTCAATACACAAAATCACGTCCGGACAAGTCGTCGTTGACCTCCAAACCGCTGTGAAGGAACTTGTAGAGAACAGCTTGGACGCAGGGGCGACCAATATTGGTACGCATTGAATGTATGTACTCCGTCATGTTCTCACTTGTCTCCAGAGGTACGCTTCAAGCAATATGGTCTCGAGTCCTTTGAAGTCATAGACAACGGCAGCGGAATATCTCCGAATGATTATGAACTCCATTGGTATGTTCACTAAGACTTGAGTATGCAGTAGCTTGTGAAAGTCTCAACCAAAGGTCGTCCATTTTGACTACAGCGCTCAAACACCATACTTCCAAGCTGTCCTCATTCACGGACCTGGAGGCGGTGACCACGTTTGGCTTCCGCGGCGAAGCGCTCTCTTCACTTTGTGCTCTCGCCGAGTCTGTGACCGTAACAACAGCCACTGAGGCAGAAGCCCCAGTCGGCACGATCATCGAATTCGAGCGCACAGGCAAGGTCAAGAGCCGCAAAGGCAAAACAGCACGTCAGGTCAGCAGAACACTCGGACAATCATTGCAGAGTGGTCCTCACCCTTAGTTAGAGGGGCACCACAGTCACCGTCACTGGTCTGTTCAAGCCCTTGCCCGTTCGCCGAAAGGAATTTGAACGTAATGCGAAGCGCGAGTTTGGTAAAGCCCTCTCCCTGCTACATGCATACGCGTTGGTCCCGTGCGCCCAGGAGAACAAGGGTACCCGCCTGACGGTGACTAACCAAATGCCTGGCGGGTAAGCATTCCGCGCAAACGGCAGTTCGGAATCGCTCACTCACTGGCAACGCCACAGGAGTAAGACTGTGCAGTTGAGGACAGACGGCGTGCCGTCCGTACGCGCATCCGTTTCAGCGATCTGGGGCCCGAAGGCACTTGAAAGCCTTGTTGAACTCGATTTGACTTTCAACGTCGAAGTCGAAACCTCTGTCCTCCGGCGGCTGGGCAAAGACTCTGGAGACGTGTGAGTCCGTGAGCATCCTGCATGCCTGGAGATAGCGTACTCATTGTTTGTGCTAGTAACGCTAATGAGATCAAAGTTAAAGGGCTGGTCTCGAAGTTCTCGGTTGGGTGCGGGAGGAATGGCACTGATCGCCAGTTCTTCTTCGTGAACGGGAGGCCCTGTGCTCCTTCGAAGGTGCTGTGTCATTCTCCATGCTTGTGACTCATTCTCTCATCGCACCCTCAACGACAGGTGCAGAAGACTTTCAATGAAGTTTACCGCTCGTTTAACGCGACACAATCCCCATTCGTCATTGCGGACTTCATACTGCCTACCCGTACGTCGAGCGCAAGGCCCACGTGCAGCATCACCTCTAATTGCCATTCCTCAGACTCCTGTGATATCAATGTCAGTCCCGACAAGCGCACGATCCTGCTTCACAGCGAGAACAATCTAATCCAAGCACTGAGGGTGCGTCATCATGCCCCGGTCAGCGCAAGGTTGACTCATCTTATGCCCTCATTAGGTTGCGCTGGAAGAGGCATTTGCTCCCGCGCGATCAACGTTTGACGTCAATCCTGCCCCGGTCGCTAAACCTGCTCGAGTGATTCGCCGTGTGGACGACGAGTCTCTTGAACAGTCACCACACAAGGATCCTCTCTTCCTCCCTGACGCAGTAGCTGAGGATTCCCAAGAAGAACGCTCTATTACTCCTGCGCAAACCTTGGCAAGCGCAGAAGCTGTGGAACAACAACCCAAGGAGCCCGCTGACGCGGGAGATGCCTCTTTTGGAGAACCGCTCTTGCTCTTCGAGGAATGCCCTGTTACGAATCCGGCGGATAGCCTCGGTACAAATGACTTGCAGACGAATACGCACGCTAGTGTCGATCGCGACGCTCAGGCACAGGAAAATGATGTTGGCCTGAGTGAAGGTAGTTCCAGGCAGGATCTATCCGGGAAGCCGTAGGGCGGAAACCCTCGCCGTCTCGCAGTCATCACCCATCACTCAGATGTTCAGGAAGCAGCAGTATCGGCGATCCCGGTCCTCGACGGAGATGGATGTGGTCGATGAGAAGTCTCTTCCGCAACCGGAGGACCCTGACGACAGACGAGCCTCGTGCCTCGTCCGTCGGCCTGCCGCAAAACTCCGCAGAGGCCCGACGCAGAATCTCTCAGCTTCAAGACTCTCCAGTTCCTGCTGTGAAGTCTCCCAGTTCGCCTCGTTACGCGCACAAAGTCGTACAAATAGCGCTATAGTGGCTGCTCAGACGATCCTGAGCACCTCTGGCGCGTCGTGGAACCTTCGACGTCAGCCGAGCGAGCCGAGCAGCGCAGAACGTCCGCGCAAGAGGGGAAGACTTGAGCTTGAGGACGAGGAGCCGCGTAAACATAGCACTGCCCCTCGCAGTCGCGATGCACGCCAAGGACATGCGCCAGCTGCTGCAAGGCTTTGCTCGCCCGGGGAGTTTGGATCACGCACCGATGGACGTGGACGATGCAGTCGACGACGCAGACATCGAAAAAGCCGAGGTCGAAGGATCGCAACATTCGTCGCGACAGCCCTCCGAGGAGCCGCATAGGGCCAACAGTCCAAGTCCTCCTAGCGATAGCGAAGAGCGCATGGATAGAGAAACGCTTGTGATGTCTGACATGATTGATCTGACCCAAGACGAAATACCCTCTCAAAGTGATGCCTTTCAGTCCTCGACTACCTCTGTCAGCGAAGAAATTATACGCACTGGGAACCGCGAATGCGTCTCCCTTGGGTTCGACATGACGCATGTGGTTGAACATTGGAAGAAACTTCGGGCACGCCTGGCCAATGCGCGACGCCAGCAAGAGATCCAGCATGCGTCGTTGCAGGACAAAGGCACGAACCAGGACGCTTCGGCTTCAATAAACGCGGACGACGAAGAGGCGACCGAGACGTTGTCTCGGGTCATCGAGAAGGCGGACTTCGCGTCAATGGAGGTGGTCGGGCAGTTCAACCTCGGCTTCATCATCGCGCGGAGACGTAAACCGGTTGGCGAGCACGAATTTACTGAGAGCAGGGGTACTAGACGACCTGTTCATCATAGACCAGCACGCTGCGGATGAGAAGTACAACTTCGAGACACTCCAGCAAACGACGAAGATAGAATCCCAAAAATTGTTCCAGTGAGATAATCTCTCCAATCGCTTGTCGTCGATCTCGGCTTAATCATCCCATCGCGGGACGTACAGCCCTCAGGTTCTGGAACTCACGGCCGCGGACGAATTGATCGCGGTAGAGAACGTCGATGTGCTCCGACAGAATGGGTTCGAGGTCGAGGTCTTCGAAGACCGGCCGCCGGGGCAGCGAGTGCAGCTGATCGCGCAGCCAATAAGCAAGAGCACTGTGTTCGACATGAAAGGTCATTCCAAACCTTCCTCGCGTGCCTGCTCAGCGATACTTAATCTAGGGTGCGCAGATCTCGAGGAGCTCCTTCACCTCCTTCAGGACCGGCCCGCGGGGCAGATGGTGCGGTGCTCCAAGGCTCGCGCTATGTTTGCCATGCGCGCGTGCAGAAAGAGCATCATGATCGGTAAACCCCTCAATCTACGACAAATGGCATTGGTACGATATGCAAAACGGCGGGGTTTCCGGATGTGTGGCTGATTCGTTGCTTCCCGCGAACGTCCAGGTTGTACAGCACATGGGGACGATGGACCAACCTTGGCACTGCCCCCACGGAAGACCCACCATGCGCCATCTCACCGACATCTCTGGTATGGGATGGGATCTCCAGCAGGCTCCCATGGGGCGTGTTGATTGGTCCGCCTTTGGCCGCGCCTGAAGGGTAGTACTGCGACGTTACGTGACGCGTCTCCCAGACTTTGTCTGTGTAAATGCACATTGCTCTATCTTTGTCTAGGTACCTCGAGAAATTGCTTGCATGCGATCCTCGCCCTTCGCGCAACTTCCCGATGAATGGGCAACTCACACTATCATCCTGCGCCGGCAAGATCCCGTTTGAGTGCAGAAAATGTTTGAATAAGATCCCTGAGGTATGTTCCACACACATGAACTGAGTCCATGTCACGGTCATCGGCATGCGGACGTGGCCTTGAATTGATCTCCAGATCTTTTGTATCACGAGTTACGGGCGTGGACGCATCGAAGCCAGCGCGACGCTTGTAACCTCCAAAGGCAACTAAGAAACTCGATGTGGAACTTCGCGTGAAGATCGCGGGCCGGCGCTTCCTCCCGCTCCTTGTACCCTCAAGCATCTGTACTCCAGCTCTGCAATCGACGATCTGCGTGCTAGCCTGCGCACAGTTGCGGTCCTTCTTCGCTGATTTGGAGTCGTTAAACTATTGTCATGTACAGGCCACTCTTTCCCGCATGCTGCTCGATACTAGCCGTTTGAGCTCTCATCTGCGCTCCGGCGACACGGGGGCACGAACTACATGAAGACAACTCTACAGAATCGCTCTGTGTAGGCTTAACAGGGTGATCAGGTGAAGTGCGTCCACTTGCCGTGTGAGACATTGCTAGGGAGGAGATATCGCATCTGGCACTAGCCGGCAGACACATCGCGTCCAATGGCTGGCTCGCCTTATCATTCTGAGTACCTTTCTCGCTATTGAAGAAAGCATGTATTCAGCTGACCTGACACAATGCCATAGTCACGCTTCTCTCTGAAGCCTGAGATGTGAGTCTCGCGAACGTTTACTTTGCGGCGCAGAGAGTTGAAGACTTACATGCGATGCGCATGAGATGCTCCCAGGGCCGTCGGGCAGGCTTTACGCAGGACCGCAATTACAGCTTATGGCCAACGGCGCTTACACCTGCATGGTTGCTGTGGCTGAGTAGTGATGCTGGCGATGACGGGTACGAGGCTGCTGATCTTCGCAGAGTTGGGTGGTATCTCGGTGGCTATTTCCTCCTTCTGGCAAGACTTGGGCAAGACTTGGGAGGACAAAAACTACAAGATGTCAACGAAATAATGGAGCGCGTATCGGGGGACTACTGCGGCACGCGGGAAACCCGACGCTCCTTCTGCGTACTCTCAGCAGGTCTGATGAGCAAAGAACGTTCCAAGACCTCTGTGACTTCTCATGTAATTGGCCGCGACCGCCGTCTGTGCCCCTGAACGGTATGCTGCACAGGTTGCCCTTCGACGGTAAGGACTTCTCCGCGGTGCAGGAAGGCAGTATTCGGCTTACACGCACTCTCAGAGGTACGAAGTGCTACAATACATCACTAGCAGGAGCTGCATGAGCTTTCTAGTGGCCAGTCAATCGTGTCAAGACACCATGGCGTGAGCATGCGCGAGGTTCTGTTCGGGACAGAGGCGGACTGTACGTCTGCCCTCCAGACAGCACATGGAAGCTGCTCGCGTCGTCGAAACAACGGAGGCAATATCGTATTTTGAGATCCTCTAGGACGATGATCTGGTTCAAGCAGCCGCTCTCACGTTGCCCTGACCGTGAGCAAAGTCTTCCAAAGTACTCGACGCAGGTCGTATCATGGGAGCGTCGAACGAGAGAGCCTTGGCAGTCATCGCCCATACGGTGAAGATGAAGCGCTTCGTGAGGTTTCCACTTCTCGCATCGTTATCGCGTCTGAACCATGTACTGGGAGGGAACGCTCGAGCTAGAAGGCACGCAATGATTACATGTCCACACTGAATCCTGGAAGGCCCAGTCAGCGACCTGTTCAGTGAAGGGTCTCAAGCTCAAGCTTGAGCACGCACACGCCTATGACTCGTGGGTGATATCCAAAGGCCCATTCGCACTCGGGAGCAAGGTGTTGTTGGTTGACTGACAGATCTGGCAGGACGGACCGTGGATCCGCTGCAGGTAAAGGCCCACACATCGAGTCCTTAGTAGGCCACAAATCCACGGTTTACCTCGTCCTTTCACAAGCGAGCCAGTGACGCACGCACTGGCGAAGTACTTTGAACCTGTTCCACCCATATCCTCGAGGAGCACAAGGGCTTCAGCTTCATGACTCAATCATCGCATAAGAGCCAGGCTTCCGACCTGTTCGATGGGTCAAAACGATCTGCCCGAAGCCGGGATCAGTGAACAGTATCCAAACTTCGTGATCCCCCTGCTTCGCGTCGTGGAACCAGAGCCAGGTAAGGCACTCTGGCTCTTAGAAAATGCCTTGGAAGTCAGAAGAGTTCCCGTGTCTGACCGTGATTAGTCCTCGGATGTTTTGCCTTGCCGACGCTAACGTGTCGCGGACGATTGTCGGCCTTCCTTGCAGCAGCCGCCTGTAAAAACACAGTGCTCTCCGCCCCACCTTCGCTTCGTTTCTGTCCATGCAATGCGCAGATTCGACCGAATGAAGTCTAGAGTAGGAGCCCAGTGGAAGAAAGACTAAATGCTTAAGTAACGCTCCTCGACAGGCGAGTCATAGCAATGCATCTGCAACGTTCTATACTCGATTGACACTCAGAAGGCGCAGTCGCAGTGCAAAACTCACTCTGCGCCATTCCCAGCATGGAGTGAGAGCTCCGAGATGGGAGCGACGTCTCCCCGCTTGTGAAGTTGCGAGTCCCGCTGGGGCTCTCCAGCCAGATGCGAATGCTCGTACGTCGACTGGCGTGTCTGCGTGAGCACATTGTGCGTGTGAGAAACTCCGGGATATATTCAGCATCGTCCCTACAGTATGTCAAGTTGCGAAACAACAAGACAAGGAACGGACGAGAAACATGGTGGCATATACATGGTCAGTCAGAGAAATTGATGCTACACTGTCATAATACACGAGGTCCAAGAACATTACCTGCGATGACCATCCTCTTCCCATTATGTAGTCCCGAACACTGGTTTCCACCCAAGCACAGATATACACAGCCTGCTGTTTCCCTCCGATCAGAGCGCCAGACGGAAACTATTGAGAGCACGGCGGTCCTCCGATGTGAGAGGTTTATAGCTGCCCGGAGTGCCTCCAGGCGTCGTGGGATATACGGGGGAAATGGGCGGAGTGGGATGGCCGACTGGAACCACGGTCGCCAGCCTAGGCAATACACCTGTCGAACCACTCGAACGATGTCCTCCTGCGGGGTAGAGAGTCGGACGCACGGCCGTCGAAGAAGAGGAGGAAGATGATGATGACAGCGGTCTGTCGGCGCCTGGGATGCCGCGGACGGAGGGCGAGGCCGGAACTGCCCATGGAGCCGGCGACCAATCCTGGTAATCTCTCCCCGCGACCCCGGAATCCTGTCCGTCCGAGTCGTCCAGCGTCCGTCCAAACCGTGCGATGTTGCCCTTTGCAGAGGTGAAGATCCCCTCGGGCACACGGATATTGCGGAGGTATTCGTAGTTCTCGACGACAGGTAAGCGGGTGTAGTCGTCACCCTAAGTACAGGCAGAGGTAAGAACAATGGCAGGTTTGGTACATTAAAAAAGCGCTGACTGAGAAGTACGCGACGATGTGCCACTTGCGAGGCGGTTCGCCACGACGGATGTGTACGTGCGTCGAATAGGTCTGCTTCGTGAGACCATCCGGCTTTGAAGGTCTGTCCTGTCGTCGAATGGGAGCAGGAGGGGCTGCGAACGGATCGAGCGTCCGACGCGCTCTGCCACACATGCAATCCGTGAGAATACGCTTTTCCAGGATACACGACCGACTCACCGACGAGCGGCCTTGGCTTCTTTTTCTTCAGGTGTTGTCTCGATCTTTTCTTCGTAGAACAGATAGTCGCCGCGCATGCGGCTCTGAGACCTAGGTGCTGATAAGTATAGATGAACGAGCTACGGTTAAAATCTCCGTAGAAACTCACCAACGTCTGCCGTCAGTCCACCGCTCTAATCCACCTACTCATTGCGACGGAAAATGAAGCGTGGGTGTCTGTGCTTTATTGGCATGCTGGTGGGCATTCACCTTGCTTGTGCTCCGCCTCTTCCCACACGAAGACGTTCCCAGATGCGAGTTGTTCACGCTCGCTGGCAGTCAGGCGACGTGTAATGAGAGGGAGGATCCCCAGGCGAACTGCCTCGAAGACTATGTGCGCATCCCGAGCGTCGCGCAGATCTGGGAGAGGGGAGGTGGTTCAGCGGGAGATCATATGAACGTGTAAACAGTTCCCCTGACTCACGAAGAGCAGGATGAGTGGCATGGCCGACGTTTTCAGAAGGACGAGCGTTGCAGGGGGAAGACATGGCGTCAAGGGAATGAGATGAGTGGTACCCCGCACTCCACTGCCGCCGCAGCTTTATAGCCCGCGGGGAATCCGAAGTCGCCCTTTCCACAGGAACCGAAAGAGGAAGTCAGCTCGATACGGAGAAGCCCAGTCTGTTGGGATCCAGGAAGCTAGATATGGTTAACAGACAAGAACGCGCGAAGAGATGGGGATTGAATTGGCAGTAGTTTGGCGCGGTATCTGGCGAAAAGGGACAGGATGCGCACCCCAGCGATCTATGAAGCACATCGCGATCCTCGGCGGGGCTAGGCGGTTATATAGTGGAATTCAGACTGTGACACAAGCCATGTGCGCACGTAGGAGTGAATTATCGGCGCGTGCGTCCACGTCTGCAGTCAATCAGATTGGCTGCGGGACATAGAGTGAGGTTAAGACATACCTCCATTGGCACGTCGCGGTTTGAATTGGGCGTCCGTAACCTTAATCGAAGACATGTCTGTTTTCCCATGCTCCCACTGGCCCGTGAGCTATCTGATTTTCGCATCGGCGGGCGTCGAGATGTAGAGATGCTATTTGAGCAGGCGGGGACATCTTCGGGCTCCGGTATTTCTCCATACGCCAAGCATGCGGGGGAAAAACATCATGGATTTGGGTTGCTGCTGGTGAGATAGATCGTCACATTAGCCATGGGCGGGCGCGAAGACAGTGGAAACGACCCACAAAGGTTATCGGCGGCGACGGGCTCTGTCAATGCCGGCTGACAACAGGCTTGGGGCTTTGGTATAGCCCCTCTGCCCTGGCACCACGACACTACCGGACCGTAGATCGTTTCTTTGATTCAATGGCATTCAACGAAGCGTATGGCCTACAAGAACCGACGCGCATCGTGGGTGCTGTGTATCCTGGTTGTACCCTGGGGTGTCACCTACACCCCAGCGGCCATTCCCAAGCATACGCTGCTGCGCCCGGGGCCATGCGCTCAGCGATGATGCAGCGTGTTCGGTAGTTTGTCGACGTGCATCTTATGTCGAGAGCCGGCCGTTCCAACACGGTCGCCGAGGAAGCGAGCGGCAAGGTGTCTGAACTGGCAGCGATGACGAGCGAGATTTTGCCGCGAGAAGCCCTGACCGTCGGATACGTGAGCGCACTAGAAGGCACTCGCTTAACATAATTGACTCACTGGAATGTATATCGAGGAGCTGAGGGCGCGCATCCCCCAGATCACCGGCGGCAAAATACAATACGAAAATCGGCATTACATTAGCCCATATTGACTAGCGAGCATTGGCAGGATGCTGTGTATCTCGTCGCTGTGCAAGTTCAGTAGAATTAGGCGCAATTCAGTGCGAAGCTAAGCTTATTTCAGAATGATACGCACGGATGCGGGGAAGACTCGACCGCGGACACGGTGTGTGGCGTAGGACCGTCGACTATAGCAAGGTGACAGCCGAAGCGGGGGCAGAAGAGGGCGGCGACTAGAAGAGATGGACATAGCACTCCCTTGAGAGGATATGAGGTTATTTGACGGTATGACGCAAGACCGCCACACCTTGAGAGGGTTGGCCTCAGGTATAGGTTTCAGTGGGCGGCGATGTCTAAGCGACAGTTGCCCAGTCGGACAATGTTGCCTATCAGCGACCTTGAGACCGACCAGGCAAAGAAGTTAAAGAGAACGGGGTAATGACGCGGAGTGACGCCCCTTGCTGTCGAAAGATGGGGTTGACATTACGGCGCTCACAGAGTACGTTCAAAGCTTCATTGTCATAATCATCGGCGTAGAAGTTTCGCTGCTCATGTCCATCTCCAGCCCAGGCGTTTGACGGATCGAAAATAATTAGCTTTATCTTCGCCGTATCGCCCGCGCGATGATTTGCCACCGAGGCTTTTCTCTCTTAGGGCCGGTAGTGCCTTTGTGGAGGGTTAAGCTCGTCACACGCGTGTCGAAGTCAGGTGCAGAATTAGGTGAAGCATCGTGACATGCAGGGAGAGGAGATGGAGGACAGTGCTCGCGCGGGGAGAGGATGTGAAGACCAAGGGGACGCCAGCGGTTTGTCTTACCACCCCCGGACTGCCCGCAGTATAGAGATTCCGAACGAGAAATTCCTGAGAAGTTCTGGAAGAAGAGGCGTCAGCTGTACGTTTAGGTTGGAGCTCAGGCGAGCTGGTATCGGGATTGGGCGCACGCCAGCGCCACAGAGCAGGACGAAGTTGGAAGACTTACCCCTTCACCGCGGTACAGGAGCACACAGGCAGCGACGGATGCGGCCCGCGCGCGCAGACCTGCAGCGGTCGCCGCTCAGGAACCCGTAGGACGGATGATGGACTGCCCAGTGTGCGCTCATCGGAGGTAAGACTGGGAGAAGGGGAGCGGGCCAGCTGGTCCCGTGGCTCTGCTATGCGGCCCTTGTGAGCGCAAGGCCGGGAGCAAAGTCTATCAAGACGCGGAAGGAATACGGACCTTCTCACGAAGGCGAATGAGTGAGAGCTCCTTAGCAGCACACTCGATACTAATATCTTCAGAAAGGGCAACTGGAACGTCAGGGCGTGTGTACGCTTCACAGCAGAGATCCAGTCATATGTATTCTGCGGATGTTAGCGTACATTGACCGCTATAACATCACCTTTGTGAGCGGCGAATGATGAACGCGTCTGACGGGGGAGCTGACAGATGCGGCAGGGAACGACATGTCAGCTGCGTGTTCGAAATTGAGAGTGCTATGCCACTCACCAGCAGCGAGCGCACACTGTACTGGGCGATCGTCCCATGATGGTATTTGAATAAGGGGTAAACCCGGCCGTGCACGGACGGAGAGATCACAATACAAGAGGGCCGGTTCCCATGTCGTTGCGCGTCCAGTAGACACAAGTATGGGCGACGAGTCCGAAAGAGCCACATGGCCAGGCATTTGCATCGAAGATGGAGTCATAGTGCTCCAATGCAGATCAGACAACCTGCCCTGACAAGATCGGGAGAGCAGTAGCAAGGCAGTTTGCACGTAAAGACGTCATGGACCTGCTTGACGAGGCTGGGCACGCGTGAGAGCAAATATGTCCGAGGAGGGCGAGCGTAGCCAGCTTATTACGTGCACGCGGCTTGGTATGGGAACGGGTGAGACACCATGTATAGAGAGGGCTGGGCGTGACGGAGCGATATAGTTCAGCGCGGCGAGGCTGAGAGGGGGCGGACGTACGAGCTTTTTTGGACATGGAGGACTCTCACGTCGAGATGACTGCTGACCAACGCGAGAGCTTGATGGAGCAGGGAAGGGGCCGGACGAGCCGTGAACGGCCCCTCATAGGCTCGGCGGTGTGTACACGATGGCGAAAGAGAGGCGGAGTGGTCGGCCGGTGTCCGCACGCATGACGACGTACGGGGGAAGCGACGCAGCGGACCATATGGCGCAGACGTCTGCCACTGAGCAGAAATCCGAGTGAAGGGTTACTCTGACTCGTACAGGACCCGAGTGCTATTTTCTGCGGGCTGCAACCTCGTCTCGAGGGCATGGGTCTTCTCTGCGAGGACGGAACTGCGACTGTCCGCTGCATGCAGCGGTGATCCTGACATCCTGGACTGTAATGAGAGAGTTAGAACGATTTATGCGTGGATTCCCAGAGTCAAGAACTGGATAAAGGGACGGATGCCTTGAAAGTACAGCGAGTGCTCGTTCTTGCTGCGCTGTGGGATCTCGTCTCACTCTTGCCGCTCTACACGTTAAGCGCCCAAGAGCTCGTGCCCGTTGTTTGGCTCTGTTTGCAAGGCCCACGGGCGTCTATGCCATGCCTCTGCTGAGTCTGCGCCTGGACCTGAACGCACGAAATCCCAGACTCCCATGCTCGCACTCGTTCTCACACTCGTCCTCGTCCTCGACCCCTCCCACTTCAGCGAGAGTCCCGGGACGTATTCGAGCAGATGAGGAGCGTAGGTAATCAAGGTAGGGGAGATGTTTCGATCAGTGAACTTGATCAGCGGCTATGCATGTCAATGTTCGCGGTCGACCGTCGCTGCCGCTCGATACAGGCGTTTGAATGCTCGAACATCAGACGTTGTCCTGTCCGTCGTACAAGGCCGAGACAACCACAACGCCGCGCTGACAATACTTTTGGTGTAGACGTAAACGTGCTTTCCAAAGCCCGACGCGGGCCCTTTCGAGTGTCCTTGTTCTGCTCGGGGAAGTCATCGCGATCCGGCGGCCGGATGCACGTCTGAATGGTCTTACTCCACTCGATGTCTTCTCTCGCCCAAGCATCGCTCGGTCTCGTGCCTCGTCGTTGTTCTGCGTCCCGCTGCCTCGGTCTGCCTGGTCGTTTCGACTCCTTCAGCTACGCGACGGCGTTGTTCCTCTGGGCTGTTGGCTCGCTACCATCGCTTCGATCCGCTCGTGATACACTGCTTGTGCAGGACCCCGCTCTGTGTCTCCCCGGGTGAGAACCAGACCGAAGGGGCGCCTATTCCGCACCCTCCGCGGTCGCGCTCCTGCACGTCCGAGTCTTCCCACTCTGAAGGCTGCTGCACCGTGCTGACGGCTCCGGTCTGGCTCTGACATTCTCAGGCGTTGCTGCGGTGCGCGTCATCGCCGGTTGGAGAGGCTGTCACGAGCGCAGCGTGATGGCTTCTCTCCCTCTTTCCTTGCGCCCCTCGGAGCGGGAGAAGAGATGCGCCTGGACCACGTTTGGCGCGTTGAGCCGGTACGGTATGGTGCTCCTCATTGCGAGAGGGGTGTGGCTCGGATGGCTGTCAGTGTGCTTGCAGGCGGCCACTTTCCTTCTACTGCATTGTGTGTGGGATTGCGGTGTGTCCAAGCACGTAAACGGCCGTTGGTGCACACCGCATCGTCCCGAGCGCCTCGAGACACCCTGCCAACATCGCGCTCTCGAGGTCGTAGCTATCGTATGCACCGGCGCGTGTTGATCTTCCCAATGTGCAATCTTTGTGGATCATCAAATGGATGTGAATCAACTCAAGTGTCCTCTCATGTTTATGTGCAGATTGTCGCCCACATCGCTCCTACCCGTCATAGGCTTCTAGGGCCCTGCATATGCAATGCCAGTCATTCTCAGGATGGAGCGGATCCGGAGGACACTCTCCCTTGAACGATGAGTCGCGGTTTCGAGATCGCTGCACTGCGTAGACGTGGCCGTTTTTCGGCATGCATTTGGAAAGTCACCAGAACAGTTTCCCTATACCGGCACGAATCAGGCGAACAGCTGATGGAACGACCTTACGCAGGTCTATGCAGGTGTAGCGTGCAAGGGCTTTGACGACTGTCAACGTGCCGCGTCATTACATCCTTTCCTCGCCTCGGAAGGGGTTGACAAGTCCTACTATCGGTGATGTCATCTTCAGCCTTTTGTTGACGCAACATAGGTCTCTTTGCTATTAGGCTGGCGCGAGTGTGCGCCGCTATGTACAGGTCCCACAGAAAACGTGGCCGGAACGCGGATGGTGGCTACATCGATCGACGAAGATTGCGTGGATGCAGAGGCTACCGTTCAAGAGTTCATGTATGTACATACTGTAGGTCTAACTGCTTCGAGGGCGTCTAGAACATACATACGTTGGGATCCCTAAGGCATAGACCCACACGGCCGTCTTAAACCGTCCGCGCTCTGCCGAGTCTCCGGCGTCTCAACCGGTATTTGACAGCGACATCCACGGCACAGGGCGAGGTCACCAGCGAGCATGGAATGTTGGACGGCGTTTAGGCTCGGTCGCAGATGAATGCTCAGAGAAAAGATGGAAGGCGAACCGACGCGGACATTGGATCGGGATCGAGCCTCGCGGGACGGCGCGGTAGGTTCCGAGCGTGCGATGGGGTGGGATGGTGGACGAGTGGCCAGGTATGGTTACGGCCTGGTGCGGGAGGGAGGGGGTCTTGGTACGCCGAATGTCCTGCTAGAGCCTGTCGGTGCGCTAGCGCTGGCACAGCGCCAGAGATCGGCAAAACGAGCTGTTGGAGGCGAGCGAGCACCTGCAAAACGCGGCTGCTCCGCGTTCGGGGACACTGCAGCTGGAGGGTACGCGCGCGGAGGTGCGTTGCCGGGTATCTAGCTACCGCCGGGCCGTTTGCTGCTCTCCGGCGTCCTGACCGGCGTTCAAAGCACTTGTCCACCCTGGAGGACGAGGACGAGGATGTCATCGCGGGCGTGGGCTCGATCGGCGCGTGGTGTGTGCACCGCAGATGGAATGCGGGTTCTGGGGGGAATGGGATCGGGTGTCGCGGTGGTGCGTGCCGGTGGGTTGTTCCGGCGGACAGGGAGTGCAGCGACCCGGGAGGCTTGATGTAGGTGTGTGAGTGGTGGCAGCAGCGTCGAGCTGACGTGCATTGTGGACGGCAAGAATCGATGCGCTGTGACGGTCGGTGAGTGTGTACCACATGCATGCGGGCACCTGGACAAGACGCGTTGCGGGGGGACGGTGTGGACGGCGACGGAGCTCGGACCCTCGGGCCCTCGGACGCGCAGAAGCGCGACTCGCCGTTGCCAGACCACATGCGCAAACATGCAGACACCGGGTCGGGAGAGGTGCATACAGCGATGGAAGGACGCCGGCGACCTGACCGGCGTCCCACTTCGCGTGCGCGGGCGGTCCTCGTTTGCTCTGAGAGGCGTGGGCGGGCTTGTGTCCCGGCGGGCGGAAGCTGATGGTGCGTGTGTATGTGTGTGTGTTCGATCGACGTGGACGGTCGAATGGACGATGGATGATGCAAGGCGCGAGTTGCGATCGAGCCTAGTCTGGTTCGGAACCAGCGCACGAAGTCGGGCGGTCGGACGAAAGAAAGAGAGCTAGCTTTGCGCTGGGTTGTGCAAAGGGCTGCGGGTGCACGAGCTCGAAGCCTTGGGTTATGGGATAGCTACCGATGTGAGTAGCCAGCACAAACGAGTTTTTTTGAGAAATGATATGGTATAGTCACGATATACGAAGCGGTGCATACGAGGATATAGGAGACCGTATATGCGCACAGAATGTGAGTTCTCGAGCAGATAGCGAGCTACGAGAGGGGGGAAGGCGAGATGGGTGCGCTACATATGGCCATGCATGTATTCGAGATCAGTGAGAAGCTGCAATGGTGCAATACAACGGTGCTGTGAGAGACTCGTGAGATGAAGAGCTGCTGCTGCGCGCGACGGCGATATCCATACAGGCGCAGAGACGTGTTACGGAAGCTGTACGAGTGGTTAAACTAGAGTAAAGATGTGGGCAAGGGAATGATATGGCGGAGAGTAGCCGAGGACGATCGAGGAGAACGAGAGAGGATATCCCGGCGGCAGATGGACAGTTGAGCACCGCACGGCTCCATGGCCAAGAAGCAGAGAGGACGATTAGGTAGCCGCTCGATCGAGTAGACGCAGTAGATGTGGGTGAGATCCGGTTGGGTATGAAGCTACGGTGGATGCGTACGCACGTGCGCTGGTGGATGCAGAAGAGGAGAGAGCGCGAGGAGGCGATCTGCCACGACGTTGAAGCTGATCGACGGGCGCGTAGTTGCCGACGAAGGCGTCGTGGCGTGGGAAGATCGCAAGAGACGACCGCATTGGGACAGTCACTGTTCTGTGCTCTGTGCTCTGCTCAGGAGACGAATACTGTAGCCCACTCGCGTGCATTGGATCCTCCCTCACCCGCCTCGATCGTCACCTGCCGCTACTTGCCAGCGTCTACAAGCACTATGCGCGGGCGAGCAGCTGAGCTGTGGTCTGCGTCGGAGCACGCCCTGCCTCTGCCCTCCTCCCTTGCAGCTCGCCCTTCAGTACTAGTCTCCCCTCTCTGTATATAACCTCTCTCTGCACCGTACTCGTCCCTACGCTCCCAGCTGCATTTGAACGCTACCCGGCGCTTTTGGCGGGATCACATCAGCAGCCCGCCATGTCTTCTCAACCAACGCCGCTCAGGCAGTCCGCACACCCTGCATCCACCCCACCACCCATGGCTTCAAAATCTGAGAGAGAGGAGGGACAGGATAGGAAAATATCGTCGTTTCCGCCGCGGCAGACATGCTGGTAACTACCAAGCCATACTCATGAGTACGAGCAAAAAGCTTCGAATCTAATCTCCCTTCCGCGGATTGCCTTGCAAACGGACTTCTTAGTATGCCTGGTGGCGCTGTAGAGCGCTGGGCGTTCACTCACTATTAGCCAAGCTGTTGTGACAAAGGCGTGCATCGAAGGTCGTGAGCAGAGCATTCGATAATAGGTGGCAAGCGCAACACTTACTTTCGTCCTTGTGCGCGTTCACGATGCCCCTCAGCTATACCGGTCCCAGCTGATTCTTGCTCAGCACTGTCCTCGCTGGCGGTCTCGTTCGTTTCCCATGCTATGATGGGCAACGCTGCAGCTATACCCGACCTTCTAGTGGTTATATTGATACGTCTTGCAAGATGTTGTATCCCCTGTGTGCTGAGACTATGCATCGAATATTCACGGGAAGTACATGAAAGCCCTGGTCAGCTTACTCGGAATAGCAGTTAGACGAAGTAATACTCACGAGCGTCGCCTCAAGCCTTCATTATTGACCTCGAGGTGAACCCCTGTCACCTCCCCTGCAGCCTGATCACCGTCAAGTTCTTCATAAGTCGCTCCAGATTCGGCCCTTGATGCCTTCTGCTCCTCAGCGTTGTCGATCTGCAAGCTGTTGGTACTTTCGTAATTCATCTTCGTTGCAGCGCCTGACTGGTCCTTCTCGGCGATGTCGTAGGGAATGCCATCCGCAGGGCCTTCATCATCCATTCCAGATTCCCTTGCTGAGGCATCCTCCCCAGCGCCTGGGTTGGCAACCTGCGATCCCTCGAGCTCTGACACTTTTTGGGCATGCCTGATGGAGGACGCGTGCAGCTAATTGAGGCGTCAGTGGCCACTGTAAGCGTACGCAAATGTGAAGTCGCAAGAATAGCCTTTACATCGCCGATTTGTACGCAAATCCCCTCGACGCGTCTCGTCCAGTGATGGATCTCCACGGCGTTCTTGCAAATGATGCCATGCCGAAAGAACTCGATCAGGACCGCGAAGGCACCCTTGGAGACGTGCGCTGCCGCTGTGCAACGTGCCGAAAAGCTTTCATCCTCTATCCTAGTGGTAGACGGTAGCGTAAGCGGAATCGGTTAGCACCAGCATCGTATCGTCAAGTGACTCGGGCCCGCCGTACCGGCGAAGTGCATCATTGAGCCCTTGTAATTTGGCAGAATCAACTTCGTATCCGGAATGAGAAGACCGATGCAACTCGTCAAGGAGGCGATGCGTATTCGCGAGTGCAGTGGCAAATTCTTCTAATTTTGCCGGCGCCTGACGATTCTTGAGGAGCCGGTACACATACGTGAGGCCGAGGAGAGGGATGATGCCCAAGACGACCCCAAGGACTTCGTAGACACTCGGCATGCCGGCGGTCAAGGGACGACGTTGATGGACTGCACGTGTCCTGCTACGCACCGATTGGGCTTTGACCTCTTGAGGCGCGAGCTAGCTGACAACCGGAGAACTAGTGCAAAGAAGAGTGTTGGCGATGAAGGGCCTAGGAGTCCGACTTGTATGGCTGATGCTGCTTGATATTTGAGCGGGTTTGAGCTGGATTATGGCCGACATGTCTCCACTACGAGCGGTCGTACTGACATCTTGGTGCAACTACCAGTCCACCACGAGGCGTGGCTGGCTGATGTCCCAGACGCGAGGCCCACGACCGCGATCTAAACGTAACAGGCAGAACTTCCAATGAAGCCTCGAGGGGATAGTTCAATACCGTGCTCGACACCCGTGAGATGACACTCACCGAAGAACGTACGGCAATTCATGTGTCGCAATAGAAAGCAGTATCGGCTTGTACGCATTCAGCGCATTCATCTCATTCGTTGCCACGAGCACTCGAGCTCGGAGCCTGATGTCGACCACATGAGCGCTCTCCGCGGCCGTGAAGCCTGCCCACCGTAGGACGCCATCGCCCGAATCATCCCCTGGTGTGTCAGTAGACGGGCGTTGGCCAGCGTCGATGGTCTGTCGAGAAGCGCGCAGGCTTCTTGCACATCGACTGTCAACAAAGCAGAATACGGCTTCAGCAACGGTGCAGTCCATACCGGAGCGACTACTCCCGAGGCGCGGGACGTACCGCCCGACGCTACCAAGGTAGAAGCCGATGTTTGCAGGCGCAAGTGCATCCGTCGGTGGAACAGACTCTCGCACCCACAGCTAAGCGAGGACCCAACCAGAAGGTGCACGCTCATCACCCTGGTGCGACGTTGCGGTCTCGGCGCGGTTACGCTTTCCCATAGGCTGGGCCGTCGGACAAGGCGGCGGGTCAAAAGGCGGTCGGCACGAGCAAGTTTGCCTTTGTATTTGGACCGCGACGCGCCCCGGAATTCCTAAGGCAGCTGCTTCAAGAGCGCGCAATTATTTTAGGGATCGACGCGCGCGACTGTGACGCAGACGAGTGCGTGGTGAGAGCCCGTCGCCGTCCGCTGATCTGTTTTGACCATGAATACACTGCTAGAGAACCCCGGAGGGGGGGGGGGGGGGTCTGATGGGGATGGTGGTGTAGTAAAGGGTGAAGAAGCGCGGTTCTCGAACAGCTCTGCGTTGTGCACGACGTCAGGCATCTTTCTCGCCACGCAAGAGCAAAATCGTCGGACGAGGGGAACCCATCAATACGCACCCTGACGCGGTCATGTCTTCGCAGTTCTTGCTGCACGCGCGCCTCTCATAACGATGCCGGCGGCTCGTTCTAGTCCGGCTTGAATCTCAGGCGCGCGAGGACCACGCTCTCCCAGCGGGCGCTGTCTTCGTAGCTAGAATCTTCCGGACGTGCAATGAGGTGGGTCGGGGGAGGAGGAGCCAGGTATGGGTATGGCCTGGTGCTGACGGTGCGGGAGGGAGGCTTGATACGCCGAGCGCCCTGTTAGAGTCAGCCGGTGCGCTGGCTCTGGCATGGGTGAGAGATCGGGGGAACGAGCTGAGGGCGCGCGAGCTCGGGAGCAAAACACGGCTACCAGTGCGCCTTCAGGGAGGGTGCAGCTGGAGCGTACGCGTGCGGACGTGCGCTGCCGGGTATCTACTGTAGCTACCGCCGGGCCGTTAGTTGCTACTCTCCGGCGTCCTAACCGGTGTCCAACGCACTCGTCCACCCTGGAGGACGACTGGATGGAATCGTGGACGTGGGCCCGATCGACGCCCGCCGCCCGGTGTGCTGCAGCGCAGATGGAAGGCGGATTCTGTGGAATGCGATCGGGCGTTGCGGGGGTGCGCGCGGGTTGTTCCGAGCGGGGTGGGCAAACAGGGACGCTTGATATGGATGCGTTGGTGGCGGCAGCGGGACCACGCTGATGTGCATTGCGGAGGGCGAGACTGAATGATCTGTGGTAGAAGATGGCCGGTCGGTACCATGTGGCGGGCACCTACACGGCGCGCGTTGCAGGAGTGCACGGTTGGACAGTGGTGACGGCGACGGAGCTCGGACCCTCGGAAGCGCAGCCCGAGTCTCATTGCAAGGCCATATGCGCAAACATGCAGTCGCGAGGCGGACGTGCCTCTAGCCATGGAGTGTCCATCGCCGGTGACCTGACCGGCTTTCCAATGCGCGTGCGTGGACGATCCTCGTTCGCTCGGCGAGGCATGGCCGGGTTCGAGCCGGCGGGCGGAAGCTGACTGTCACTGTGGGTGGTCGATCGAGGTGTGTTGGGTGGGCGATGATGCAATGTGCGCGTTGTGATCGGGACCAGGCTGAATTGGAACCAGCGAGCAGAGCCTTGACGTCGGGCGGTCGGACGCAAGAGAGGTAAAGTTGCCGAGTTCTGCAAGCGGTTGAGAGCTCACCAGTACACACGCATCTGCTGGAATAGGGTATTGCAGATATATACGAGTAACGTAGGCGGCATACGAGGACGCTGCCTTGCGAGAATATAACTGAACGTATACGCACACCGTAAAGCGACTTGGCCGTCTGAGCGCGAGAGGCAGGAGGCGAGGAGCAGAGATGAATGTGGGACATATATCTGCATATACATGTATTCGAGATTTTGGTCCGCTGCGGGCTGTGCTGCAATGGACGGCTATGATGGCGGCGAAAGGGGTGTCCCGATTCCCGATGTGTTCAAGTTGATTTGGATAGGTGCCACGACGATACGACGATATCCAGAGACAGACGCACTTACGGTGGCTGTACTCAATGTTAGGACAGGCGCACACGAGGGAGAGATGGCGGTGTAACGCCGGAGAGTAGCCGAGGACGATCGAGGAGGAAGAGGGAGATAGCCTAGGAACGCTGACAGGCATCTGCAATACAGTAAACGACAGGCGCAGGGCGGGTCCGAGAAGCAGATAACTGGGGACGACGCGCGGCGGACAGAGGGAGCAAGGACAGCCATGCGATCGAGAGGACGGAGTGGATATGGGAGAGATCCAGTCATGTATTATGTTACGGGCAGTGGTATGCCGACGGTAGCTTGGCGGGTAGAGAGGATGAGAGAGCGCGGGGGAGGACTATGGAGGCGGAGGCGGAGGGAGGCGATCTGGCAGAAACACACGCCGATCGAGCGGGACGAGCCAAGCCGGCGGGAGGAGCATGTGTGTCGTTGCCGGTGCAGGAGGCGTTCACGTGAACGTTGATAGCGATGGAAGACGGTGACGGACGATGCAGACCACTTACTTTCAAAGCAGACACGGCAGAGAGGCGAGGGCGTCGTGGCGTGGGAAGATCGCAGGAGCAGCAGAGGATGACCGCTTTGGGATGCTCTCTCCTGCTCTCGCGACATACGCTAGCAGGGCGAGTGAGTATACCCAGCCTGCGTTCAGGATACCCCGGACAACACATCACCGCCTTGCATTCCTCCCTCTCCCTCGCCCCTGCGAGCGTGTGCGGTGGGTCTGCGTCGGAGCACGCCCTGCCTCTGCCCCGACGCCGTCCGCGGAGCCGTCCTCCCTTGCAGCTCGCCTGGTTGGACTGCCCTCTCGGTATATAACCTCTCTCTGCCCCGTACTCGTCTCTACGCTCCCAGCTGCATCTGAACGCTAACCGGCGCTTTTGGCGGGATCACATCAGCAGCCCGCCATGTCTTCTCAACCAACGCCGTCCGCCCACGCTGCGTCCACTCCACCACCGATGGCTTCGCACTCGTCCTCTGATGCCAGCACCGTCAAGGTGCCCTCCCCTCTCAACCCGTCGCTTTCGCCCAAAGCAAAGCCGCTGCCGCTGCCGCTGCCTCCCGCTGAGCCCAGCTCTCGCTACACCACGCCCGCCTCTCTCTCCTCGCAGACCGTCCGTCCTCGCGGCGCATCCGTCTCTACCATCAGACCGCCTCCGAGTCTTCCCTCCTCTACCGCTGTGCACATCGCCCGCGTCGTCTCCAACCCGCCCCCGGCTACCACGTCCTCGACCACCTTCTCGCCTCCGCCCGACTTTCGCTCTCGCAGCCGCGCGTCCTCGCTCGCCCATCGCGGCAGATCCGCCAGTCCGTTTCGCGACTTTTCCCTCGTCTGGCGGTCCTCTTCTACCGCCACCCCGCCCAATGGCGAGAGCACGAGCTGGTGGACAAAGATGGAGCTCATGCCCAGGCCGTGGCAGGAGCGCAGGCAGCGCACCGTGCCCCACGAGCAGACAGAGGGCTGGGTCCGCACTCGCCACGTACGTCATCCCCCGTCCTCCCGTTGACACGTACTGACCTTTGCCGCAGCGCGTCGGCGAAGCGGCCGTCAACGTCCTCGGCGTCGCCGGCCAGGTCGCCCACGAGCTCCTCGAGGTCAGCGTCGACGTCCTCCGGTTTGCGCCGGTCGTCGGTCTCGAGGAGGCCGCCCGGACGCTGCTCAACATCTGGGACGCCCTCCAGCTCGTCGACGTGCGTCCGTCCATCTGTCACCGCTTCCGTGTGTGTGTGTCTGATCCCGGCCGCAGATCAACAGATTGGCGTGCCTCCGCCTGACAGAGCGCTGCGCCACCATCCTCATCTCCGTCCGCGAGGAGATCGCCGAGGCCGGGGACGACGTCGGCGTCGAGCTCCAGGCGCCCGTCCACCGCCTCGTCGAGTGCGTCCTTTGTTTGTCACCAGTGGACTACGCTGACCGTCGGCGCTCGCAGGTCGTTCAAGGAGGTCCACCGGTTCCTCGTCAAGCAGAGCCACCGGCCGTTCATCAAGCGCTACCTCCAGCGCGACGAGATCCAGCGCGCGCTCGCCGGCTGCCACAACAGTCTCACCGACGCCATGGGCATGTTCAGCGTAGGTCTGTTTTCCATTGTCCCCGGGCGACGCTAACGAACGCGCACAGCTGTCGATACAAATTCGTATTCTAAAGCAGGTCCTGCGCGCCGAGGAGCAGAGGCGCGCAGAGACGGCCGCCATCCTCGACACCATCCGGCAGCACCACCCGGATTCCCCGCCCCAGACGAACTCGCTTTTGTTGACGGGCACGGACGCGCCCCCTGCCGCCGTCGACGCCCCCGACCGGGCACACGTGCTCGCGACGCTCCAGGCGCTCACTGCCAGCCAGAACGAGCGCGACATGGCACACGACGCAGAGGACCTCCGCCAGCTGATGCGTGCCGCGCTCCAGGCGAACAGCGACGTCGAGATGATCCGCATCCTCCAGGTCGGCCGCGACGAGATGCCGGAGGCGATCAAGACGCTCCAGCGCGCGCTCGAGGCCGAGGTCGAGCGCGAGCGCGAGAGCCAAGGCGACCCGGCGACAGCAGGCGAGGAGAGCGTCGTCGCGGTGAGGGTGAAGGAGGTCGAGGTGGAACCCGACGGGGGCGCAGAGGTCGTCGAGGTCGCGGCGAGCCTGTCGCGCTCGGCGACGGTCGCGAGCACGTCGAGCTCGGCGACGTCGAGCAGCCGGTCGCGGCGCAGCACGGCGTCGCGCACGCCGCAGCGCGACACGCTCGACCGGGAGTTCATCGAGACGGGGATCGACGCGCTGCGGCGGGTGAGCGGGGCGGAGGCGGCGGCGGGCCTGCCGAGCTGGACGATCACGCGGTACGAGGTCGACCGGGAGGAGAAGATCGGGCTCGGGTTCTGGTCGGACGTGTACCGCGGCTGGTGGAAGGGCCGTCGGGTGGCGATCAAGGTGCTGGCGGAGACGACGCCGCGGCAGCTGTTCGTGCATGAGGTGCGTGTGGGCGTGCGTGCTTGCCGCTTGGGACGAACGCGAACGGAGGGCTGACCGTGCACGCCGCGCCAGGTGGCGATCTGGAAGACGCTGCAGCACCCGAACGTGCTCGAGCTGCTCGGGGCGTCGTCGGCGTCGAGCGACCCGCCGTGGTTCTTCGTGAGCCCGTACCTCCGGAACGGCTCGCTCGTGTCGTTCCTCAAGGGCCTGCCGTCGCTCGACCACGTCGACGTCCTCAAGATGGTGCACCAGATTGCAAAGGGCATGGCGTACCTCCACTCGATGGGCGTCCTCCATGGGGATCTCAAGGTGCGTTGCGTAGCTTAGATGCTGACAGGGACGATGGGCTGATTGGTCGGGCAGGCTGCGAACGTGCTTGTGGACGACAAAGGACACTGTGTCATCTCCGACTTTGGCCAGAGCGAGATGAAGTCCGAGGCGTACCGTATCAGCGGCATGCCCCTTCCCCGTAGGCGCTGTTTTCCATCTCCAAGCCTCATCGTGTTGACTGAGCGTCGTAGACGGCACCCTCCGGTGGCAGGCCCCGGAGCTGATGTCGGGCCAAAGCGGGCTGACGCAGGAGGTGGACGTGTACGCGTTCGCGATCACCTGCGTCGAGATACTCACAAAGGGCGCGATCCCGTGGTCCATGGCGGACGACGATGCCGTGCGCCACTTTGTCCTCCGTACGTCCCCTTCTTCTTCCCGTCCAAGAGTCTGTCGTTCACAGCAGATACGCAGGGGAGAACATGCGCCCGGAGCCGCCGCTGCAGCGCGTGTGGTCGCTGCAGCTCGCAGAGATCCTCCATGCGTGCTGGCATCGCGACCCGGCGGTGCGCCCGCCGTTTGCGAAGATCGACCACGACGTGCGCCAGCTGCGCGCGCGGTACGGGTCGGACGTGCGGGACTCGCCGATCCCGCCGCGCCACGCGGAGCTCGAGGAGGAGATGCATGCGCGCAAGTCGCCGGACATGCACCCGATCCCGCTGCCATTGCTTCCTCGTAAGTCCGCCGTGCATTTCGCTGAAGCCCTAGCTAACCTTCGATTCAGCGGATACGACGGCGTCATTTATTGAGGAAGAGTCAGTGCCGTCTGCGGACACGTCGTACCGCACCGCCGTCGGCGAGTTGTCTGTGTCAACGACCGCGCAGTCCGAAGCACAGGGCCCGCTCCCAGCGTCAAGCCGCTCGAGCAGCCGCGCGTCGTCGTCGCTGCAGGACTCCGACCGTGTCGAGCTCGAGTTCCCCCGCCACGTCTCGCCGCCGCCACCCGACGAGCAGGCGCAGAATGTGAGAAACGAGCGGCGGTACCGCATGCTCCTCCAGCACGAGTTCCATCCGTCCTGTGAGTCGCGTTCGCTCGGTCCTTCGGATGATGAGGTGCTGACGATGAGCCGGCAGTGACGTTGCCGCTTTGGACGCCGAGCCAGGTGCCGATCGGCGCGGTCGGGTATCACAGCAAAGCACGCGGAGGCGAGTTCGTCGTGCTCTTCAACTCGTTCGACCCGCCCAAGTCTTCCGGCGGGCTCGCGAACGACATACCTAATCTATATGGGTACGGGCGCGTCGTGCAGGGGAACCAGCGTCAGGACAAGCGGAACGTCGCGCAGCGCGGGATGGACATGTTCACGTCGTGGCTGAGCGCGACGCGGATATCGCGCGGGGAGGTCAAGTACTCGCGCAGGTACTCGTCGCCGCTGCGAGCAGGGCACAAGACGGCGCATTTGTTCACGGAGGCGACGAACTATCGGTACATCGAGGACCTCGGCACGCCGAAGAAGTGGTTCAAGGCGAACGTGGACCGAATCCTTGCGCTCTATGGGAAGGAGCATGCGATCTCGAAGGAGGACCTGTACCTCGGTGAGTGCTTATTCGCGCGCGACTGTGACTATCTGTAGCTCATGCTTTTGCAGTGATTGGGACCCTTGAGGCGCAAGACTACGCGCTGTTCGTGAGCCACGAGCACCCGGACGGGCAGGTGGACTTTAACGTGTTCGCGGCGGCGCGGGCCGGGCAGCCGTGGGGCGAATTTTCGTTCTCGTTCGACCTCTCCTCGTCCTTCCTCGGCGGCCCGAGCTACGACGAGCCGGTCGGGAACCCGCAGTACGCGCAGAAGGTGTCGCGGTATGGAAACAGCGGCCGCTGGGAGAGCGTGCTCCTTGCGAGGCTGAGGTTCAAGCCTGACCAGAGCGAACCGACGTCGTTGTAAGGGATCGGCTTCTCCCGGCGCGTGGTTGTAGACGTTCTTCCGCGAGAGCACGTCTTGCAGACTATCTTGTATCCGGCGCGCGTGCGCGCGTGGCTGGCTGTGCGTGGACTTGGATTTGGATTTGGATTTGGAGCGGACATGGCATCTTTGAGCATTTGTAGTACTATCACCATCACATAACACTATCGCATCACTCCGCATACGTAACTGCATACCACCACTTTCTATACCGCAGTACACCGTCGTTGTATGTCGCACTGAGCCTTGTAGAACAGCACGCAACGAGACGCCTTGGCTGACAGTCTGCTTGGATGTGACATGCAGTCATGTCATTGTGCACTGGGTTCGTTGCGCAGTCGTTTCTTCACGTTCTGTGGCCCTTTCCAATGCCAGAAAGCAGTGATATAGACAATACGCGTTTGGAGAGCCCGCTACCTCAAGTCGTCCTTCGGAACCCCGACCTCCAGTGTCTTGACATATCGCATGCATTTGTCAGGAGACAATAACGCGCAAGTGTCAGAGCGCGATGTGCCAGAATGTGTTTGGAGGCTGCGGTATGGGGTGCATCGAGTGATGGCCTTGCGTACTATGTTGCGACGGTACAGTACTGTCATAGTAGGGAACCCTTCGCTGTTCGCTCAGCACGATCTGCTCTCAGTACGTGCCTTCAGTCCGTCAGCTTGCCCGTGCGCACTCTAATCTACGTTCTGCGAAGGGGTTGTCCAGGACATGTGTAACTAGTACTCAAGTCGCCTGCTTTCCAAATTTGTGGTTGCGACAAAGTGATTTGCCGGCGAGACAGCGTACGGATATACAACATTGAGATGAGACCGAGTGTCTGAGTGGGGTTCCTATAGGCGTTAGAGACTTGGAGCGAGGATATCAAGCGTAGGAAGGGAGCAGAGATGTGGGCGAAAGCGGAACCAGAGTGAACGAAGTTGACATGGAGCAGACACTCCGCGAGCAGACCTGGAGACCTCTACAACTCCACAGTCTTGACCCGTAACAAAAGAACACTTCTTGTTCCAATCGCATCCTGCGTCATGATACGTCCTGCCGTTCTGCAGGCACGAGGTTGATGAACGAAGACTTGGGCTCGCTATGGTGAGGAGGGCCTAAGAGACGATGGCAGCCTCGGGAACACGATGCCTTTCTCCTTAAGAAGATGGCGGATGCGGTGGCTGTCGCCACGCCATTCCACCACATACTGCCACTCGTCGTCGTCCTCATTGTCCTGCCTGAAGCCAGCCAACCCGAAGTCGATGAGAACCGCTCGGGTAGGCCGATCCTTGGGGGTGAAAAGGACGTTAGTGTAACCAACATCGCCGTGGGTCACACCATGGGACTTGAATTCATCGATAGCGTGCACGAGCGGAGAGCACAATTCGACGGAGAGTGCATCCGGAGCGATGTCGCCGATGCACACCGCGTCAGGTATGTATTCGATCACGACAGCCGGTGGATGAATGGCGCGCTCGTCAGAGTACGTGACAGTGCCAGTGAGGAGCATGCGTGGAATGACAGAGCCTTGGTACTGCTTCAGGACTTCGTACGCGCGAGACTCGGAGTCGTAGCACTCGTACAGGAGCCCGCGGTAATACTTCTCCCAAAGAGCGGCGCGATAGCGTGTGCCCTCAATGTCTGACTCGTCTGGGTCCGGGTCCCAGATCTCCCCCTGGTCAACGTCATCGGGCAAGGTGTTGGCCGCCTGCTCGGCTTCAAGCGACCATGGACGAGGCGGTTGCACGGACGATTGGAAGATCCTATCGTCTAGGAAGCGTGAATCGTAGACCTTGAGCACTACGGGGGCGGGACCAAGTTCGTCTGCGTGCACCAGAAAAACAGCGCTTTTGGTCCAGGGCTCGAACGGCTTGATTATATTGAACGTGATAGGGCGCTGGTCAGCGGCGGAGGTAAAGAGGATTGTGTGCCCGGCCGACAGGAAGTCAGGCGCGTACACCTTGTATGGGTTCTAGAGAATTCAAGTCAGTTAGATATTATTCGTGTATGTGCGTGTGCACTTGCTTCGAAGTCCAGCATGTCGCAGACCTGCAGCGACCAGCTTCACAGAGCTATGAAATTTAAAGCCAATTTCAAGTGGACGTTGATGTAGCGGGCCAACCCGCACGGCTGTTGGTATCAAACAATCAGTAGGGGCGTTCATGAGAGCTGATAGGCCTGAGCTCACGACCCACGTAGCGTAAGATTTAGGATCGGCCGTCGATGCAGTATACGGTGGAAGTCGATCGATATACACGCTCGCCCGAGGTTTATCATACCGATTTCGAAGTTGTGTGTTGTTTGCGCGGACGCCATCAATTCAAGTCAGACGCTCAGCAGTGCTCAGCGCCCTGGCCGTGACCCCCACTGAGAACGGGGACAACGCTCCCGGATTCAGACCATAATTAATGCTGCCTAGCTCTTCTGGTTCATCGCAGTGTAGAAAAGGACAACTACGCCCAACCCGTTCTTGGTGGTCTCAAAATCATGGTAAGTCTGTTGTTCGCATGCATGCGGATGCCAGTCACCAGAGTCCCTCAAGCCGATACCGGTTGGGTCGTGGTCTGGGGTAAGCGGTCCGATATCACAGAAGCAGGCCGGGATGGGTTTCGAATCGACCGTCGCGTTTGCTTTCGCGCTCAGATCATCAACACTGTTTGTCTTGCCTTTCGCTTGTTGACGGCACGCTGATGTGCCTATTTGGAAAGCTCCTTTCGCATTCGAGCGCCACGCGACTGAACACAGTCGAACGGATCGCCCCGATTCTTTTTTATGCACCCATCGCGTCAGAGTCCTGGACAATTATAAGCGGCAGAGAGTGTGCGAGTGGTTCTGCACTGATGTCCTCCAAGTGGTCACTGGCAACAGGGCTCGCCAGTAGCCATGAGCAGTGAAGAGGTAGCCCGACATAGAAGCGCAACTGCATCTCGCTATAGACCGCGAGGCAGTGCTTCTGGTTCGATGGCAGCTCCGCAGCCCGATGGGTATGAAGGAATTTGCGTGGGCTGCCAGGGTCCAGCGAGACAGTCATCGGGCGAGGTCTGGCGTGTGTGACTGACATGACGAAGCGGGGCTTTGCGCGAATCTGCAGTCGAGCACTGATGTCAGAAACATAGCGGCGCTGAGCTAGCTCAAACACGACGCGCGCGCACGGCGAGCAGAGTGGTGCTCACCTCCCTGGCAGAAGTACGTTCAGCATGACGACACAACCACCCGGCGTCTAGTACCCATGAATCTCTTGTCGGGCTGGCGACCATCAGGAATTCGAGTTGATTCTGGACAGAACTCCGAGTTCCGGCGCTCCGGTATCGGCAGGGCGGAACGCTAAACAATCGCCCATCCTGGGCCTGAAATGGAGTGTATGTCGCGAACTTTCGTTTCTGGTCAGCAACAGACGCACCAATGAGTTTCTGGCTGAGGCATCAGTGTCCGTCCAGATCCGTGCGGATGACGTTGCAGCTGGAGGACGCCGGCTGTCGTCGGGACTTTCAGGATGGCTACTGAACCATTCCTTCCATACACCTCCTCCTCTGTACACCGCAGCATAGAGTACAGCTGCCCGCCCTTCACATGGGTTATCTGTTTACTCAACGAATAGATACATATGATGATCTGAGAAGGAGTTAAGGTACATGACATCACACTCGTCTACAACGGTCTCTGAGGACCATGAGCGGTCGATCATTTGACCGCAGACGGGGAGCAAGTGGCAACTACGGAATATGTGAGTGAGAGGGACGATGACAGCTTTGCGTTTCATCCCGCTATAGGACTTAGCGACCTTGTAGAGGCCAACGGGTCGTTCCGGCGAGCTAGAAAACGGCGTGTAAAGCTCGAGATAAGCAAGATGAGAGAAAGTGTCGGTCGCATGGGGCCGGCGACGCTGGAGGTCTGGTGGAAGAGCGAAAATGAGGCGGACGTGTCCAATTCGATAACCTAAGTTCCAATTCAGGTGAGATGATGAACGATACGAGTCGCGTGCAGAGGACGTGCCTTTCACACCGATGGTCTCCGCAATGTCCGGCTTCTCCACATAGAGGACTGTCGAGTATCTTGGGGGAAGGCCATTGGTTGCAGGTCGTGCAAAGATACGGTCGGCGAAGACTTCACGTGCATACCCTCGCAGAGACGGCAGGACCCTTGAGAACTGCTTGAACACGGGATAAGAGTGTTGTAAGAGAGAGTGTTCGCTTGGTTGAGGGCCAGCGAAACCGTCGCCGGCAAGGAAAGCGGCAAGAGCAGGTGCGAAGTCGATGACACCGAGTGCAGTTGCAATGGTGGCTCCAGAAATAACGCCCAGCGATGGCTTGCGAGCGATTTTGTATGGTCCAACGATCATATCAGAGTCCTGATGCATAAACAGTAGTCTTTCATCAGCTCGAGCATTTAACGGCAGTGTTCATAATCGACGCACCTCAGTGTCTAGGTCCTCCTGATTGTCCCAACCAGTCCTACCATCCGTGGTGCTGCCTGTTCGCTCCAGAGAGGTGTCGATAGTCTTGCTCATATAGGTCGCGAGAGCACGAGGGTCATCCTGGGCGAGTGCGGTCGATGGCGTGGGGCTGTCGAGATCGTAGTCGAGGGATGAGGTATCGGCAAGGGCATCAAGCGCCAGAGTGTCCCAGCGCGTCTCTCCATCGGGATCCAAAACGTCAGTGTCGTCATCCTCCTCCCAGTTGTCGTCCGCATTGTCCGTTTCACTCTCATCCGCGTGGTTCTGGACCATCCCACACCAACGTAGGAACCCTTGAAACCAGCGCACCTTCTCGCGTCGCGTGAGCCAAGTGACCATCTGACGCACGTAGTCCTTTCGGTTTGACGCCCTGTAGGCGGATTTTGCGAAGTCGATATGCAGACGCTCGGGAACTTCAGTGCTCAGGCCGTCGCATGAGCCGAAGTCAATAATAGAGCTGATATAATGGAGGAGCCAGTGTAGCTTTGGAATATTGAAGTGCTCCCGGATGCCGAGGTCCTGAAAGACAGCCTTGTTCGCGTGGAATCGCTCGAGCGCATCGCGCATTTGCTGCAAGGTTGAAGCGGTGTGAGAGGGATAGTGCGCGAGATAGATGAAGTCGAGCATAGCACGAGCAGCAGCAACGACCCGAGTATCAGCGTGGAGACCGTCGATAAGGCCAACGAAAACCTTCTCCATTTGACGGAACTCGTTTCCTGTCCATTGCGAAATCGTCGAGATCCCTTGCGAGAAAATACGGAGTCCGGGGTAAGGTGGGACCCGCTGAAAGCGTGCGTCGAGTTCGTCTTCGTGTCCCTTGGCAATCCACTGCACGAGGTGGCTCATGAACACCCCCTTGTGCAGTTGATGAAGGAGGTCAGGAACGATACAGTTGAAGATGTTCGCGTAGGGTAGGTTCGCCCAGAATGGGTCAGGTATGTCCCGTAATCCCGCCTCCGCAAGTTGCTCAGATGCAGGATTGTGCAGCGCAGCGAGTGTAGCTTCTGGATCACGGTAGCAACTGTTAAGCAGCTCGCCCCGTTGATCTTGCCTGACGAGACAGGTTGGACAACGATTCTCCTTGGTGCAGCACACGAGGCACTGCTCAGGAAAATCTGCAACGTACGCAGCTAGGATCGGGAACACATGCCGCACATAACCGTCAGCACAAGGCATCATTACGCCGGTCTTTCCAGCTTCGACAAGAGGACTAAGTAGCTGGCGCATGACGTAATGAAAGAGACGGTAGCCCTGGAGAGGACGATCGGCCTCATGGAAACATTCAAGCTTTGTAACAGGTAGGTATCCAAGTAGGACAACTGCACGGCGGGACGGTTTGCGGCGCACGTCCTTGTCGATGTTGCCAATGGTCAGGTACACGGGCCATGCCATCTTGTCACCACTGAACACGGACAGCTGTGTCTTGTCGGAGCAGAGGATAACCGGTGCAATTGTAGCACCTGGCCAATGTTCCGCAACTAGGCGCTATTAGGTGATCCAGGTCAGTTAGCTCTACTTCATAATCAATGGTAAGAGCTGGTTGACATTACCTGGACTCTGGGCCACCAATCGGTGTTGACGAAGTCCGAGAGAATGCGCGCCCGTGCTGCGGCTCCCACATCCGCATCCTCAAGCTCAGCGAGGACCTCGTCTGAAAACTCCTCGACAGGCGCGTAGTGCATGTCGTCCTTGAACTCCGGATTTCCGATGAGGTCTGCAATGGCATCAACAGGATTCCGGCCCCAACAGTACAGAACTTGCCGCATTAGTCGCCCCTTTGCATCGCGCCTGTTCCCAGTTACCGTAATCTCAATCACTTTCCATTGCGAGCGTGGTCCTGGGAGTGAGTCGAGTGTGCGAAGCAGTGCCTTCCGACTGCGTATGGCTCTGTAGTCTTGAGGGGCGCTGGCGCGACAACGTGCGAACTATGTAGATGTGAGTCCCGATGTACGATCATAGACATTGGTCCCGGAGATACACTTACGAGCTTGGTGTTCAACATACGATTGATATCGTTGTGACTCATCCCACTCTCCACGATGAATTCGGCCATCTCCCATTCTTCCTCACTCGTGAACGGCGCGTACATGCTCAAGCCCTGGGCTTCCTGCTGTGCCTTCACGGTCTCAAACGCTGTGGGGCAGCGGTCATATTTCCGGCCTGCATCAGGAAATACCGGCCGAGTTGATGGGTTTTGCGAGGCATCAGGCGTGTTCCGTGCTTGAGAGATTAGCTTGTAAGTATCATCTGGATTGAAGTGCGGTGTACACAGGCCTTCGACTCACAAGCTGCTTGTTCGGCTTCCGAGGCCGAAAATGTCTCTGGAGCAGAAGAGCGCTGTAGTGCAAGTCGAGGTTTCTTGACTGGCCTTTGTGATTCCACTGCTGAAGCGGAGCGCTTGCGCCAATTATGTCGACATGCAGCTACCTGGCCAAGATGCCTTGCCAGAGAGGTAGCGTTGCGGAGACGGGCCGAGCAGTTAGGGCAAATAGAATGTGCCATGTAGTGGATATCAACAGGAGAGGATACCAGCGAACAGCGGCTGAAGTCACTGACACAGAGTGAAGAGTGCTAGCTAAGTGAGGAGGACTCGGATGGACGGGAGCCTCGGGAGGTGCCATCACAGGCCGCGCGGTGGGACTGCGCTTATTGCCCGAAAAGGAGAGCTTATATAAGGGCTCTGTGGTGTCGCGCCTGCCCGGTGCATCTGTCAACCTCTCAGTACTGCTAGTTGCTCCATATCATACTGGTGGCAAGGCACCTGGTAAGCCCTCTAATATTGTAATTTGACATCGTCGCTAACCAGTTACCTTCCAGAGAATGCCGGCGAGGGGAGGCAGGGGAAGGCCAGTTCAGCGTATACGCCGCGGTGGTGCCGTGAGTCAAGCAACCACCGCCGGGCATAGTACAAAAGGGCGATCGACACGTCAGCGTCATCAGGCGGGCAAGGAGAATGACTCGGTCAAAGAGAACAGAAACTCTCCTATTGTGGATGAGGTAACTGCAGATGCTGCATCTCAGTCCCTAACTGGCCGTCCCAAGCGCACAATCCACGCGACCTCCCGCATTGACCCTGGTACGTGACATCTCTCTCTATGCTGCAACACATTGATATAGTCCATGTATTACTAGCCTTAGCACAGAATCTGCGACCTGGCCACGTGCAGGCCTATTCCAATCCCATCTCGCAGGATCCCCTACTCACCAGCGACTCGCAGGAGGAGACAGACGAGTTCAATGAGCTCCAGCGTCAGCAAGGCCTTGATCCCGAAGATGACAGCTATTCAGAGTCTGAGACCTCAACTCAGCCAAGCCAGTGCCGGAAGCGACGACCTCGCGAAGATGGTCAGGTGAGTACCTGAGCAATCCAGTGATGCTTGATAGGCTCATAATCCTTGTAGTTCGCTGCAACAGTGCATGATGTGAACGACACCACTGCGCATCCCGTGCAGCAAATAA
The DNA here is from genome assembly GCA_008973685.1 of Trametes sanguinea. Classification (NCBI taxonomy): domain Eukaryota; kingdom Fungi; phylum Basidiomycota; class Agaricomycetes; order Polyporales; family Polyporaceae; genus Trametes; species Trametes sanguinea. The sequence goes on from WAHA01000027.1 coordinate 272,485, forward strand.
CAAGCACATCGCAAACTTCGCGCTCGCAGCTTGATCACCTCCGGGGGCCGTACCTGCACTCTCTCCCTCCAATTCCTGCTATTGTCCCAGACCAGCCGGTTCCAAGTCTTACGGACCATGGACAAACTCCTTCGTGGGCGATCCAAGCATGTACGGCCATCATTGTGCCACATATGACTGTTGTGCGATGTACTGACTACTGGTTGATCATTCCCGCAGCTACCGTCAACCGTTCGCTGTCGAGGACCATGCGCGCTGGCAGCCACACCCGATGCGACAGTGTTCGCAGTGTCTTGAGCGTCCCAGGTAGTATACAGTCTTCAGGATACGGTGACACGGTAACTTCTGGTCAAGAAGCGACTATCACTGAGGACGAGCGCCGACGCAAAAGAGCGGAGCTCAATGCGAAACGCCCCCGGTACAAGCACTACAAGTCCAACGCAGAGCTGTACAAGCTCATGCACAAGACGGCAGAACTGTTGCGAGTAGCATTCTCGACAGAGGCGCCATTTCCTGACAACGAGCAAGAAGAACGTATCATTTTCGCAGCTTTCAGGCAGGCCCTGCGCATCTTTGGGCACGGCGATGACTGGCACACACTTACGGATGCTGATATGAAATTGGTCAGCAGGATGCTCGTCTACCTCCCTGCCTGTATGCTAACCGCAGCCTGACTTGCACAGTTCAAGACTGAAGATACGGAAGTCCGCAGTCGTGTGCGCAAACAGGCTGTCATACGGGTGCCTGACGCCTATGGACTAGTCAAGAACCCAGCACCCGAAGATGTGGCTACTAATAAGGCACGCGCTCGCTTCCTCCTAGCTGATAGTCGCTTTCTGTATGAGGTTCGTCCTCCTGCTGCCGCTATCGAGCTCGTACTGCGCTGACTCAGAGCCTATGCACTGTACTTCACAATCAGGACGTGGATGCGAAGGCGGGTCGCTTCCAGCACCGCCTGATCCGGGAGATCATCGAAGAAGTCTGGTTCAGTCATGCCAATGCCCTTGGATGTCTTTACCAGGATCGCTTCAAGCCTATTCCCAATGCAACGATTGCCCTAGTGCTGACTGCGGTAAGGTGGTCACCGACCTCTCACAATTGGATGCCATTACTTTGAGGTACTAACATGGCATATCCTACAGATACGACATGCTCTTACGATGTATAGTGAGACCGGCCGACGTAGCGACAAAGATTTCACAGCGGCCTCATTCATGATTTACGACGAGTATTTAAACGCGCTCGAGCAGTTCGACGACGGTGAAATGGGTCCTCTATGGCTGCAGCATCGTAAGAGGATGTTCAAGCGCGCCCTGTAAGCGTCAGCTCTCTATGTACATATGACCGTTTCTGACTCCTCGCAGTGCTTATGCAGGAAGCCAGGAAGAGCCGGTGCAGGAACCTGTGGTATCTCTTGCAACCAACGACGAGCTCGCGCGAGAGCGTGATCGTCTTCGCATGCAACTCGAGCGTCAGAGGAGCGTTGCGTCCGCTTCCGAGTCACCTTGCTCGTCCGACAACGAGGCTTCGAATGGCATCCAGGAGGCACGATCATCAGTTGGCAGTGCTAACGGCGATGACAAGGGCTATTCGACACCGCAGGAGCGACAGGACGCAGAAGAAGGGCCACATCTCGCGACCGTACAGTGTGCTCCCATCCCCATGAACTTGAAGTCTCCTTCCCCACCTTCGCTATCTCAAACCAGACTGGAGTCCGGCGATCCTCCAACTCCACGGCCAACGCTGATGGGGAGTCCGCGACGCTGAGCCGTCCGACAGCCTGTTCGTCGAGGATCACAAAGTCGACCGGCCTCCGCAAGGTTCTCCCATGTTTTGTTTTCGTCAAAGTAGACTATTTTACGCTCTTTTAATTGGCTCATGCGACCTACAACTAGCTGCCCAGCCCCGGCGCGTGGAGACGCGGTGCGAGTACGAGGTGTTTGGTAGGCGGCGTGGCCACGTGCATGCGCCCCGACACGTCGCATCAACGTCCCTTCTTCGTTCATACGATATTACCATCGACCTGAATCCGCCCGCGCGCATACAGAAAGGTCGTGCACGGTTTGTTTTCACTCTGAAGCACTTTTCCCTCGAGTACAGCGCTCTCGCGCCGCGGAAATAAAGTTTGCTTTCCCACACCGCCAGACTTCGTGTCACAAGCCTCGCCCGCCTCACCACCCATCTCCGTCGCCGCCTCAGCAAACCCCGACAGCTTCACCGGTCTCTACTACCACTCTAGAGCCGAGTTTAGGCTCGTTTCTATCGCGCCCTACTCCCGGAAATCTTCCCCAAACGTCCAGGCTCGCACCGCGGCTGTCACAATCCGCCCACCTGGATAGCCGCCTGTAGCTCCGTGCTCACAGCGCTATATGTCTCTCGCCCCGTCTCTGTTCTCTCCCTTGCTCTCAAACACTCGGCGCGTGCTGTCAGCGCGTGCTCCGCTCACACTAGGGCCTACCCGGCAATCTGCCGCTTTCATTTACACTCTATCTAGGCTACATTCACTAGCCTACTCTCCCTCCTCCCTTGTGTATTCCGACGCGTGCTGCTGACCGCTCCCTCATCCTAGACTGACCACAGGTTACGATATCTGTCAACGCAGCCTCTCTTCGAGCCTGCTACCTAGCGGGCGACTGCACGGTCCAATTCCAACTCTATACTGTAAGTACCGCACGTCGTGTGCATGTCAGATACCATACAGCCTGCGTATCAGACGGTTTATTATTGTTACGGTATCAGTATTCCCTTCGCTCGTACTCTGCATGGACTTTCTTACATTAGTGGCGTTGCTATACCTCTGCCAGCGATACACATTCCAACCTACGCTACACCAGCGTGTACCTTTGATCTTCGCCTGTAAGTGCTAACTCGCTCAGGCTTGCTGGCCTGGTTCCGGTCAGCGACCAAGGATCTGGGTGGAAACCGTTGATCTGGGCGGATACCCAGTGATCTGCTTTCTCACGAACAGATCCAGGCATTTCTGGAAACAGGGGGGGGATTTCCGTGGCTCCGGCGTGCTGTCTATTGCTGTACAGAATGTCCAGAACTTACTGCGATTTCCTGATGACCGGAGCGACGTGCAGCGCATCGTTCCAGTATCGCGTTAGGTCTCACTCACTACTGCCGAGACTTCCGAGACCCCTTCTCGTTGTCATCAAGAACCGCTCGCACGTCCGCACAGCATCAGTATCACACTGAGTGAACGTTTCCGTCACCGGAAACGTCCACGCCAGCACTTGTTAATCGGTGCCGATGCTCTCGCCCCTGGGCGTGGAGGAGCCACTGTCTCGTAGCAGCAGCGAACTCTGGCCTCGGACGCTTGAATTACCCTATGTACGACGACCGTTGATCAAGAGCGCTCAGAACGATCCCGGTTGCCACTGACCTTCAGATTCCAAGATTGGCACGCCTGCGCGGAGAGGAGAGGCACGCGGATGCACCGCACCAAGCAGTCCAGAGTGTCGTACATCTGAAGAACAACTAACGAGTAACCTACGTTCCCTCACGGTCTCTCGGACGAGATTCGGAGGGACAGCAATGCAATTATGACTTACAGGCCATGGTTGGAAATACGAAGCACGAATATCAGCCAGAGTTCACAAGGGGCAGTACCAGATCCCAGCGCGCCCAAGGCAGAGTCGAACGTAGCCAGATGCGGTGTACGAGAGCAGGCGTAGGTGCGGAGGAGCATCGTAGAGGTGTCCAGAAGAACAGTTGACCTGTCGGGAGAAGATGATGTAGTTCGCCCTGACAGGGAACACAAGAACATACTGATCGTAGTTAATTTGGCGCACTGTCGAGGCCCCTAGCATACCCAGCAAAAAAATGGAGCAGAGTGCATGTGGGCGAGGAGATCCCTGAGATGACAAATGGCCATGAACTGTGAGAGACGGCGCCCGTCTCACGTAGCAGGAATGGACAGCGAGTAGCACACGAGCAGGTTTTGAGAACAGCAAAGGCACAACAATTGAGGTCTAGAGCCATAGCGAGAGACCAACCGCATACAACGACAAAACGAACGTCAATGAACGTCGAAGCGGCATGCAGTTCGTTAGCGACTTGAACGACTTGGTTCACAAGACTTATCGTTCATATCGTCCTATCGACGTGGGCGGTCGCAGGGCGGGTGCGCAGGTACACAAGACCGGTAAGCATTACACACCACGCAGTACAAGCTTACGATATGGGCAGCTCGTGGGAGGTGTGAGGATTTGACGGCGAGGCCTGCATCCACGGCGGGCGGGCAGCAGAGGGAGAGGCTACGGAGGAGCAGACGTCGACGGCAAGTACATTCTTGTACGATGAGAGAGTCGGGGGCGGAACTGAAATACAAGAGCACAACGAGACGAGAAGGCTGGTACGGCAGCGAGTTCAGGCAGAGCGGCCGGAGTAGCAACTTGCTTCAAGTAAGAATCAAGTTGGACAGAGGAGGAGGAGTGCAACGTCACGTGTTGATCTTCGTGTCGTGGGAGTATCGCAACTACGCCTCGCTCAAGCGCTCGTGCAGCTCTGTGCCCGATGTCTGAGTCTCCTGGCCCGGATCACTCATGATCACTGAGGTCACGGCATCCAGCACCACCCTCTGGCGACCTTGGAATCTCGTTCCCGTTTGGGCCCATTGGCCACTTGCGCTTTTGCAACGGCTCCGGATGTGGCAGAACTCCGCCTGGGCAACTGAGGAAGAAGACGCCGGTGATAGGAACTGGATGATCGGCGCGCAGGAGAGCGGCCACTTGCGCGCACTCGAGAGTCGAGAGGGCCTACTTCCCGACCAATTCAAAGAATTCCAGCTCGTCTCTTTTCCAGCTCTCGCTCGTGCGTCGAACATGCAAGTCACATTGCCGCTCCTTCCGAGGTCGTGCTCGACAGATCACAGAACGGATCGTGTATACCGCTTTCCAGAGGTGGGACGCCTGGAGAAAGAGCTCGACGCAATTCCACACGTACGTCTCGTCTTCAGATGCGGGGCTGCAGTTCAAGGTCGAGAGCGACTGGACAGATCCCATAGACTATGTATCCGCTGTGAAGGAGGCGGAAGCAGGGCATAGGGTGGGTTCAACTTTGAGCGCAAAGGAGGGAGGATGGCGAGCGTAAATGGACCCGCTCGCGTACAGCGAGCAGCACTGTGTTGCTCGTGTTTCGGGATGAACACGACATTCCGCTCGACGACACCAAGTTTACCGCCTCTATGCTTACCTGAAGTATCGGTTACTAGCATTCCATGTTCAGATCCCACAGCGCAAGCGTCCATACTGCATCCAGACCTCACTTCGTGGCCACACCCACGGGTATCGTGGTTGTCTTTGTGGACACCTCGCGCGCATCGTGATGGCGCGCTCGCGTAGTTCCAATGTATCCGTTTGTATTTCAGTCATCTGCGCGCTAGACGGCCGATGAGAGAGGTAGACGTCCGTGAGTCCAACACGAACGGTCTTGCAGTGCAAACATAGCAGTTAGGGTTATGAGACTACGACCGTCCCCGTAGGTGTGGAAATAAACCCCAACTCCTAACCCCATCAGACCCCTGTAGGGTTCCCAATTGGGAAGGAAATTAGCCTTATATATTGTAGAAATTTATCGCACACAACAGGGATATCACGCATAGTCGAACACTAAGCTTGACTTGACAAAAAAAACAATGCCACTTACACTCATCCAAGTCATACAGGCAGTGTTGTTCAGGCGCACACATGACTCCCATACACAGAGTCCGCGCTGCGCGGACTCCACCTGCACGTAGCACGCACACATGCAGAGTCCGCGCAGTGCGGACTCCACCTGCACCCAGCACGCACACACGCAGAGTCCGCGCAGCGCGGACTCCACATGCACCCAGCATGCACACATGCGGAGTCCGCGCAGTGCGGACTGTATCAGCATCTAGCATGCAAACATGCGGAGTCCGCGCAGCGCGGACTTCCACCCTCACTTAATGTGCAAACACTCAGAGTCTGCACACCACAAAAACAAGAGACAGAACAGCACAATCATTGCATGTCATACATCAAGCTAAGTAGCTAGCTAGATATAACAATCACAAGTGGGGCAAGGGTAGAAGCTTGGGTTAGGTGGCTGATTAAGGAAAATGGTAAGGTAGGTATCGAGATAGTGAGCGAGATGACAGGCTAAGGGCATATTGGCAATGAGGAAGCTGTTCACATCAGGCGGGCAGCCGCGAGTCGACTCCTGCATGCGAATGCGTAAGACCAAAATCTCAAATGAAAGGACCCCACTAATCTGATGAGTGCCACGCTGAATCGGGTAACGGAGAAGAGCCTGCCAACGGTCCCTAGCCTCCTGGGACACAGGCGACGCATCACTCGGGTCGAGAGGTCGGATGTAAGGAGGTAACGTCGGACTCTCGACGTCGGATTCTTCCATGCACTGAATGTGGAACCATGTAGCGCAGTCGTGACAATATCGCATCTTGTGCTCATCGGGGTCGTACAGGCCATGAAAGGTACACTCACTGCCAGTGCAGAGGAGCGTGACCGTGTCCTGCACACATCGTGAGCATAAGGAACATCACATAATAAATGGGGCTTACCCGAGGCAACCTGTAGAAGTCGGAGTTATTGACACGTTCGAAGTAGTGGTCGTTGCGGTAGTAGAGGGTCGTGTCGTGGAACGCACGTAGCGAGACGGTGGTGGGATCAAAATGTTCAACAGCAATGATGTCGTGAATGGCGTCCCCAATGGTGATGGTCTCGTGTCGGATAGGGAACAGCTCATTCTCGCCGGCGAGATTGAAATAGTCCACGGTGAACGTGTCGCTGCACTGTCTGAGCCAAAGATCTCTGCTTCGGATGAACCAACGCAGCTTAACAAGCTACGGGTACTACATGAGCATCAGCAGCAGGGTATAAGCAGAAGAGGGACTTACGGGGCCGAGGAATGCTGACGTAGCCAGAGCGCGCACTTGCGCGACCCACTCCTCCTCCTGGATATGCACGTCGTCCCAGCGGGACCCGTCGGGCTTGACGGTGACACTGCACAATCAACAGTCAGTATATGACCGTTTCACGCAACTGAAGCGCATACCAATCACCAAGTTTGACACAGAAACTACCGCGAGGGGGATGCCCGAGAACTGGAGACGTGTGGGTATGGTAGTCAGTGTAAGATGTTTTTGATAGCGCACCTACGATCCTGTCGGTCGAGCGGGCATTCGCGAAGGCATGCGCCCATTCGGCTGCGTTGCGCGGGATGATACCGGCCATTGGGCAGGGGGACAGGGCAGGAAAGCGAGCGGGCGCAGAGGAGGCGAGTCCGACCGTATGCAGAGGGTTACGAAGTCGACGTCCGCACCACCGGCTCGTAACGATGAGCGGTGAAGCTCGGCGCATGAGGACTATCACTATTTATCAGGACTCACCCGTTGCGGACCAATCTCGTAATACACGACATGTGTTGGGTCTCCTTTGCGAGCGGACGCGTGTTGGGTCTTCTTTGCGAGCGGTTGAAGCAGCGCAGCGGCAGGGCGAGAAGCGAGGAATACGGCCGGCAAAACGAGAGGTGGCGGGAGACCGGGAGGCCACAAGGAGGCGGGACTGCACGAGTACGGGACGTGGAAAGACGCGAAGGATTAGGCGGGAAGGACGCGAAGGAGCGGAACAGCGGCAGGGCGCGAGGCAGCGGAACAGCGGCAAGATGGTATGATAGCGGGACGGATGGGCGATGTGCGAGGGGCACGAGGCTACCCAACGCTGATTGATGTAGGCACATGTACGTGACGATGTACGTATTCGTACGAGCTGGACGGAGCACGCTGCCGAGGTCCGGAGTCGTGGCATACCGAGCGCCGTGCACGCGGCCCAGGCGTAGGGTACGCGCGACGCGTACGGCTGCTTCGTGTCGCATTGAGTCGACGCACATTCCCTAAAACGGACCTGGCGCGCCGTGTACGCGCGACGCGGACGCCTCATCTTTGGCAATAGGCATTCGAGCTCTTAGCTGACTTCGAGAGAATTTTGCCATGAGCCAAGCCCATTAGGGCACAACTACTTCACTCTTGTGCCAGTACGTCAAAACTTCGGCCCATCGCGCATGCTCGCTTACCTATGCGCAAACGCGCCACAATGCCCGATGCCCGTCTCGGACACAACATGGACATTGGTGGTGCAGGAATCGGGCGATAGGTACGTGTTCCCCTCGCGCATCGTGTGATCGGCCCCCATCAGATAGCGTGAATGGGAGCCATTACACCCGTTGATCGAACAGGCCGTCAACGCGTGAACGGTCTCTGTGGCTGGAGAGTTCAGCACTCATTGCAACTAACAGGTTGATTATCTACAAAACGGCCAGCGTACAGACCCCTCGAACCGTCCAACTCAGTTGTACGCCCCACTCCTGTCTGCTCTCAGCCATGTCCAGAAAGCTCCGCGGCGAACGTACTCCCTCCGTCACCTGGCGCCAGCTCTGGCTGGACATCGTTCCGGACACCCAGACCATGGACGACCCCGCACCATTCTGCTGGCCCGACTTCAAGAGCGCGGTCGTCGACACCATCCCTATCTACTCTCCTCGCGCTACCCCCTCCAATTGCAAGGCCACCAGCACCGACATCGCTGCCGCACAAGCGTACGCTTCGGCGTACTGGGCCTCCGACGATCGTATCAAGTTCGACCGCGCCGCTGCGAACAACCAGCACGCTGCGGGGCGCAAGGTAGTTATTGACTACCTGCACAAGACGCGCCGGGCCTGGGGCATCCAGTCGAAGATAGACGAAGCCCTCGAACAGGTGGGTATCACCCTCTACGTGATCGCGCAGCCCGACCTTGGCGGGGTGAGTCTTTCATTTCTTTCGTACGCGGCTGCATGCTCACACTGGAGAAGATCCCCCCTGTCGAGCGGGGCTTTCCCGCCATCCCCGACCTCATCGACCACTGGTTCGGCAGCTCCGCGGACGACTACGAAGCGAAAGAAGCCTCGTGGAACTTCTTTCGCCAGCTCCTCGGCATTACCTGGCAGCGTTGGAGGAAGACTCTCAAGCGCGATAGCAAGACTCTAGGGAATCTTGAGGTAGACGTTGAGCGTGCAGAGGCAGGTGCGTGATGTCGATCGCGCACATTCTGCTGTACTGACCGCCATCTCGTGCTTTTGTAGCTTGCGCCGCCGGCGAGGGAACTGCTGAGCAAGTCTTCAAGGCTCTGTCTGCGCTCCTCACCAAGCTCGCGCCGTACCGCCTTCACCGAACGAGAGGGAAGCAGCATCAGGATGTTGTGGACAAGCTGAGAGAGATGGAGAACACTTTGCAGAAGGACGACCAGGCGCACGAATGCACGAGTACGTCGCGCCCTCTCCTCCATCATCTTTCACACTGATTGTAGGTATCTAGAGATATCCAAGGCGCTGCGCATGGCTCTACAGAACATGCCGTCGGCGCACGACGCCGAGGTCATGCTCGCGCGCATCGTTGAGGTCATAAATGCGGCCGAGGCCGAAGGCGATCTCGAGCTCGAACCCACGCTGTCCATCCAGTGGGCGGAGGGCGTTGAAGCGTACAAGAAGCTCACCATCCAGGAGATGCAGGCCGCCTTCGGCCTGCCGTCCGAGCACTTCCCGTTCTTCAACAAGAAGACAGACAACACCAGCAACGAGGACCCGTGGTCGGACACCGGGCGTGAAGCTCTCAAGAGCGCGAACGCCGCCGACTTGAAGCCGTTCTGGCACCAATGGGTCGGACTCCTCAAGATCAGCGACAATATGATGGCAGGTAAGAATGTGTTACTGATGGATCAAGTGGGCGTGGGGAAAACTATGCAAGCCGTCGGGATGATTGCTATGTACGAGTGGCTTCGCGTCAACAAGGAGACGCGTGGGCAGTATCCTACGCGATTTGGTATGTCGTACTGCGGGCACTCTGAGCTATACTCACTGTACTTGCAGAGCATTTGACCAAGGGGGCCGAGCGATTGCCACGCCGGTCTCACGTCGTTGTCTGCACGCCCAACCTGGTGCAGCAGTGGACCACTGAAATGCACCGATACCTCGAATTCGGCCTCTTCACCATATTGCCGTACTTAGGGTCGTGTGTCGAGGAGACCCGGAGGGGATTCTGGCAGGCGGTTGACAGCATCCCGGCGGAGACGACCGTCATCATCCTCACGACGTTCTCGGTACGTTCAGCCGCAGTGTTGTTACTCATTACAGTGCTAATTTAGAATACAGGCCATAAAATCGGATGCTCAACTGTTCTTCTACTTCCCCGAGAAGCCTCCGACAGCTTACGATACACCGACGCGCCAGCGACACGCCCTCGACCCCGCCGTCGGCAAGGTCACAATCTACTCCCGTGAATTCGGTGTCATCATCTTCGACGAAGCGCACATGGCGCGCAAGCCAGGCCCTACGCAGATATCAGTGGCCGAACTCGCTCGTCGGGCGTTCTTCGCGATGGGCATGACAGCAACCCCTATAGTTACATCCCCTATGGTAAGTCTCTTCAGGTGATAGATGTTCATTGCTTACTATAGATTGTCCAGGACATCGTGCTTCTCGCCCGCGTACTGCGTATATCCGGGTTTGATAGCGAAGTCAATGACATGCATCGCAGGGCTCTCAACAGAGCGGGTTAGGGTTAGGGTTAGGGTTAGGGTTAGGGTTAGGGTTAGGGTTAGGGTTAGGGTTAGGGTTAGGGTTAGGGTTAGGGTTAGGGTTAGGGTTAGGGTTAGGGT
>WAHA01000028.1:0-102522 GCA_008973685.1 Trametes sanguinea
AATGATTCGACGTCTCGAGCTCTCGAGTGATTGACTCCCGGGGCAAGACCCATGAGAGACGCAGTCAATTCTTTCTACCAGAGACACAGAGTGCAAGTGTGACTCTCTCTGATGCTGTCTCTCCTGACCGGGGCAGAATCGAAGGACGTCCTGTGCTGTCTTTTCTCAATCTGCCTCTATCTCGTTACGCGGCATGGGGACTTGCTTCTATCTGTGACGGTGATTTATGCGATTCTTTCTATGGCGATTAGGAAAACGGAGCGTATACGCGCATAATGTTGGTCACCACGGTCCGACACCTATCGGACACCAGCTACGGTCAACTGGAAGTTCGCATGGTCTGCGGCGATGCTAGGAGGGTCAGGAACACAAAGGAACATGGAAATCATTGTGTAGCATGATGATTATCCACTCCCCCGATTCTTTCGCAGAACTTCTGCATTGACTGATACTAGGATTGAATACGCGCAGTACTATTACATCCGCCGTCACCAGGTGCACAAGAACAAACCGATCTGCTTACCCGATCGCTCCCGCGGCCTCTCTCTGCGCGTGTGCGGATGTCGCAATGTCGGTGAGCTGGGCTATCAGTATGCTCAGCCCATCTGAGGCTCGTCAGATCACTCCATCAATCTAGCTGACGACGCAAATCCTGCGGGAGCGAGCCTAGATCGGGCAACGCAGCACAAATGTGAGTACGTCTGAGCTTGATGTTGACGTTGCCATGCATCGCATATGTACTGAGTGCAGTCGCATGACGAGGCCGAGGCCGCCTCGGGATTTGGCAATGTCTTTAGCGAGACGGGCAGGTCCCGATGATTAGCGGCCTGTCGCCTTGCACCGTTGCACGTATTCGCCAGGTTTCACATTTGTTCGACCCGTCTTGGTGACTGCAGTGTGAAACAAGTGTACCCTCGGCGTGTTCGTCCCTTGAACAGATGCAATTCCATGACCGTCGGTCAATGTGGTGAGGCTGATCTGATCTGGGGCGGTGCAAGTGCGCCATGAAGCTGACCATCATACCACATATTATTGATGCACAAGGGTTGTACCCATCTGGCACGCGCCCCGGCGGACTCTGCGGAATGTAATGGACATCGAATCACCCGGCGTTCATGTGTACGTGCTCGACTCCCACTGCTAGTGTAAGTGTCCACAAGGCCTTTGCCACCGCCGCTGTCATGCGTTCTGCGTCCGCGGCGGTCGCAGAGACAGGCGCAGATCACGATCATTGTGGCGCCGGTCTATAGCACATCACACTGCCTGTACTCGACGTCGACGTCTTCGCCTCATTGGGCAGGCCGGCCGATCGCCAGCCCCGCACGTTTCGCTCAATGCATTCCGTCGACGCGAGGCACGTCCTGGCTTACGTCGGGCTTGGCGCCTTTTCTGCTGAGAAAAGTCTCTCTTTCTTGGTTGCCGGTGTGGCCGCCGCCGATCGTGTCAGGGGTGGTGCGTGCCACAACGCCGAAGATCCCAAGTAACATAATACGCCGGCGCGCACGGGGAGTGTGTCAGCTCGCTCGCGTTCGTGCTTCTCCGCGGCGGTCACCCCCGGCGTACGCAGAGCGTTTGGACGCGGTGGATTTGCGTTTGCAAGGGTGCAATTGCAGCATCATTTAAGTTTCTCGTTTGCGGACGGGCTGTCGGTCCTCCGGCGCATGCATGATACGAGGCACTGACTGCTCTCTCTGTCCGGAAGCAATGTGATGGGATATTATTGGCAATGCGGGCGGATGGTACTATGGTACTACTGTTATGAAATATGCGTGAGCAGTGACGAGATGCGTGAGCAGACGATTGCATGCGTACGATGGAGAAAACATTGCAAGACGAGTGGGGGTATACGATCGATGAGAACACAGCATCAAACGCGAGAACGGAAATACGATGAGACACAGAAGACCCGCCAGGCTCAGGTTCAGGCTCGAGCCAACACCGAAGAGAAAAGTTCAGGAAACAAAGATGGCAACCTCAATGGCACAGTCCCGCACCGCAACACAGCACCACACCACACCGTTCTCCGTCCGAGTTCGAGCCCTCCTTCGTTCCCGCACTCACCGGTCCTCCGACGCACCTTCCAAGACCGTCCATCCCGGCTGCAGCTCCTGGAACGCAGGCCTCAGCCGCGGCGTCCCTCCCCCGGCCTTCCCGACTCCAGGCAGCGGATTGCACCCGTGGCAGCCGGGCACGTCGCACCCCGCGTCCTGCCGCTCCCGCTCCCCGTCCTCGCCGTCGTCCTCCGACTCGCTCTGCTCGTCGTCGTGCGCAGCGGGCAGACCGCGGGGCGGGCGCTCGCGCGGGGAGGGGTACGGGCGCGCGCGACGCGTGTCGGGCGAGGAGGAGAGTGCGGAGGATTCGGTGCGGGGACGGGGGCGCCCGTGTCGGTCCCAGAGGTGGTACGTGTGCCGTTCGCTCGAGACGCGCCCGCCGCGGACGTACGACTCCGCTTGGGTGGGCGCACCCTCGATCTCGTCCGCGTCGTACTCGGACGTGCTCCACGGCGGAGAAGGGGCGTCGTTCTGCGCAAGATGCTGCTGCTGATGCTGCTGCTGTGCCTTCGGCGCAGATGCGTACGGGTACGCCGGGGCCACCGGAGGCTGGGAGTGGCTCTGGTGGTGCTGGAAGTAGGGCTGCGGCGCGTGCTGCGGGAATCGCACCGGGGTTGCTGGGCGGAACGAGCTGCTCGGAAGGCTGCGTGGGGTAGGAGGGAATGGGGATGTAACTGCCGAGACAGGGGAGGGCAGGGGCGAAGGTGAGCGAGACGACATCGGGGATTGCGAGGGCGAGTATGAGGGCGACCGTGAGACCGAAGGCGAGCCAGACATTGAAAGCGACTCGGCGATGGAGCTCGATCGGTCCTGCTGCTGATGCTGCTGTTGCTGTTGGGAAAGAGTATCGAAGTCGTCCAAGGACATGCGAGGGTCGTGCGATGGTACGGCCGCAGGCCCCAATGAGACCGCAGACGTCTGCTGCACCATGCGCGACACGACGTCTCGTCGGCGCGCGTTGAGGTGGTTCCGGTAGTGTCGGCGCATGTTCGAATTCACGTTGAACTTCCTCTCGCAACCAGGGTACGCGCAGGTAAACGCTAATCAAAACGAGCCATGTCAGCCAACGAACGCGCGCGATAACCCGATAGCATGCAGAAACGTACGTTTTGCGCCCGTGTGCGTGTTGACATGGATGGCGAGACTGCTCGGGCGGTTGAACCGCTTGTTGCAGTGCGGGCAGCAGTGTCTCCGCTCGCTGTCGTCCGTCGCCGGGCTTGCCTTTGCTCGTGCCGGAGCGGCTGCAGACGCAGATCCGGCACGCACATCGCGTGCCCGTGTGTTGTTGCTCATGTTGTACTGCGCCGGATCCTCGATATGACGCCCCTTCCCACGTCCGCTGCTTGGCGGATTCGCGGGGTACCTGCTCGCGCTTGGCGGGTGGGGAAAGTACGATCCGCTGGTCGGGCTCGCTGCGAGGCTCGACGGCCCCGCTCGTCCCGCGTTCCTTGCGGACGACAAGTGCTGGTCTGTCGGCCTGCTGTTCATGCCCGTGCTCGGTCCAGCAACAAGACCAGATCGCGCGGACTCGGTGCCGGAGCTGCTGGCAACCCGCTCGAGCCCGAGCGTGTGTCGCCGTGAGACATGCGGGGGCGGGTGTTGCGCGAACGGCGCCCGGCCGCTGGTGACGACAGACACCAGCTCGTCCGCGGGGTTCCAGATCGACCGCGCGCTCACGTGTGGGACGCGTCCCGGTCCCGAAAACGCAGAAGACGAAGAGGGGGCCCCGGGCGCCGGGCGACCTGCGGTCATGGATGCCGCTGCATGCGGCGCGTGCTCTGACGGGTGATACATGGATGCGGTACGTCGCATGTGCGCGGGTGGCTGCGCGGCGGTCCCAGTCGGGCTGCAGCACGGAGCGGCGCAGTCTGTCTGTGGTGCTGATGCTGCAGCAGTTGCTGCAGTTGGTGGTGGTGGTGTGAGGAGGTGGCCGCGGGAAGGCTGCGGTGGCGGGAACGGGAGCGGGTTGGGATTCGGGTGACTATGTGGGTGAGACCGCTCGGCGATCGTCATGGGCGATCGTCGTTCGCCCGGAGAGACCGGATGCGCATCGGTCGGAGAGCGTGGGGGCGCCTGCGAAGGATCGGCGTGAGCGTCGGGGGCAACTCCGGAGAAAGCTCGTGTTGGACATGGTGCGGCTCGTGTAGCACGTACCGATACAAAGCGACTCTCGCCCTCAGCCGTTCTGGGCATCGCGAGCGGGAGGAGCTGAGACGGTGAGGGGGCGTTTGTGTGCGGGTGCGCGAACGACCCGCGGAAGAGGTCCTCTGCGGCCAAGGGAGGGTTGATGAGATGTGGGCCCGGGTGCAATGACGGCGACGGAAGCACTTACCAGGGAAAAGTTCGTTGAGGCTCGGGAGGCCCTTCTCGACGGAGGACTCGCGCGATGGGGCGCGCATGATGGGATGGAATGCGGGTGAGCGGCTGCGGGGGAGGGTGGCGAGTGTCGGTCGGGGTAGTAGGAAGAGGACGGCAAACAGAGGAGAGGGGAGGAGAGGACGGGGATTATATATATGATGCGGCGTTGGCGGCGGGATGTGGTGGAGGAGTGGCAGCTGGGGTGGTGATATATATTATAATCAATACGGGCACGGTGACGGGGACGGGGGACGAGGACGCTGGGGGCGAGCGGAGGACGCCGGAGAGGAATACAGCATTCCAGCTGGAGAGGCTTGGAAATAGACAGCGATTTGCTCGTTCCAGATCTTCGCGTTCCATGCCATCCACCCGCGCATCCGACGACTCCCCTGCATGCCCACCTCGAGCGTCGCCAGATCCAGACAGACGCGATGCACCCATACATACCGCATCCAGCTGCAGACCACACCACCATCGCTGTCACAGCCCTCCCCTCTCTAGCTATAGTAATATAATACTGCCGCGCGCGTGTCCCCTTCCGTCGCCCTCGCTTCAGCTTCCCGGCCAGCTTAGCGTCCTTCCCCTGAGTTCTGTCTATTCCCTTCCTTTCCCCTTCCTTTCGCGGCATTGCGCCCGTAAGCCTCCTGCGCCGCAAGCCTTCGATTTCCCCGGCAGGCTACTGACCGCTCGCCGCGCTGCTCGCTCCTGCTCAGCCTACGGCTCGCCTGATCACTCTCCCACCCGCAAGCTATAGCTTCCTGCACATCCCTGCGGCCCGGATAGGCAACCCGCCCGCGCTCGCCGCAGTGTGTACAGAGCGGTGCGAGCCCCAGCCCGCCCAAAACCACCCAATTCCCAATTGCCCATGTGCATCCGGAGGTAGATCCCTCTTAATTGATTTAAGCTCGCGCGCAATACAGCTTTTCATTTCAGTTACGCCATCCGGCGCTGCGCGAGCCCCGTATATTGATTTGAGGCCCTGCCCTGACCTCGCCGTCCAGCGCGAGCGTGGCATGCATCCACCGTTGCCGCTCATTGGCGACCCTCGACATCCCCGTGTACCTCCGGCGCATCCCCTCGCCTGCGCCGGCGGCGACACAGGCATAGGCATTTCCCAACATATCGCAGCGCACGCATAGAGCCTGCTTACCGTACGTACGCATCCCGCTGACGCAGATGAGCTCATGCAGATGAGCATCGTGCTCGCGCGGGATCCGCGCTGACCGACGATACTGCACACTTACTGCACAGAAGGGTCTGGCTCGATGCGCGTCGCACGCGCGCATCATCGCTTCTCCACACAGCGACTGATCTGCGCCGTGCTTTCTCCAGTCGGCGGTCTCCAGTCATTCCCCTCGATCCCCGAGCTTCAGCATCACCCCATCTGACCCTCCATGCCGCTCACCTCGGCCGAGGATCCGAGTCACAGGCGGTCATATCGCGTAGCTTGATCAAGCATTCAGCATACCGTATTCCTCTAACTGGGCATCGATGTTGCAGAAAGGGTACGCCGAAGGGCTCACCTCGGAACGATCCCTCCCATCGCACAAACGCCCCTCTTCCATGAGAAAATCCCAGACGAGTAAACTTTCGCTTTGGGAGCGCGAATCGCTCGCGGCGACCGCGGCGTCGGCGGTCCTGGACGTCAAGTTGCGCACTAGACTCGACCCTTGGATGCGGCGCTGGGCTCGCCGCGCGTCGAGCATAGAAGGCGGACGGACGCGCATGACGACGCCGAAGCGGGCAATAGGCGGGCATCCCGATCGGAGCAGAACAGCGACAAGCACGCCGGGACGAGCACAGCAGACGGAGTCCGTGTAGGTGACCGAAGAGACGTTGGAAGCCGGCCGCGCGTCGCTGCCTCGTCGCGTTCTGGGAGGCGAGTAGTCGCGACGGCGCTCTACAGCACGGTATGGGCTGAGCGCGCGCCCGTCAGACGACAGCATGCATGCATGCAGCTACTGCAGGAACCCAGGCCCACGTCTTTCCGTTGGAAGCTCGGTGCGAGGCTATTTGGTCGCCCTCTCCGACCGGTGTCGGGCGTCGGGCTGGTGCTTGGAAGCCGTAGTGGACCGTAGGGAGAGCGGGGCTTCCAGTAGAACGCCGTGGTGCGTGCGCGGGCCGTACGTGTTCGCTTGCTGGGCTCGCGTCGCTGGCGTTGAACTCAGTTGCCATGATCGATGTCCCGAAGGGACGGATCTTGGACGATGGCGCATGCGTCCACGCCGCAGGAGGGATGCCCACCTTGTGAGCTGCGCGTGCTGCGCGTCCGATTCGAACAGCCATGGCGCACGCTCTCCCATTGTCTCTGACACAAGTACGAGGGTGCGATCGCGCTCGTAGGCCACGGACGCCCGCCGGTGCGCCCAGCTGATGTGGCTAGCTGGCGAGGTCCGGTAGGGGAGGGACGCGGCCCGGGATATGGCAGCTCGAGGTACATGGCCAGCGAGATGGGTGAGCATCGCGCCCTGGGCCAGCCGGCGATGGGCTCCATGCGGAGGGAGGGGGAGATTGGAGGCTGCATACCAGGCACCGCAGTGCGTCCGAGGCGAGCAGAACCCTGCTTTGCATGGCGCCAAGGGCGGTTGGGAGAGCGTACTCGGTCGTGCGCTTGCCCTCGTCGTCGCGGTCGCCATGGAAGGCGCAGTAGTAGCGTGCGCAGAGCGGACGGAGTACGCTTATCGTGCGTGCTCCCAGAGAGAACCCGAGCTGCAGAGAGCGCGCGCAGTGAGAGAGACGGTGGCCAGCTGCCAGGCCAGGGGTCTGAGCCTCTGAGGACAGGGCGTCCCAGCCAGCGCACCGGTGGCAGGAGAACTCGACTCGGCGGATGTGGCGATGGACGAGAGATGAGCGCGGCGGCGCTCGTTTCCTGAAGCAGCGATGGCGCTACCGTAGACAGCAGCCGTGGGAACGCTCGATCATGATCGCGGCGGAAAGCGTCTGGGTGCCGCCGGCTTGACAGTGGATTCGCGGCCGGAGCTAGGCCTGGTTTGGCAGGTGCCGGGCAGGGGATTGTCGCGCTGATCGGCGCGAGCGGGGATCCTCGTCTTCTCAATCCTAACGTCACCGCGCTCATGTGTTGCTGCATCCATTGGCACGAACCAGCCCGCATGCGCGTCCGTACGTCTCTCTACAAGCTCGTAATGCAGACACATCAAACTGTGTGTACGCATGTTACGTCCTCGCGATCGCTGCGGGTGCTCACGCTGACGCCACACCCATCCTGCCGGCGCAAAGTTCAATCCTCGCTCATCCAGTCAACGTCAGCATGGGTCAGCCACAGGCCGCGCAGCGTCGCACGCCTGGCCTCAGTCCTACGTAGGGCTCCCACCTGCAGTTCGCCGCCGCGGACCCCAATGTTCGCAGTCATCAGCGCGCGCTGATACGCTCGGGAGCTTTGCCCCGTCGCGACGCGCCGAAGAAGCTTGCAAATCCCAGAGGATTTAGACGCCACCTGGAGGCGCGACGAGTCCATGTTCCTCGCCGTTTGCCTCAGTTGCCTGCGATGCACACAGTAGTGCATTCACTGCGATGGGGTCCCCAACTTGACCATCTCACAACGTAATCTCCTGCGGGACAGTTGAGATGGATGGGGCATCAGTGTGTTATAGCATCCGCGCTATGCGAAAGGCGCAGTACGGATTGCAGCGAAGAGCTCTGCGGTCAGTATCACTATCACGACCTGACCCTAGTACTTTCCAGCAGCGTTCGCAGAGATCGCGGCGATGTACCTACTGAGCGCTTCCTCGGCGGTCACATACCGCTGAGGAAGCATCTCGAAAAAAAAAAGATTTTTACCACCACATTTTGCACAGGAACCGGCAGCTTGAAGGGATTGGTGCCGCTTTCGGGCGTATCACCGCCAGCGGTGGGCGGGCGGGGAGACGACAAAGCGGGCATCGAGAGCGACAGGCGAGGCGAGGCGAGGCGAAGAAGGTCGTTCCGGGAATCACATAGCGCCCTTCACGGTAGCAGCACTGCAGAACGTGTCTCCTCGCCTTCCGCGTTGGAACGCACCGCCGCCCGTCGCGCGGCGCCCTTCTTGGAAGAGACGCCACCGCCGGATGCAGGGAGCGCGTCACCGATGGCTCGCCCAGGAACGCAGGGAGGAAGGCCCAGAAAGGGCAGAGCAGCACCTGCGTCGGTCTCTATGCGGCCGCAGGCATGTACGGAAGGTCCGTCCACGCGACCCAGCATCGGTCGGGAGGAGGCATCGCAGAGCAGTCTGGTAGCCATTGTTGGGATTGTTGCCCGGATAGTGCCCTCGCAACCGTCGAATTTGCGAGTGTGAGGAAGCAGGGAGGCTCCATCATAGAAGGTGGTAGGTACAAGCGGAAATTGACAGACGCGGTCCACATTCTACAAAATTCGAGAGGTCGGAAGTGGTTCGTGGTATGGCCAACAAAGCACCCGTTCCCCACGTAGATCATGACACTTGACCGCATGGGCGCGACCTGGGCCACCTGGCGAGTGGGGGTGGAGCGGGACGAGCAGCCGTTTGGACGGACGTGAAGTAGACATCTCTCTTCCGCAACTATAAGGCTTGAGAAGATTGAGGCATCCATATAGATTGTGCGCGCACTCGTCATCGCGAGCGTGGCGACATCGGCCCAACGCAGCTTGAGCCTTGTGTGAGCGCCCATCGGAAGAGCGAAAGAACAAGCTCAAGGCCCCCTCAGCTTCCGCACGGGCGCGGGAGGGGAACGAGGGATAGGACACCGGCGGTACTAGGAGACGAAGAGAAGCTAAGATCATTCCGACATTGGGCAGCTGGCACGGACCGTGAAGGGGAGGTGGAAGGTGGAAAGGTAGGTTCAATCAGTCGGCTGGGAGATGCGGTGGAGAGTGTTCGACGAGATGTCGGGGATTACTCACGTCCTGTCCTATGCCGTCCGAGGCCCATGCCCGACTGGTCGATGTAACGCTTCTAGCACACACTGTGCATGGTCGCCGCCTTTCAGTCCACTTCTAGTGGTTTTCTCGTGACGGACGACGAAGATCCGGAAGCGAGGGTGGTAGCAAATTGCAGGCAAGCGACGACGACGTATGCTCCGTCGACATCGGCAGAATCTGTAGGCGAGGATCATCCTGTCATCCACCGCTCCCCCAAACCGTCGATACTGCGCCCTCGACCAATCGAAAGCCCCGCAATGAGCAGCCTAATAATGTAAGGTTAGCCGTCCCACTCCGCGAGCAAGCCGGAGGCCACGCACCTACCACGCGCCCGCCCGACTCGGGAGTCCGCCTTCCAGAAAAACATAGAGGGGCGCGACTCGCGACCACTCCGTTGTGCAGTGACGTTTTGGAACGGTCGTGCGGTCGTCGTTCGGGTGATCATCCGCTTGAGAGATGAGCTTCGAGGACAGCTCGTCGCTGGATGACATGGATGATGTGAGAGAGCGCGGTGTGCACCGATACCATACATGTAAGTTGCTTCAGTATCGGCAGGCTGCCGTTCGCTTCCGGTGGCCGGGGGAGTGCGATCAGAGCCTGCAAGCAGCCGACGATTGTCCTGTAGCTGAATAGGAAGTCTTGGTGCGTGGCGGATCAGAGCACATCCTCCTGCTAGAGCGTCGGTGGTTGGGATCCTCTCGAGATCGCCGTCCTTGTGCGGTTGGCTACGTTCCTCCTAGAATCAGAGCCCGCCAAGGATGCCAGAAGACATTGTCTAAAAGCGCCAGACAAAAGAGCGGCAGTAGAGTAGCTGAGCAGTCTCTAGTGGGCATCGTAGCGCGTTATCGGGAGTGTGGTTGACAGAATACGACAGGCGGGCCACAGCACCCGCACTGCGCCCGCGGAGGCACATGCTCACGGAGTGTATGCGGCACTCTAACTGACGTGTGGCAGGGGCAGTCTCCCTCCTGTAGGAGAGGGAATGCCTCGCTCAGCGCTCAGTATCAGATACCAGTGCCGCAACGTGCGAGCGGAACGGGGAGGGACGGGTGATAAGTGCTGCACTCTAGTGCTGGCACGGCACCGTCCCCGTCCCCGTCGTCCTCGCCCACGATGCGGACGGTGAGCGGCGGCGGCGGTGGGCACGGGGAGGGCCAGATGAGGCAATGCTCGGTTGAGCGGCGGGGGTTTCTCAGGGACGTCAGGATGTCAGCGCGGCAGTCCGGGTGCCCTCCGCGGCAGCGGGTAGGGGATTGGCGTTCTCCGTCACCGAGCTCGCCGACGTTGCACGTTAGGAGGTCGCGCCGCCGCCCCTTGATGAGTTGCTAGAACTCGCTGGTAGTCAAATACCGGAGATCCCGCCAATCGAGCCTGGGCTGAGCGTGAACAGGACAGAGCGAACGATCCGGCACCTGTTGTCGCTGATAGTCACCTGCGCAAGGAGGTCAGTGGGTTACGTCCAAAACGCCAGGCCAGTTAGGTCCCCGTCGACCAGTCGAGCTACACGGCGCCATTCAGCGGGTCAACGTTGATGCGTATCGACGAGGCCACATACGGCAGGGCTTGCATTCCGGGCAGCCCACGGGTATGTTCAGCTGAGCTTGCGGAGGTCCGAGCGCAACTGAGCAGTGGCTATTGCACCCACGGATTCGCGTGCTATCTCGAGCAGTGCGCGTCATGCGCCTTCGGGACTGTGGGCGCATGAGAACGGGATGACTGCGTGCGGGCGAGCGTGGGCTCTGGATGGACGAGAGAGGAGAGCGACGAACGTCAGGCGCCCGGGCGACAAGGATTCGCGCTCGGCACGGCCACTTGTTGGATCGCCGGGATCTCGATCGCTGTGTCATGAGCGCTCCGTGGCGGAAAGAGATATGCCCGATTGGGTGGATAGGATTTGTGCACGAGGTCCAACTTCTGCTGCTGCGGTAGGTTGGCCCCCGGGGCTCTAAGTTACGCTACCGAAGCTGCCAACGGATTTACGAACGCCATGGCCTGCAGTAACGTCAAGGACCGGCAGTAACTCACCAGCTGTGCGCACGGAGCCGTTGCGGACGGGTCAAACCATGCAAGATGTCGGACCACATAGGTAAGTGATGTCAGACTCCAGGGTCCCTCTGTTCAGTAATGATTTGCGTTTGCAGAGCATCGGGTACATATCCGGTGTATTGCCAGCCGCTATCGTTTGTTCTATCGGACTCAGCTCGGTGCACAGTGGGTCGACTGCCCTTACCGCAGTAAATGAACAGGCATTACTGTGCCGCCGAACTACACATCGTCCCATTCGCGGCCTTTTATTAGAGGTGCGCTTCATGCTGAATGCGGCGTTGGCTCCCTGCCTTACCTAGATGGCAGGTCTCAGAGCCCTTCAGCTACCCTGCAATACAGCGGTAATGGCGTGCGTCTCGTGCAAGTATAATCGCAGTATAACAGGCATGATGCAATGATCCCGTGAGTCATGCACGTACCTTGTTTGACCCTTGGCTACCTTGACCGCTGTAATGTTTGTGATGGAGCTACAGCTATATCGTACGAGGTTCTCCATTTTCACTACAGGCATAGATTTTCCTGTTGCAACACATGGATCGTTCTATGCTGACCACGATCCTCAACCGCGTGCAGTTCGCAGTTTGCGTTCAATTACGGATGGGTCTACCCTAGCCTGCGGGCATGCGTTGTCTCTAGTACCCTCGCACGCATAATTACTTGAGCATCGTACGAGTCGGTCACTGACAATGTCCGGCTTCATTACGCTCTAGCCTCGAGAGCGCACGATCTACCATTTGAACGTCAATCTCCGCGGCGTTGAGATTGCGCGCGCTAATGGACCACGGGGGGAGTCGTCTAGCCGAGACGCTGCTCGTCCTCACCTCAGGAAGTGCGTGTTGTGTACCAATGCTGGACACTGCCATCGTCAGGCAATTGAGCCGCCCTCATCGCCTCGTCTTCGTTTGTCCGGGCAACGAAAGGCACCGTTCTCGTCAAGATATTGCCAGTCGCCCAACCAGCTCCCAGCTCGTCGGCTGCGAAAGCACTCAAAGGCGCCCTCCGAGTCAGGGTCGACATGATGGCGTGAACTAGCGTTGTTCACACATTGTGTGCATCACTGTGGCAGCGGTTGTCGATCCGTTGGCCCCAGTGGAGCGTCAATGTGGCTGGCGCAAGAGCTTTTGCACCCCGGCGGTGATAGGTTATGCGAGCGACACGGTCCGTCGTGTCATATCGGGTGTTGTCTAGTCCTGGGGAGAGCTGCCCGTTGACACGCGGGCACACGAGGATCGCTGACGCTGACGTGCGAGCGTCTTCGTCTCATCATAGGCCGTGGCCACTAGTTTACTTTTCAGCGATATAGGCTTGTGGCTCGCGCTTGCATACGGTCTGAAAGTGTGGCCACTACAGCATTGCGCTTTCGGTGAGAACGCCCGAGAATGGGGTTGCTCCATGCACGCCTGACGCACCGGCTCAGCTCTGGCCTGATGATTTCAAGTTACACCGCGCACCAGCGGGCCGTACGAGGCGAATGATGAAAGTCAAGTGCATATTTTCCCCCTCACTTGGAAGTCGTAAGTTCATTTATAAACATGAATGAATGCGGAATGGCTGAATGAATGACCCACACGGACTAGCAGCTATCCCCTTTGGACTCCCGAACCATTCTGGCGAAAACTACATTTCCGACCGGGATCGCTCAAGTCATAGATCACTGCGCCGGTCTGGGATCACGCCCCTTCTGGTGCTGGCTCGTCGCGTGAACCTAGCACATGCGATCCTAACAGCATCCTGTAAGCCTGTGAGTGTCACCTTGTTATCGCAACCCTGTTCTCAATCGTCTTTGTGACACCAATCTCACCAACAGATGAGACTTCTGATGTTCGGGCTCCATGCCCTCTGTTGCAGCCAAGGCTGTACTCCTCGGAGATCCAGAGTGCGAAGGTGATTGGGGATGTCGTGCGTGTCGAAAAATGAGCAGATGGGGTCTACTTACGACCTCTGCGCTGTCTCATAATCATTCACGGCTCATCATCGCCGCAACGCCATTTGCGCTATAAGGATATGGAGAGTATCTCTCCCGATTGAGCACTGAGAAGGCAGCACGCAGCATGTACATTCTGATTCCAAGAAGCTGTTGCTGGAGTCGACGTTGCGCCATGTGCAACGCCCAGGCTCTAGGACGAGAACCGTCAGCGTCCGACTTCTCAGGACGAAGAGAAGGAGTACGTCCCTTCTAAAAGCAGTCCAATGCGTGCTTCGCCAGAGCCGATGCTAGGGCAGTGGGTGACCAGTGCAAAGTTCGTGGTCATCTGACCCGGCATTGATAGTACCTGCATCGGTACGCCGCAGTGCACGGACTTCTCTGAGCGTGGATGCTTCTATCCATCTCGCAATTAACGCGCGGCGGCGATGCTGTCTGTTCCAATCAGTTCGTCAGGCCGGCGGAGGGTATGCTGACGTTGCGAATCGGCCTCAATCCGGTCGATGACGCCTCGCCGGCTGCCTATCGCCAACTTACCAGTGATCCCGGGTGCGGATATGCGGCCTAGCGTATGTCGTTAGGTCATGCACTGACAGCTGATATCCGTCCCACCATGGACGCATTCTGTCCGTATACGACGCCTCGTTTCCCCGGTGCTTATCGAGGTCACTCAAAGCCGAGGTAAAAAGTCCCATATTGAGCGGAGGATAACCATGCCGGATACCTTGTACTCAGGACGCATAGGGGGCGAGCTGTGAATAGTTCATCGCCGCTGGAACAAGAAATCATGGCATCCCATGAGAGCAGCGTCGGCTCTCAGAGTCTTCCGTCCACGGTCCTACCTAACAGGCTATTCAATCACTGGTAATGTGGAAACAAAATCAATGCCTGTTGATCATCGCTGTTTGTGACATGCCAAGTCAGCCTAAGTTAGCAAATATCAGAGTTGATTGCCACTCACACAGCGATCTGGTATCGAAAAGGGGTCATGGATACCTCAGTGTCGTATACATTGTATGTGACTATGAGCTGTGGACACGCACTTGAGTCTGCTGACGGCGCAATTTAAGGTTCATCTCCGCTTCGATAGGGTGACACCGCCACATGGCGCAGTTGCTTCACAAGCGCTTGCGACACCGCCTGAGAGTCTATACTCGTCGGCAACCTTGCGTTCGTCCTCTTGATCATATGTCAGCATGTGGTGCCCACCGTATGGGCCAAGTTGCCCTTCGAAAACCTTGATGACCACTGACAGTCAAGTGATGAACTATTAACTAAATGGCTTGCATGACTGTGTAGCATGCGGTCGTGTTAACCCGATGTCAAAATGTGGAATGCAATCCCTTTAGGCGGACAGTTCGTGCATAGCAGGTACATTTCTGATTCCTACCGCATTCACGTTCACTGACAACTTGAGCAGCATTACTTGTTGCTGATAGGTCCGCTTAACGTCTAGAATAGACTTGTCCTAACCGCTGCGTGCGGCTCCCAGCAAGCTACTCAGACTTCGGACCGGGTTCGGATCGAATGCTCCAAAAAGCTGGTATATCCAGTATCCGCTGTATCGACACTCGAGTATTTGGGTCAACTGCAGTGGCTTACGCTACGTTGAAATACACGACTGACTTCTCTTCGGTACCTTATGCAGGTACAATGAGCTGCTGACCTTCCGTGGGACTCGAAGATGACCA
Organism: Trametes sanguinea; assembly: GCA_008973685.1. Taxonomy (NCBI): domain Eukaryota; kingdom Fungi; phylum Basidiomycota; class Agaricomycetes; order Polyporales; family Polyporaceae; genus Trametes; species Trametes sanguinea. Next base: position 14,964 of record WAHA01000028.1, read on the forward strand.
CGGTGGCATTGATGCAATGATCATTCTTAGACTACGATACCTTTTCTGTTCCGCGAAATCACGTTCAACGCACAAGAAGATACCACATCGATGACTGACATACGGTGACAGCCGCTGCGGCCTCCATGGGGCTGCTCGTCGCTCAATTGATTGCGACTACTCCATCCAATTCGAACATGCGGGCAGTGAGTGCTTTGAGATTTGAGACAAACGATGATGGTAGCTTTCTGTTATGCCCTTCTCTGCATATAGCTATACAGCTTGCTCAGCTGGACGGAAGGGGGGTATGAGCTTGCAATCTCTGATTTTCCTCACGCAGGTCTTCGTCTGGTCTCGATCTGGCGAAGCCCGTTTGCAGTGGCTGTCCGGGAGCATGCCGCTGGATGCACTCCGAGCTTCGTCCTGATTCCAACACCGGGCTGCTCAGTACTGGTGCATAGCGTGTACTTCAGCCGTTCATCTTTCTCTCATTACGGCTGTGCTGACGTTCTCTTTCATGATAGAAGCTGGAGCTACTGCAGTATCAACCATATGTCTTCTTGACCGAGTACGGCGAACTCTCATTCGATTCGGACAACTCTATCCTGTGCCGCAACAGAGGCGGGATACCCAACGAACTCCGGAAACTTGCTTATACTAGGCCAGGTACCGGACCATTCCACCTGCTTTCCCATGTTTACGCCTTGTCAACGTCGTGGAGCCCTGCACGGCGTCGGTCCCGCGCTGCAGCCCTTGATCACGGTTAGCAGATAGGTAGCCCGTGTCCTTGTGAAAATCGACTGAGCCCTAGAAACGTCAACAATGAATTGCTACCTGCATCAAGGGTGGGCAATGGAGCCAAGCAGTCCTCGACACAAAGTTCAAAGGAAGGTGTGATGTCAGAACCCCCGCCCCAAGGCAATCTGCTTCAATAGCCTCTTGCACCTGTCTGCATAGAAGCGGCCCGATTATTACAAGGCCCCTCTCCAAGTACTTCTATGAGTTCTTCTCACGGATAGCGGCCTCTTGCAGGCACAGTCATCCAATGTGGAACTTTCTGTCCCAGCGCGGCGCATCCTATGGATCTCGCCGACCGCCACTTGTCGCTGCGCTCATCAGAGACCCTCCAACACTCATCTTGTATGCAATATCCATGTCAACATACCCAGAGTGCTTCTTTCCGCCGCTCTTGTGATCCCTCTCTGGTACGATACCACCCGGGTGTGTAGAGCGCCGCGATCCCCCCTCAGCAATCCATCTGACTTATGTATTTTCAGACAAGTGTATTCTACCCTCCGCAGATCACCAACAGCGGCAAGAGTGCCGCGATAAGACACTGAGGGCGAGCTCCCTCCCCGTGGGCTTGTGATAGTCGTGAGACCGTTCGCAGCTCTGGAGCCCGGCATCGTACTGCCCTGTCACTCGAGAGGGGGATCGCTGCGTGAAAGTTGCCACGCTGTCCAAGGGAGTCAATGCCACCCCCATGCGGTGCGGAATCTCCTCAATGCGTGTCTGTACGGCGGAATAATTGTACCGGCCAGTGCGGGTGCTTTGGTCGACCCTTCGGGGACGTGTCCGTCTCTTTCCGTGAAGGAATCGCCGCTAGACTTGTCTGCCGCCGGGTAGCGCAGCGAGCGCAGATGGCGGATGGAGATCGAACTTCGCCGATGAGGTTGTGTGACTCGCAGGCTTCGAATGCGCCCAAGAAGATCATTATGATTGATGCGAAGAGCAGAACAGCGATGCGCAAACAGGAACATACATCGGACGGAGCCAAAATTGAGAGCATGGTAGTAGCAAATACACACGATAGCAAACGATATCACTGACGGACAGATGACAACAATCAAAAATGGTAAACAAGCGATGAGCGGGGGATGGCGATAAGTTAGCAAAGGCCAGGAAGATGATGTATGGATTTGCCAGTTCAACTGGGTTTCTCGAGCGTGTACGGAGTTGGAGGCGGTGTCATGCCGCTAACGGGGACAGCAAAGTACACAGGATATCTGGAACCGGGCGGTACGAACGCAACTGGGGGTAGATAGGGTTAGAGAATGTTCCTTTTGTTTGCACGGTCGTCAGGCAATGAGCGCGTGAATAGCGTGTATGTGCTATCAGGGGGCAGAACAGTCTCGACCCTTCACCGGGAAGTGGGAGGGTATCGAGGTGTCGAGGATCCTGGCTGGAACGCTGGGCGAAGCGCTCCGGGCGCCTCCTCGCCACAGTTGCACCCTGAGATGGTGCAAGCGCGCGGTCGAGATGCCAGGCGGCCTTGCGTGGGCGGGTACGCCTCAGATGCGGAACGCGTGCGTCCTTGAGGTGGCGAGTAGATGACGCGGGGTTGAGGAGAGATTACGGGGCTATCAGGGTAGTCTTCGCCATCGCTGAACGACGACATGGTCGAAGATGAGGCCGGAGAGGAGTTCATGCGATGGAGCATGTACGGCTGTTGCTCCCTGTAGTAGGGATGGGGATACGAAGGTGCGTGCGTAGCGGCATTAGCGGCGTCCCTGTGGTTCCTGTAGTGTCGCCGCATGTTGGAGTTGACACTAAACCGACGACTACATCCTGGAAATGGACATTCGAATGCTGTGGAAGATACATCAGTAAGGGGATTCAAGTGGCTCAACAAAGAAACGACGAACGTTGTTCACCGGTGTGCGAATTCATGTGGATCCGAAGACTGCTCGGGCGATTGAAACGGCGATGACAGATACCACAACCGTGTCTACGGTCATCGTCAGGGGGACATTCGTCTGCGGACAACACGTAGGTTGGGAGGTTCCTATCCGCCATCTGCTGCAAAGCCGATGGCGACCTGGAGGAGCTCGGGGTCATCGAGAGAGGGTGGGAGGGTGCACCGTGGTGCAAGTCTAGGCGCGGCGGCATCACGAACCCCCTCGCGGAGGACGGAACGTCGAACCGGACATTGGGGGCATCGACGTAGGGTAATCCATGGGGGACGGCATGAGGCACCGCGTGCGCCGCCACCGGTGCGCGTGGGCTGGGCGGAGCCCAGGAGCAATTCTCGCGGCGCTGCCGCTGCGCTCGCTCTCCTCCGACGTCCGACTGTCAAAGTCATGATGTCAATAAGGCACAGCGGGAGACGGGCCGGAGTGAACTCCAACTCACGCTATGGGTGAACGTTGTGGCGGGGATGTTGGCGGCCTCGCGACGGTCCTCCGCTGCTCGGAGCCGTAACTTGTCGAAGTCGACATCTGACATAGATAGGATGAGCACATGAGCATGGGTGCACGACCTACGCGGGGAGGATGGTGCCCACGACGCCTGTACTTACCAGATAGCATCTCCTTGAGGCTCGGCAGTGTGGGCCGGGGAGACGCTGAAGGGCTTGCGGACGACATGGCAGGTACCAGGGAAGGAGTAGTGGAGGATGGATGGCTGGGGCTATTGGCACGGCTAGGAGAAGGGGACGGGATGTGGTATATAAGGAGTATACTCGCAGTGCCACATGAATCCCAAGAACAGCCGCGGGGGATCAGCCATCACTGGGCAATTCGAAAGATGCTGGTCGAACGAAAGGACATATCGGGCGCTGCTTCGACAGCGCCGGGCTGCACGAATTATTGCGCCGTGTGAACTGAGAAGCAGCCTCACGAAGCCGGAGGGCTGTGAGCGGCAGCCATTTTCCAACATGCTGCGTCGCTTCAGACGATTGCGAAACTCGTCACTGAGCGTGCCGCGTAACCTCTACACAAGAACGTCCGTTGAACGGGATGCAGTGTCTCTGAATCGTAAAGCAGGATTTACGGTATCTCCAGAAGCGGGATTTGCGAGTGGGGGACTCGCCGCGTGTGACCGATAAAGAGACGACCTCGTGGATGCGCCCATAATCGGCAGCTGTGACAACTGAGTTCCTGTAGGCCTGCGGAACTCTCGCCACATCCGCAGGTCAGTCTGCGGACTCACCCCGACCAATCCATAGTGGATTGGAACGATCCGGTGAGGATCGATGCACTGCGGTCGAGGGTCGCCGTGCTTAAAGGGATTGCTGAATAACTTCCGGCATCGTCCATCCGGGAGCGGCCATTTGAAAAGAGCGCAGGACCGGATGCGATGCGTGACGATTCCCCAAGGCAGAATCCGCAGAGGAGCGCAGGAGATATCACTGTATGGCAAGAACTTCCCAACCACCGTGAGCCATTGTATGTGTGGAAGTTCTGTCGCGTGTAGAGAGAACCCAAACAGTGATGCGACCCCGCCTTCGGGCAGCGACTCGAGATTGAGTTCTGAAAGGAGCAAGCTAGCATCAGCATCGCGACCTGAACATGCAGCATCATCCATCCCAAAAGGTGGATGCACCCCCGGACTCGCGCCGGGCGAGGGGTCGTGGGTGCGGTTGTGGCGTGGAGGAATGGAAGGGCTGACCGCGCCGGGCGGTTGTGGGCGGCCATGTCTCATGTGACAGATGGTTGATGAACGGCTACCTGAAAATCCTCCGGATGATCGATGCCATTATGCCCACGGCCCATCGTGTCCTCTCGCGAATCGAGGTACCTATCGGCCATGGCCTACACTCTCCGATACCGGAGACTTCGCGCTCTCAAAGTTTCGTTGGAAGCGAGAGAAGGAGTGGGACGGCAGCGGAATATCATGTACTTGCAAAATCGGAGAGATGGCGGCAGTTGTCTATGCGCAGCATCTCGGCGCGCTCTGTATGCTGCGGCACGTAGATGCAGCCGGATGATAGACCTACATATGGGGTATGAGGCTGCACATCTGTCAGATAGTTATAGCTCAGAATCACCTTAGAAGAGGACAGTCGTTAGCAATTGATGATATCGCAATTTCCCAATCGCCGGAGCTCCAAATATGTCCTGTCCACGGAGACCATTGGCGAAACCTATCAGTAGCGGCTCCCAGGGATCAGGCAAGGACCACATGAGAGTACCGCTGGACTTTGTCGACGGTGACCGACGATGACCATTCAATAGACTTTTGCGAATACGGTGCAATTTAAGTGTCTAGTTTCTGTTCCTTCGCTAGACAGTATGCGATTTTGGCAAGAAGGTACACTGGCATGGGCATAAATCATAACATCAAGCTCGGTGTCTCTAAGGCGAGAGGAAAAGAAAGTACTCACAGGCATGTCTTGTCCGGCGTTCCGTGAAGAACGGCGACATTGACATCTTGACATGAGTATCGGGGTTGGCCGTCGCCAGAGTGGCGCGTTCGATGGGCTTATTCCCTGCTTCTGAGAAGATTAACCTGCCCTAACCACACTCGCTATGTCCAACACGGCTGGAAGAAGAAGATACTTCGTCGACCGGGCAGTACCGACCGAAGCTCATAGCGCGGCGAACCAAAGGCCTGGCGAATCCGGCAAGAAGCTTAATAAGCGTTGCTCTGAGATACATAGGTGCAGCATAGGTGCCTGCGATACGGCTGACTGCTGATGCTCCTTTTCCGCGGCTCAAGGAGTGTTACGATATAAAGAAGGTCGTGACAATAGTCGGACAGCGGCAGTAAATCACAAATATTGAGTGCTCTTGACGTAGGTGGCAATGTTTTCACGCAACGAGAGACTCGTGATCGGACACGATTATCGCATTTCGTCTGACCGTTACGGCAGAATCTGTACAATGCATTGAATCAAAATGCGCATATTCAACTCAAAGAGGGCTTACAATCAGCACAACGAGTGCGAAAGAAATTCACCCACTGCCGTTTTGTGGAAGGCAAGAAGCCTCGGCCATGGCTCCCCAGGGCGGGCCTGGGTGACGTACTCCGGGCCCTTGAGATGCGAAGAACAGCGGCTTCGGACCCGTCACTTTGTTCGCATGCTACCGTGCTGTTCAGCCACAGAACTCGGGCGGTTTCCCGCTATCTGTGATGGAAATACACTTGACGGCCGAGGAGAGGAGGAGGACCGCCTGGACCGGTGGTAATGTTGCAAATTATCGCCGAGTCAGTCCGCCGAAACGTGTAAGCGCCCTGTCGGGGACTTGAGTGAACGCCGGACTCCCTTGTCATATCAAGAACGACGATCTTTGGCGCCGGAACAACTGCACGGCATGGCATGGCTATGTTGGCGAACATGAGCACTAGCTAGCGTCTCTCGCTTACCTCTTGGTCGTTCTTGTTGCAGCCGACAGACGCCGCGTCTTCATAACTCCGACTGCATACATTCCGAACCGCAGGCGTATCCACAAGCACTCATAGCGGCCCTCCGCTTGCGAGTGCTTCGAAGAAGATACGGCAGCAGTGATGACATAGCCCTCCGAGAAGTCCGGAGGATGCTCGAAATACGCCCGAGCTGCTTCCCCTAGGACGCGCAACCTCTTCATGCACGCCCCGCAGGGCTGCCGCGGGCAGGGCCATGTGCTTGAACGCTCCCTTCCATCCGGTGACTCTCATGCCCGGAGAGTGTGGGCAGGCTGTATTTCCCATGAGCCCACACAAGAATGCGGTCAACCGCCGCCTGACGCCGCGGAAGAAGCGATCGACTGAAGCGCAACGAAGCAGCATCGTGTGTCCGGGCCAGTCTTCCTTCACGACCGATAGGCATGACGCTGGTTCCAGAGCAAATGAGTCACCACATCACGAAGGAGGCGCTCTCCCGTGCCGAGGGCAACGCTCTTAGACCCAGACGATGTGAAGTAAGCATGTAGTGGCCGCTCTTCCGCCGCTCGCATGTCGCCGGGGAAAGAGAATCAAGGCGCGATGAGGATAAAAGCAATTCATGATCGCGGAGAGCTGTGAAGCCAGCGATTCCAGCAAGTACAGGGTGGGATGCCTCGAGGCGGAAACTTGGATAGCCTCGTCTGCAGCGCGACCTACAGATACCGGAGCAAGGCAGTGTTGATGTTCCATTGACGATAGGGGCTGTTGGCCATAGGACCACGTATTGAATGAACCCGCAGCAAATCAGATGAGAGAGAATAGATGTTCTCAAGAGCCTGGTAGAGCAATGCCGGAGAGGCACGATCGTGCGTTGGAGAAAGATGGCACAGCCGACGAATCTATGGTCAGAACAATGTGTGAGACGGACGTTGCCGAGCGACAGCTCGACACGACGCTACTCGCCTCCTCCCGCGTGGGCGGAGGCGCCCATATATATATCGGACACACTACGTACGATGTACCTCAGTCGGTTAACGCACACCACTGAGGTACGCATCCCGCCGTGTCGTATTATGTACAAAACACCCAACTGACATGTACCGTAGCATACGCTGACTGCGCTACTAGGTACACAATACAGTCGGTTAACGCACACCACTGAGCATACGCTGACTGCGCTACTAGCTGTTTAACAGGTTATGAGCCCCTGCTTTTGATCCCCGCAGATCAAACCACCAGCTTTTATCGCCCTCAGCCGTTTCTGCGTCAACCCGCACCCATAGACGTGTGCCCTCTCGCTTCTGCATCTTTCGCCTCTGTGCGTCTCGTCGCGTTTTCCACTGCCCGCCGCCTCGTTTCTCTTCCCCATCGCGTCGCTCGTCGTCGTCCTCATCTCTCTTTTCCTCTTCACATTTTTTCAACATGTCACCTCGCGGGGTCCCATCGTCGGACGTCGCTCCCATTCCTGCATCTGGCTCGCACTCTGACGCGGACGCCACCTTCGCCTCTTTTCCCGATTTGGCTACTCCATTGCCTCTTTCGGACAAGCCCTTGCCAGTTCCCTCCCTCTCGGAAGACGAACCTGATCCCATTGTTCGCTGGACCATCCCGTCCTCTCTCCTCGCGAAGTTTCCCTCCAGTGATCTCTTAGATCTCACTTGTGGCAATTACCGCGCCTGGCAACGCCGCATTCATGACGTCCTTATTGTTGTCGGCGATCTCGCACGTCATCTCGATCCGGCTTATGTGTCTCCCCCGCGCTCGACTCGCCTGCTCGACGCGCGCACCTGGCTTCTTAATGACCAACATGTTCACGGCTTCCTCCGCCTGCAATGCTCCGACGACGAGCTTGAGGTCCTTCGCACCGCTCCTACTCCCGTCGACTCTGCGGCCTCCCTCTGGGAGTTTCTTCGCTGCCGACATCTCAACCGTGGCCCTCACGCACAGGTGCTTCTGCTCCGCGACCTTTTGCAGCTTCGATATGATCTCTCAAAGCCGCTCGTGCCTCAGACTCACAACGCAATTGCGCTTTGTCGTCAGGTCCTCACGATGGGTAACCTTACGTCTGACTCCCTCGCGAAGGTTACCATCCTTCACATGATGCGTGACGGCCTTCCCCACCTCCAACGCGCCATCGCACAGGACCTCGTTCGCGCCACGCCCTCTTCTCCTTACTCCGTGTCTGACATTGTGAAACACATTGAAATGGAGCAAGGTCTTCGTCAGGAAGAATTGCCTTCTGTTCCTCCCGCTGGTCTCTCCACCGACGTCGCTCTTGCTGCAGCCCCTTCATCCTCTGCCCGTCACGTTGTCCTCTGCGGCAACTGCAAACGCAAGGGCCACTCCGCCCCTGACTGCTATCAACCAGGTGGCGCGATGGAAGGCCGTCGTGCTGAAGTCGATGCCCGCATCGCTGAGCGTCGTGCCGGCCGTGGCCGCGGTCGCGGTGGGGGTCCTTCCCCCTCTTCCTCCGGTGGCTCTGCTGCTGTCCCGCCCGGAGGTACGCGCAAGGTTTTCGACGCTGGCGGGAAGGCGTACTTTGTTGCTGAAGGGGCGCTCACCCTATCGGCTCCCGAGTCCGCAAACTCTGCTATCGCTGCCCCCCTTGTGGCCACCGATGTCGATTCTGCCCCGGCACCAGCCTGGCTGGAGACTCTCGCTACGGAAGGGGACTCATTCTTCGACACTGCGTTTGTCTCTGCACCTCTCGTCACCTGGGATGACGTTGTCACCATTCCGCCGCACCTTGCGCTCGCCGCCGTCTCTTCGCAGCCTTTCTTCTTCGATTCTGGCGCGACCTCCCATCTCTCGCCCCATCGTGATGATTTCAGTGCGCTCACTCCCGTCCCTCCTCGCGGCATTTGCGGCGTTGATGGGTCTGTCATCTTCGCCACCGCCATCGGCACCATTCACCTTCCCCTGCCGTCTGGTGACTCTCTCACTCTCACCGACGCCTTACTTGTTCCGCAGGCCACTGTTCGCCTGATCTCAGTGCGCGCCTTGTGCGAAGGGTCCTCTGCCGTCTCTGTGGCTTTCACCTCTACTGGGGTCTCTATACGTCGTCCTGACGGCTCCGAGTTCGCGGCTGGTTCCCGCCTGAACGGTGGCACCTTGTACGCTCTTGACAGCTCTCCTTGTCGCCCATCCTCTCATGCTCTTGTCGCGTCCCGCGTTCCAACGCTCGCTACCTGGCATCGCCGTCTGGGTCATGCGAACTACAAGGCTACCTTTGCCGTCGCCTCTCGCGTCAAAGCCGCTGGCGCCGCCGTTGACCTCTCGTCTGCGCCTCCCAAATGCGACTCGTGCATCCTCGGCAAGCAGACGCGCACGCCCGTTCCAAAAATCCGCGAGGGCGTTCGCAGCACTGAGCGTGGAGCCACGTTTTTTGTTGACGCTGCGGGCACCCAATGCACCCGCTCGGCCAGCGGCAACGTTTGCGCTCTCGACATCGTCGACGACTTCTCTTCCTACGGCTGGACGTTCCCCCTTCCTTCCAAAGGGCATTGCGGCCCCGCCCTTCGCGCCTTCATCATTGCCCGTCGCGCTGAGGGTTGCCCCGTCCGTCGCATTGTCATGGACAACGGCGAGTGCCTGACCTCTGACATTATCGCCCTTTGCGATGAGCTCGGCGTCGCCTGCGATCTCACCGCTCCGTACACCTCCGCGCATAACGGCAAGGCGGAGCGCGTGCACCGCACCTACCTGGGCAAGTCCCGGGCCATGCGCATCTCTGCCGGCGTCCCCGAGGACCGGTGGGACGAGTTTTACAGTACCGCTTGCTACCTTACCAACCGTACCCCTTCTTCCTCTCTGTCTTCCGGCCTCACCCCTTATGACGCCTGGTTCGGTCGTTCTCCTTCTCTCTCCCATCTCCGCGAGATTGGCTCTCGCGCCTTCGTTCTCATTCATACTCATAATCCTAAACTTCGCGCACGCTCCCTCGAATGCATCCTCGTTGGTTACGGTATAAATTCTAAAACTTATCGCTGTTACCATCCCGCCTCCCGTCGTGTTCTCTCTTCTTTCCACGTCTCTTTCATTGAGTCCCATGAAGCTCCTGATCCTCTTCCGTCCACCAGTTCCCCTTCTCTTCCTTCGTCCCCCCCCTCCGTTATCTGGGACGATGACCCCCCTTTTGTTCCGTCTCTTCCTCACTCGGCACCTCCTGTGCCCCCCTCTCTACTTCCCTCTGCGCCTTCCCCGCCTTCAGTTGTCGTCGATTCTGCTCCCGCTCCCCTCGCACCTCCTGCACTTTCTTGTCCGCCATCTTCCCCGCCTCAGCCCATTTCCTCCCACGATCACATGACCGCGTCTCCCCCTTCCCCTCGTCCGTCTCGTGTCCGAAAGCCTTCTGAACGTTTTGCTGCCGCCCACGGTCTCGATTACACCACTGCCCTCGAGCGTGCCGTCTCCGAGATCCGTGACAATTCTGCTCGCATCGCTGCCGCTAACGCTTCAGCTGCCACCGCGCGTGCCGACGTCGCTCTCGCTCTCTCTTCCCCTCTTGACCATGCCCTCGCTGCCACCCTTCAGCTCGACAGCGCCTACGATGGCGATCCTCCTACTCTCGCTGCCGCCATGGCTAGCCCCTTCACATCCCAATGGCATGCCGCCTTGCTTGATGAGTTCAAGTCCATCCGGGACCTCGGTGTCTACCGTCTTGTCCCCCGCTCCGCCGTCCCTGCCGGACGGCGTATCATGCATGGTAAGCCCGTCTTCCGTCTTAAACGTGATGAGCAGGGCCGCCCTGTGCGCTTCAAAGCGCGCTGGGTCTGCAAGGGCTACGAGGCCGTCTGGGGGCAAGATTACCACCGCACTACCTCCCCCACAATGCGCATGGAATCCCTCCGTGTTCTCCTGCATCTCGCCGCTTCCCTTGACTGGTCTCTCCTGCAACTCGACGTCAAAACTGCTTTCCTCTACGGTGTTCTCCCCGAGGACGAGATTTGCTACATGGAGCAACCTACCGGTTTTGAGGATCCCGCTCATCCCTCTCATGTCTGGGAACTTGTCAAAGGGCTCTACGGTCTTCCTCACGGCGGTCGCAACTGGTATCTCACCATGCACGCCTATCTGTCTTCTAAGGGATTCTCTCGGGTCTCCTGCGAGTACTGTCTCTACACGCGTACTTCCTCTGCCGGCACTGTTCTCTTTGGGGTCCACGTTGACGACTTCTTGGGCATTGCGAGCTCTCCTGCTGCCGCCGACGCTTTCAAATCCGACCTCCGCGCTGCCTGGTCCATCTCAGACCTCGGTGAAGCCCGTTTCTGCGTAGGCATTGCCATCGAACGCGACCGCTCTCGTCGTACCCTACGCATCTCCCAAACCGCTCTCATCGACCGCGTCATCGCTCAGTTTGGTCTTGCTACCGCCACCCCTGCGTCCACACCAATGGAGACGGGCCTCAAGCTGTCTCGCGCACACGCTCCTTCGGCCTCCGCTTCCGACCCTCGTCCCTACCGTGCCCTCGTCGGCAGTCTCAACTACATTGCCGTCGGCTCTCGCCCCGACATCAGCTTCGCGGTGCAGCAACTTGCTCAATTCCTCGACTGCTTCGGCGACGCTCACTGGGAGGCTGCCAAGCGCGTTGTACGCTATCTCAAGGGTACGCGCACTCTCGCTCTCGAACTCGGTGGTTCTCGCGTTGCGTGCCTCCTCGGCTATTCCGACTCTGACTGGGCGCGCTGCCCCGACACTCGCCGCTCCATCGGTGGCTACTGCTTCTCCCTCGGCTCCGGCATGGTGTCCTGGGCCGCGCGTAAGCAAGCCACCACAGCTGATTCATCCACCGAAGCTGAGTACATTGCCGCTGCTGAGGCCGCGAAAGAATGTGTCTGGCTTCGCGCCGTTCTCGCTGCACTTGGCTTCCCGCAGCGTCTCCCTTCCCCGCTGTCTGTCGACAACTCCGGCGCCGTCCAGCTCTCCCATGACCCCTCTTTCCACTCCCGTTCCAAGCATATCGACATTAAACATCATCTCCTTCGGGACTATGTAAACGACGGCCGACTCCTTGTCCACTGGATTCCCACCAAAGACAACACCGCTGATATCTTCACCAAGCCTCTCCCCGGCCCCCAATTCACCCTACTCCGCGGCTTCCTCGGTCTGCGGTGATTCCATGCGAGGAGGAGTTTGCGTGGGTGAGGAGGAGTCTTCTCGCGTGAAGGCTCTGACCGCCCGCGCGGAAGGAAATATTGTTCCAAAATTCCCTGTGATGTTCTCATTCATTATCCTCTCTCTGTATATCGATATTCACTATCATTCATTTAACCACACTCTAATCTTCCACTCTCTCTACCTTTTTTCTATCTCACCGTCGTCCTCGCTGAGGAGGAGTGTGAGACGGACGTTGCCGAGCGACAGCTCGACACGACGCTACTCGCCTCCTCCCGCGTGGGCGGAGGCGCCCATATATATATCGGACACACTACGTACGATGTACCTCAGTCGGTTAACGCACACCACTGAGGTACGCATCCCGCCGTGTCGTATTATGTACAAAACACCCAACTGACATGTACCGTAGCATACGCTGACTGCGCTACTAGGTACACAATACAGTCGGTTAACGCACACCACTGAGCATACGCTGACTGCGCTACTAGCTGTTTAACACAATGTTCTCGAAGGAGTGGTCTATCGGGCTTACGAGATTGTACATCAACGATGATACGATAGAATATGATTCTGTGATTCTCAGGCCCAGTGTTAGCCCACAGAAGCGAAGCCTTACGTGCAATGAAAGGGGGGATTCCGGGTGTGAACTTCATGAGCATGAGCAGAGAACTTACGATGTGTAGCATATCTTCAGCAGCACTGACAAGGCATCCCAGCAAAAGGCAAGGTTCGGTAGGGCCACGTCTACAAGATGCCGTGTCGGTCATTTATACAGATGCAAGGCGGGTCGGACATGACTTTGATGGATCGGCGAGGAGATGGTGCCGTGTTAAAATAAAGCTGGTATGCCTATAGTGCCTGGGATTTTGAATCGCGCGAGGATGATTCAGTTAATCGTCAAATTTAGCTGCACGCTGCCATGATCTACGTCCGAGTCGGCAGCGGGGCGATAGGAGTGTGCACGCTGGATGGAATGTGCGACGCCTGTGCACAAACCGGATTGCCTGGACACTTCCCGTGTGTCTCTCGCAAGTCGGGCTTCGACCGGTTGTTCAAGCTAAAACGCAATACAAGGCATGAGGACGATGTAAAGGACAAGGGTGGTGCAACCTAACGCACAATTTACTATACCATGTGACCACTGGCACTCGGCGCATCTGCAGGTCGTCTTGATCTTGCAAGGCGCATTGTGGCTTGCATTGACCAAGTGCATTCATAGCCGCAGCTTGTAATGGCGCGAAGCAAGGAGAGGAAGAACGGCAAGCGAGGCGAGCAGGCAGAGAGCGTGAGAGGGAGAAGCAGATGGCGCCAGCACGGGCGTTGATTCAGCGGGGATACAGGACGGCAAGGTCGCGTACTAAATACCTGTTCCGCGGAACACTTACTCTACTGTAGCTAATCAAACCGGATTAGGCGTACTGCAAATGATCATGAGTTCAGTAGCCACGAGGCAATGACCGTCCGAAACGGGTCTGTCCATGAGACTCGTGTTAGGCGCGCACGCGCCGTAACACTATCTCCTCCTCGAAGGAGAGCGCGAGAGGTACGAACGCGCGATTCCAGCCGGATGGCTCTCACGGGTCGTACTTCGCGACCGGCCGCGAGACACGACCTGTACGAGTCGTGGTCTGCGTCGGTGGCGTGTACTCCGCACGAAGGTTCTCGCGCGGAGGTACAGGCGAAGGGGTGCGAGAAGCACGAGGTGCGATGAGCTGGCGGGACGAAGACGGCGGTATGCGAATGACAAGGCGCGAGGGAGCGACGGGAGGCGCAGGAAGGTGCGGAGGCGGCGGAGGAGTCTTCTTCGGCAGGGGCAGCGGAGGACACAGCGGAGGAGTCTTCTTCGGCAACCTGGGAGGATGACGGTGACGGCGCGGCAGCGACGGGAACCTGCGGGACGGAAGGAGAGGAATGTACAGTATCATTAGTAGTATCAATGGATGGTTGATGCCATAACAAGGAACGTGGGGGACGAGGAGCGCGTGGATGGCGACGATGAAAGCGTTCAAGGAGTTCAGAGACGGCGGAGGTGGTAGGGAGGTCGGTAATAGGCGTCCAGGAGTCTTCTTCGGCCGGGAGATCCTTCCAATGGACGAGATATTCAAAACGTCGACCGGTACGTCGGCAGTCAAGAATAGATTGAGGATCAGCGGGAGGAAGTTCGTCGGAGAGGTCGAAAGGCAATGGTTGAGAGATGGGATGATGTTCGGGACGGGGAGTATACGGTTCAAGAAGAGAGACATGGAAGACAGGGTGAAGGCGAGAGAGGTAGGCGGGAAGACGGAGACGGTAGACGACGTCGGAGAGTTTGGCATCGATAGGGAAAGGACCAAGACGACGGTGGTCAAGCTTGTCGGAGGGACACGTGGTCTTGATATGGCGACGTAGGAGCCAAACGAGATCGCCCTCTTGAAACTTGGGCGCATCCTTGACTCGCTCGTTGTAGTAGCATGACTGGCGGTTCTGCGCAGCGAGAAGCTGAGCGCGACACTCGTTGTGTATACGGGTGAGACGCTGAGCAATGTCGCCTGCAGCAGGGACAGTGACGGAGGGTGGAGTGATGAGAGGGTCGAACGAGGGGTTATAGCCGAGATTGGCGAAGAATGGGGATTGTTTTGTCGAGGCGTTGACGTGATTGTTGAAAGCGAACTCGGCCAGCGGAAGATAGTCGACCCAGTCGTCTTGCTGAGTTGAGACGTAAGCGCGAAGGTACGTCTCGAGCGACTGGTTTGTCCGCTCTGTGAGGCCGTCAGTCTGTGGATGGTAGGCTGTAGAATACTTGAGCTTGGTATGGAGAAGAGTAGTCAGTGAGTTCCAGAAACGAGAGATGAAGACGGTACCGCGGTCTGAGACGATCATCTCTGGCATCCCGTGGTAGCGGAAGACCCGGTCGAGGAATAGCCATGCGAGCGCAGGCGCGTCCGACGACTCGGTGCACGGAATGAAGTGCGCATAGCGCGTGAGGCGATCGCATACGACCCAAATTGAGTCGTAGCCGTGGGAGGGCGGTAACTTCACGATGTGATCCATCGTAATGTCTTGCCATGGTCGATGAGGGATCTCCAAAGGCTTGAGGAGACCAAAGGGCTTGTGCCGAGGAGCTTTGATGCGTCCGCACGTGTCGCAGGACTCGACGTATTGATGTACGTAGGTCGAGATCCCGGGCCAGGAGAAGTCGCGAGCGACCAACTCCTTCGTGCGTTCGCGTCCTGGGTGACCTGAAGCGACGGAATTGTGGCGAGAAAACAGGACTTCAGCACGTAATGGACGAGGGATAAACAGAAGATTGCGGTGGTAGACGAGCGTGTCGCGAACAACGAAGTCCGGATCGCTACGCCGTACCGCGTCGCGCCACTCTGGATCCGAGCGGAGAGCAGCCTTCAGCCGCTCAGTGAAGTCCGCACGGTCCAAGGCAATGGTCGTGAGGGCTGATATGTGCAGAGACGCAGCTGACGAAGCGTCGCGACGGGTAGAGTTGAGAATACGCTCAGTGTGAACCGGCGTTAAAAGCGCCTTGCGGTTCTCGCTGAGGACGTCATCTCCCTCCCGAGGCGCGAAGTCAGGGCGTCTCGACGGCGCATCAGCCGGGTTTTTATACCTGGAGCGTAATTGAGACGAAAGTTGAATTCAGACAAAAACATCGACCACCGAGCTTGGCGGCGATTCAAGACACGAGAAGACATAAAGTACTCAAGATTTTTATGATCTGAGACGACGGCGACGGGGACATCCATGCCAATGAGCCAGGCTCTAAACGTCCTGAACGACTCGACGATGGCGAGTAGCTCTTTGTCGTAGACCTCATAGTTGATCTCCGACAGAGTCAACTTTCTGGAATAGAAAGCGACTGGGTGGAGGAGGCCTTCGTCGTCGGGTTGATGGAGAATACCTGCGATAGCGAAATCTGAAGCATCAGTAGAGAGTGTAGACGGACGAGATGGGTCGAAATGACGAAGAACGGGAGCAGACAGGATCGCGTCGCGAAGCGCTTCGAAGGCCTTGTTTGCCTCTGACGACCAGATGAATGGCTCGCCTTTGACAGCCTTCTTTGTGAGCCGGTTCAACGGCAGCGCAAGACGCGTGTAATTCTGTACAAAACAACGATAGAAATTAGTAAAACCAAGAAAGGATTGCACTTCCTTGACCGATCCAGGAGTAGGCCAATCGATGACCGTATTGAGCTTCTTCGGGTCCATGCGGATACCGTCCTTGTTGATCAAATAGCCGACGTACTCGACCTCGGGCTGGTTGAAGGAGCACTTCTTCGCGTTGGCGAAGAGTCCGGCTTTCCGAAGACGGTCTAGGACCATTCTGACATGCTGGTCATGTTCGGCTTGCGTCCTGGAAAAGATAAGGATATCATCAATATAGACGACACAGACGACATCGAGGAGGTCGCGAAGAGCGTCCTGGATGTACGCCTGAAAAGTGCCTGGAGTGTTAGTGAGACCAAAAGGCATAACGAGATATTCGAAGAGACCGAGGTGCGTTCGGAACGCTGTCTTCCATTCATCCCCTTCGCGTATGCGAATGAGGTTGAAGGCGTTCTTGAGGTCGAGGGTTGTAAAGACCTTACAACCCTGCACCCGGTCAAGGAGATCATTGATGAGAGGAAGGGGATACCGATTCTTCTTGGTGACGGCGTTGAGCCCACGATAGTCGACGCAAAGGCGAAGTTCACCTGTCTTCTTGCGTGCAAACAAGATCGGGGCGCCGGCGGAAGAACTCGATCGACGAATGAACCCTTTGCGCAGGTTCGACTCGACGTAATCGAGTACTTGGGCACGCTCAGCCTCCGAGAGGTGGTAGAGCGGCCCGAACGGCGGCGTTGCGCCGTCTTCCAGCTCAATCGCGGCATCAAAGCCAGGCCGATGAGGTGGGAGTTTTTCTACGTCGATGGGGGAAAAGACGTCAGCGTAATCACGATACTTATCCGGGATGTGTTGCGAAGGGTCATCGGGAGGCGGCTCGGGTGGTGGAGGAGTATCAGGGGTTGAAGACGACGGCGTATCGAGCTGCGCTGAGGCTATAACGTAGCCTTGCGACCCGGCGGGATGGTACTGCAACACCGCTGTGTCTGACTTGCGGGCGAACTTGCGGAAGCGCATTGAGTTGACAAACTTGATGTTGAGAGGCTGAGGAGACGAAGACGGTTCGGACTCGGCCCGACCGAAGCCGGTTTGAGTTTCGCCAGATGTCGGGGGCGACGCGCACTCCGTTTGACCGTAGCCGAGTCGAGCGCCGTCGATAGAAGTGAGCCTAGGTAGAAGAACACTGTGAGTAGTCAAGACTGTCGCCCCGATTCGACCGTAGCCGATGTGGGACTCAAGACGAGGCGCGTGCCATGGAAGAACGCCCTCGGAGAGAAGAGAACGAGGAGACGCTTGATCAGGGCGTCGGCAAGAGCTAGGTGGCAAAGGAGGATCAGGACATGGGTTACTTGGACTTGATCCAAGACCCAGTCCAGTCGCTACAGACGTTCGCGTCGCCTCAGAAGCGACCGAAGCCAGAGAGTACTGAGGGAGCTCATTCCCTTCCTGAGCGCGCACGACGAGGCTTTCGCCGCAGCACGAGAGCTCGAGCTCGCGCCTCACCCAGTCGATGGACGGGTTATGACGCTCGACCCAGTCAAGACCGAGGATGACGGGGTAGGGGACGGAAACAATGGCAAGAGAAAGATTTTCTGAATGTGAACGGAGTGTCAGCTGTGTCAGAACTTCATGCGTGATGAGACCGTCGGCAATTGGGCGGTCATCAACCGCATGTATGGCCACTGGTTCGTCCTTCAGACGGCGTGGCAGGCTGTGGCGATTGGCAAAGTCGAGAGAGATACAAGAACCGGTCGCGCCACAGTCGACGAGAGCATAAGTGTGGACGGGTTTTCTGTTAGGGAATGAGAGAGAAACAGAGACAAAGAAGTGAGAAGAGAGAGATGGGGAGTCATGAACATGAGAAGAAAGACGAAAAAGAGGAGCGGAGAGAACAGGACGGTGATGCGCCCCACAAACCGCCACCAGCAGTTTTCGCATTCTGCGCGTACGCGTCCGCGACCACTGCGACACTCTCTGGCTCGTGCGAAGAGACTGGCCAGCGTACGCGACACCATGCGCTCGCTGCAAAGACTCCCTAGTGCGCGCGCGACCACGTGCGACGAAGGCGAAGACCTGCAAAGGTCTGCGAAGACCCCCACGACCTCAGGCAGCCGTCTCCGGCTATCCGGGAGCACGGAGAGCCGTGCCAAGCCTTGGCGCGCTCGCCGAGCACGGCATTGACCTCCGGAGCGTAGAAGCGCCGTCGCGGCACGTTTCCGCACTGTTTCCGTAGTGCATCGGCCGTAGTTACCGACTCTCTCTTGTAAATACCGACGCGAAGCGTCCAGACAATCCAGATTCCTGTTCCCCCACGTTCAGCATCTCAAACTGCGTCTGCGTTGCGTCCTGCGTTCTCTTTGCGTTGCGAATTGCGTCTTACTGCGTCTGCGAATATTGTGAAGCCTCTGCGAATAGCGTTGCGAGTCCTGCGAATCAAGCCTGCGCCTCTAATAGCGTCTTGCGAAGCTCGCGAAGCCCGTGAAGATCCTTAGCGAAGTTTTCCCTTTCTCTCCCTCTCCCTCCCCTGCGAAGCGAAGGGCGGCCAACCCTCGTGAAGACTCATAGAAGACGCTCCCCGTCACAGGGCACCCGACACGAACCTTTCCGCATCTCCTCCCCCTCCGCGTCCTTTGTCCGCGTTAGCGCGACCACAGGCCTCGACCTTCAAGAGGCTCTCGGCCTGATTCTCCCTCTCCTTCAGGGGTGGGTTTGACACATCATTCTGGTGACCACCGCAGGGGGTGTGTTTAGATTTCACAGTCGGTTTCCTCCTGTTCCGACGGCTTTCGCGAGCCGTCTTCCTCCGCGATTGCGCCTGCGACTAGAGCCCGATCCCAGCCCGCGAACCTTGCGATTGAGCTCCTCACTGCTCGCTTCAACCAGCTAGTCCGACAAGCGAACTATAGGCTCGATAGCGACAAGCTCGCTGCCCTGCTGGATACCGTTTGCCTCCTTCTCGAGCGAGGCCTCGAGCGATTCGACCAAAGCGACCCCTTCGCGACCGAGTGGATCCGTGAAACCGCGCTATCTGTTATCGCGCGAGCCTTTGAGGTTCCCCAGCCGGCGAACGAGTTACCCGAGACCCCTGCTCCCACGAACGCCGAAGAATCCCTCATCCGCTACTCCACACCGTTTAGCAGTCCTACGCGTCAGCTAGATCACCTTTCCCCAGTCCCTTCCGAGCATTTCGACCGCGACAGCCTCGCAAACGAACCCATTACCCCGTTTCTTCTCCGCGAACCTTCCCCCGAGCCCGCGATGCCCCCGCGTGGTGATCCTCGCGCTCCCTACTTTGATCCCGATAATCCGCGAACACTGCGAAGGTTCTTCCAGGACCTCGAGGCGCTATTTGAGCGTAGCGGCGTTGAGAGCGATGCCCAGAAGAAGCAGTGGGTCCTCCGCTACTTCTCCATCGACGTTGCGGATCTATGCGAGAACCTACCCGAGTGTGCGGACGAAACCAAGACCTATGACGACTTCAAGAGAGCGATTATCGCGCTTTATCCCGGCGCGGACGATTCGCGCAAGTATTCACTCGCGGACGTCGAGAACCTGGTCGTGCGAAGGGCTTCGGCACCTATCGCCACTGCTGCGGAGCTCTCCAGCTACTATCGCGACTTCTACGCCATGACCTCGTATCTGATCAGCCAGAACCGTCTTTCCACGTCAGAGCAGTCGCGCCTGTTTGTTCGCGGCATAGCGCAGCCTTTCTGGGGCCAAGTTTCGCAGCGTCTCCAGTTGAAATTACCGGATCACTATCCAGAGGATCCCTACAAGCTCGACGATGTCTACAACGCCGCGAAGTTCGTCCTACATGGCACTGTGACGGCTACGCCTCCTACCGCGCATGCGACGGCCTCCGCAAGCAACTCCGGCGGTACCACAGTCAAGATCGAGGACTTCGCGTCCCTCCTACGTATGCTGACCCAGGCTGCGAGCGAGGGCACAGCGAACGCAACCGCGAACATGGCGAACCGCTTCGCGAACGCCGCGCAAGGTGCACCCGGTGGAGCTCCACGCTATCAAGGCGGATTCGCGCAAGGCGAGCAGCGCAACACCGGCGTCCAAGGGAATTTCTGTCACTACTGCGGGAACCCGGGCTGCCAGCTGCGTAACTGTCCCTTCGTCGAGGAAGATATCCGGGCGGGTCGCTGCGTGCGCAACCAAGATGGGCGCGTGGTGCTCCCCAATGGAAACTTCGTCCCTCAACAGATCCCTGGCTTTGACAGGATCACCATGCGCGACCGCGTCTACGAGTGGCATCGGCGGAACCCGAACTCGCTCGCGCCACCTACCGCGAATCAGATGGTCCTCTCAATCACCACCGAAGAGCCTCGCTATGCAACCGCGAGTTCTTTCACGCTCAGCACTGAAGATCGGATTGAGCAGCTGGAGCGCGAACTCTTTGCCCTTCAGCAGGCGCGGCGAACACGTTTTGATGGCGTACATGTGCCCCCGCGTCGCCCCCAGCGTTCGCGTACCTCGTCTCCGTCGGATCGTGAGCGTGGCCGATCGCGCGAACCGCGTGGAGAGCGCAAGCTGCCTCCGCATCTGCCCAACCCCGCGCCGGCTCGACAGCACGAACCTGTGGCTCCTCCGCGTGAGACCCACGACGCGCGTGAGAACCAGGTTGGTCCTCTTCCCGAGCCACCTGCGCGTCCTGTCGAAGATAGGACCATCCGTGTGTCGCGAGAACAGCCTAGCGAACCCCGCCGTGAGGCTCCGCGAGAGATACCGCGTCCGCCTACCCCGGGCACGTCCGCGTCCGCGCAACCCCAAAAGCCCAGTGAGCCAGCTGAGCACCCTTTCGCAAAAGCTCGCGATGCAACGTACGCGCCCCCGCGTCAGCGGAACTTTGGACAGCCGATGCCTAGACCCAAGAGCGGAGACCGCGAACCCGCGTATCGTACGCGCGCGCCCATCCAGCAGGAGGAGGTCATCCAGGGCATCTTCCAGCGGACCATGGCGTCGCCGTATCTCACCGTGTCGCTCGAGGAGATCTTGTCCATCTCGCCTGATATGCGCGCTCGCTTCCGCGAGAAGATCACGCCACGACGGGTCCCTCCTGAAGCGCGGACTGTGGCCTTCGCGGAGGTTGAAGAGGTTGCAGATCAGTTCCTTTCGCAAGTCGCGTGCGACGGCAATCCGATGGTACCTGGCGGTGTGGTAGTACCCGATCCCTACGAAGTCTATCTCCGCGACATAGCGCCTTCGCGAGACGTGGCGCAGCTTACCGTCGTGAAAGAGTCTCACGCGCTACGCTCGATTGTGGGTCTCGTGGACAACAAGGAATACGTCGAGGCGATTGTGGATCCGGGCTGTCAAGTCATCGCGATGTCCGAGAACGTCTGTCATGCGCTCGCGCTCGCGTACGACCCCAGTATTCGCTTAAACATGCAATCCGCGAATGGCGAAGTCGACAAGTCCCTAGGTCTCGTTCGCAATGTGCCTTTCGCGGTCGCGGATATCGTGCTATACCTGCAAATCCATGTCATTCGCAACGCCGCGTACGACATGCTGCTGGGTCGGCCTTTCGACGTCTTGACCAAGAGCGTAGTGAAGAATTACGAGAACGAGGAGCAGACAATCACCATCTGTTGTCCGAACACCGGCCAGCTCGCGACAGTGCCCACCATCGCTCGGGACCTGTCCCGAACAGTTTCGCGTCGAGCGGAACATCACTGGCGACCCTCTCGCGGACATGCCAAAGCTAAATCCCAATCCACCCGAGTTCGAGCCCACTGGTCGCTATACGCAAGAGCGCAAGGAGGCGATGGACCGCGCGCATGGCGACGACTTTCTCTGGCCTGAGGAGAAGAAGCTGCTTCACGACTTCATGCGAATGCATCACGAGGCGGTCGCGTGGAACGACAGCGAGCGCGGATGCTTCAAGCCCGAGTTCTTCCCTCCAATCGAGTTTCCAGTGCTTCTGCATACGCCATGGGTCGAGAAGAACATCCCTATCCCGCCGGGTCTCTACAAGGAGGTCTGCGAAATCATCAAGAAGAAGATCGCGGCTGGCGTATACGAGCCTTCGAACTCATCCTACCGTTCGCGATGGTTCTGCGTACTCAAGAAAGATGGGAAGTCCCTTCGCATCGTCCACAGCCTTGAGCCATTGAATCGCGTCACCATTCAGCACTCTGGCGTTCCGCCTACTCCGGATTATCTTGCGGAGCAGTTCGCAGGACGTCCGTGCGGCGCGATTTTCGACCTTTACGTTGGCTACGACGAGCAACTCATCGTGGAAACTTCACGCGATCTCACATCCTTCCAGACCCCCTTTGGAGCCTTGCGACTCTGTACGCTGCCGATGGGCTGGTCCAATTCCGTCCCCATCTTTCACGAGGACGTCACCTACATCCTGCGACCCGAGATCCCTGAAGTTACTGTACCCTACATCGACGACGTACCCTGCAAAGGCCCAGAGTCGGACTATCGCGATGAAGGCGGGACATACGAGACCATCCCCGCGAACCCTGGAATTCGCCGCTTCGTCTGGGAGCACTTCGAGAACATCAATCGCGTGGTTCAGCGAATGAAGTACGCGGGCGGAACTTTCTCGGGAACGAAGTCTATCCTTTGCGCGCGCGAGATCACGGTCGTAGGACATCGCTGCACACCCGAGGGGCGCCTCCCCGAGAAGTCGCGAATCGCGGCTGTCAAGAACTGGGGACCCTGCAAAGACCTTTCGGAGGTTCGCGCGTTCCTGGGCACCGTCGGTGTCGCGCGGATCTTCATTCGCAACTTCGCGAAGCGTGCGCACGCGCTGGTCAAGCTTACGCGAAAGGATACTCCATTCGAGTTTGGCGAAGAGCAAATCAAGGCGATGGAGGACCTTAAGGAGGCGCTACTGAACTCGCCTGCGCTGCGCGCGATCAACTACGAATCGCCCGCGAACGTTATCCTCGC
Source organism: Trametes sanguinea (assembly GCA_008973685.1). NCBI lineage: Eukaryota > Fungi > Basidiomycota > Agaricomycetes > Polyporales > Polyporaceae > Trametes > Trametes sanguinea. Next base: position 38,147 of record WAHA01000028.1, read on the forward strand.
GGTAGACACTTCATACATCGCGGTGGGCTATCACCTGTGCCAATGCGACGAACAAGACCCCAAGAAGCGCTACTACAACCGCTTTGGTTCCATTACGCTCAACGATCGCGAGTCGCAATTCTCCCAGCCGAAGCTCGAGCTCTATGGCCTCTTTCGCGCGCTGCAAGCAACGAAGCTCTACATAGTCGGCGTACGCAACCTAGTAGTCGAAGTGGACGCGCGATACATTCGCGGAATGCTGAACAACCCCGATCTTGCGCCCAGCGCGAGCATCAACCGCTGGATTCTCGCGATCCTGACGTTCCATTTCCACTTGGTGCACGTCCCGGGAACTTCGCATGGTCCGGATGGCCTCTCGCGACGCCCTCCGCAGCCTGGTGATGACCCCGCGGAAGACCCAGATGAGTTCGAGGACTGGATTGATCGCATCCACGGCTTCCTGCACCAGCTACTGCCTACGCCTTCCAGCTTCGCGCAACCGCACGAGGATCCGATTCACCTCTTCACGCTAGCCTCGCCGACCGAGGACGGTCGAGATTTCAGCGAGGGGGAGGAGGACGCGAGCGCGAACCTGGAGAAGGGAGACGATGAACGTGCGCAGCGAGCAGTCGCGCGCGAAGAGGCGCGGATACGGTTCGCGACGGAAGATGAAGCGCAGAAGATGGTCGAGCCTCAAGCACCGGTCGAGCTGCCTTACAGCGAGAAGACGCGGATGGCGGATGAGAAGCTGCGCATGGTTGCGAAGTGGTTTGAGGCGTTCCGCAAGCCTGAGGAGTTCGCGGACGACATCCAGGGACAGAAGTATCGCAAGTTCATCGCGTACGCGCAGCACTTCTTCCGCGACGGCGACAGACTCTGGCGAAAGGATCCGCAAGGTGCGCACAAGCTGGTGGTGTGGCCTGAAAAGCGTCTCGATATCTTGCGAGCGGCACACGACGACACTGGTCATCGCGGACACTTCGCGACGGTTCGCCTGGTCGCGGAGCGCTTCTGGTGGCCTTCACTGCACGAAGACGCGATGTGGTACGTGCGGACGTGCCATCTCTGCCAGCTTCGCCAACACCGCAAGCTGCTGATTCCCCCGACTGTCGCGAGACCTGGTGGACTCTGTGTTCGCTGGTACATCGACTCGATGAAGATGCCTAAGTCTAGCGGATTCTCAATCATTGTAGTCGCGCGCTGCTCTGTGTCTGCCTGGCCTGAGTGGCGAATGCTTCGTGCGGAGAACGACAAGACCCTAGGCGACTTCATCTTCCAGGACCTGCTGTGTAGATGGGGCGCGGCGACCGAGCTCATCACTGACAATGGCTCCGCGTTCGTCAGCGCAGTGCGAAGCCTAGAGGAGCGCTACCACATACACCATATCAAGATAAGCCCGTACAATTCCAAGGCGAACGGTATCGCGGAGCGTTCGCATTTCGACACTCGCCAGATTCTGTTCAAGGCCGCGAGCGGAGACCAGCGCAAGTGGTCACAGTTTGCGCATTATGCCTTCTGGGCCGAGCGAGTGACTGTTCGCAAGCGCATGGGCTGTTCGCCATACTTCGCGGTTACCGGCTGCCATCCTGTACTACCACTGGATATCGCGGAGGCAACCTACCTGGTTCCGCCACCTGAGGGCTTGCTATCCACAGAGGATCTGATCGCGCGACGCGCTATCGAGCTGCAGAAGCGTCAAGACCAGCTCGCGCAGCTCAATTCGCGAGTGTTCGATGCGCGAATCAAGGCAGCGCAGAAGTTTGAGCGCGCACACGCAGCTACCATTCACGACTATGACTTCCCACCTGGCTCGCTGGTCCTGATGCGCCATACGCAGATCGAGAAGTCGCTCAATCGCAAGATGCGTCCGCGCTACACTGGTCCGCTGGTAGTGATTTCGCGGAACCGTGGAGGTGCGTACGTGCTCTGCGAACTCGATGGCTCAGTCTTGCATCGCGCGATCGCGGCCTTCCGCTTGATCCCCTACCTCGCGCGAGGAGCTATTCCGTTACCCGCGAATTTCACGGACATCTCCAACAAGCGGCTCTCTGAGCTTATCGCGTCCGACGACGATGGCGAAGACGACCCGGAGCCTGAGCTCATCGGCGAACCTGTCGCGGACCGCGAGAGCGACGAAGACGCGAGCAGCGAAAGCTCATTCGACGATTAGATACCCAAAGGGCAGTCCCTACCACTTTTATTTATTGCTCGCTATCCCATTCTATCCACTCTTTCTTCACTCTCTATCCTTCGCGAGATGCGAAGGCGTCCGCTCCTTGGTCCTATGCAACTCATTTCATTAAAGACATTCTTTTGTGTTCGCATGCTCGCTGTCACTCACTTCACACCTTCGCAAGGCTGTACAATTTTCATCTATTGCTTTCCTCTATATACCTCCGAGATATTACCCTCTCACTATACTAGAAGCAAGAAAACAAGGCATGCCGGCGCGCAACAGCAAGAAAGACGCTATCTACGAGTCCGCGGGCTAGCGACGACCGAGGTGATGTATCTACAAGTCCGAAACGTCCGTACGAAGTTCCCCTTACCGGTTCGCGGGGTGCCCGAAGATTTCCGCGTCGGAGAGCGGAGCGTTGCGTGCGCGGAGGCGAAGCTCATCGCGCGTCGAGGCGAGGGCGGCGACCTGGCCCGAGAGCGCATCGCGGACGCTCTCCGGCGCCTGGACGTACGCGTTGCCCGCCGGGGTCCGTCGCGGGTCGAGGGGCGTAGAGTCCTGTGGCCGCGAGAAGTTCGCGACGAGATGTCGCGCGAAGGTCTCGCGGAACCACGCGGTTTCGCGCTCAACCAGCCCGCCTAGTCCCAGCTGTTGCGGAGTAGACGGCGGAGGCGGCGGCATGGCGGAGACAGGAGCAGCCGCGGGCGTGCGGAAGGACGGGGGCGCGAGCGGGGCCTCCGCGGCGAATGGAGGGATGGATGGGGGGCGAGGTGCGGAGGGTGGAGAGGCCGCGCGAGGCGGAGTAGGCGGCGGGACGTGCGCAGTCGGCGGTGTCGTGGGAGCTGGAGAAGGCGAGGATGGCGGCGGATGGGGTCGTGAAGACGTCGATGCGGTGGGCTGGGACGACGACGGTCCCGCGGGCACGGCGAGGCGTACGCGCGACACGGGGATCTGCGACTCAAGAGTGAAAGAAGTTAGCGGACGGAGAGCAGAGGTAAAGCGGGGCGGCACTGGCGTACCTCGACGTGGGAGAGCTTGGTGCTGCTCCCGGACCCTGGAACCGCAACTGTGGCAGCCTTCGCGGGGGCCACAACCTTGGCGGACTTGGCAGAGGCGGGTCGCGAGCCCTCACTAGCCGTCGAATCGCCCAGGGACCCTTCTCCGGCCTTATACGCTGCCAGGCAGTCAGCGCGGTACTCCTCCCACGCGGCTTTCACCCACGCGGGCATGTCTGACGCGCGGCCGCGCGACCGGATGACTTTGGCCGCGATCACTCCATCGAGGCGTACGGCTGAACACGAACCAAGAAAGGGAGTCAGTACGCCAGCGAAGAAGAGGGGCAGGAGGGAGTGCACATACCGCGCACGAGGCCCTTGTCCTCGTACCACTCTGCGAACGACTTCTTACCCCCACTGGGAGCCCAGCAACCCTGGCGGCTGAGCAGGCACCTGTCGCACTTTGCGAAACCCTCGCGGAGCACGCAGCGACCGCCTCCGGGGTGTGCAGCGCAGTACGCGCACTGCGAAGGGGGTCAACAAAGGAGAAAGATGAGCAATGAAGGAACGGCGTACGCGGATGCTAGAAGGAGGCTCCGCGGAGGCGGGGCGCCACACCGGGGCTGGGAACGTGAGCTGCGTAGTCCGGGCCTTCTTCTTTGGAGAAGGAGCAGCGGCGGGTTCGTCCGCGGGAAGGGCGCGCTTGGGTTTAGAGACCACCACCTTCGCAGCCGGTTTGTGCTGAGGCACGCGAATGGGGCGGGGGGGAACTTTGCGCTGCGAGCGCGTTCGCGCCGCGGGCTGGGGCTCCTCGACGATCTCGACATCGTCGCCGGCCAACTCATCCACCTCCGCCTCCGCGCCGCCCACCTCGGCCTCAACTTCGGCCACGGAAGCGGGGGCCTCGTCCTCGCCCTCGCGATCGGTGCGCTCAGCCGCGAGCTCAGCCTGCACCTGGGCGAACGCCTGGCGGTAGAGGGGGTGTGTCCATGGGACGCTCTCATCAACGGTCTCCCCTTCCACCCCCGTCGCGAACCCAGCCGTCTCACGCACCAGGCGCACAGCCTGGTACGCGACCTCTTCGGTATACTCGCCTCCCCCGAGGATGGCCTGCGAAGGTTAGTGAACAGAGGAGGAGGAAAGGGGGTTTAGCAGCGTACCAGCTGCGCGAGCACGCGACGCGCGAATTCGACATACTCCTCCTCTCCCGCGATACTGCCCCCAGGCGCGGAACTCCCCCTCCTTCTTCTTCTTCTTCGTTGAGGAGAGAGTGTTTTTTTCACACCCCCATTCCATATTTTCCCCCAACCCTCGACCCGGAACCGTGCGCGACCACTGCGACACTCTCTGGCTCGTGTGAAGAGACTGGCCGGCGTACGCGACACCATGCGCTCGCTGCGAAGACTCCCTAGTGCGCGCGTGACCACGTGCGACGAAGGCGAAGACCTGCAAAGGTCTGCGAAGGCCCCCACGACCTCAAGCAGCGGTTTCCGGCTACCCGGGAGCGCGGAGAGCCGTGCCAAGCCGTGGCGCGCTCGCCGAGCACGGCATTGACCTCCGGAGCGTAGAGCGCCGGGCGCGAAAGCGTTCGCGTGTGCTGCGCGCCGTCGCGGCATGTTTCCGCACTGTTTCCGTAGTGCATCGGCCGTAGCTACCGACTCTCTCTTGTAAATACCGACGCGAAGCGTCCAGACAAGACAGATTCCTGTTCCCCCACGTTGAGCATCTCAAACTGCGTCTGCGTCTGCGCCCGCGTTGCGTCCCGCGTTCTCTTTGCGTTGCGAATTGCGTTTTACTGCGTCTGCGAATACTGCGAAGTCTCTGCGAATAGCGTTGCGAATCCTGCGAACTCTGCGAACTCTGCAAATCAAGCCTGCGCCTCTATAGCGTCCTGCGACGCTCGCGAAGCCAGCGAAGATCCTTAGCGAAGTTTTCCCTCTCTCTCTCTCTCCCCTGCGAAGCGAAGGGCGGCCAACCCTCGCGAAGACTCATAGAAGACACTCCCCGTCACAGGGCACCCGACACGAACCTTTCCGCATCTCCTCCCCTCCGCGTCCTTTGTCCGCGTTAGCGCGACCGCCGGCCTCGACCTTCAAGAGGCTCTCGGCCGGATTCTCCCTCTCCTTCAGGGGTGGGTTTGATGCATCACCGTGTCCTTTGTCCGCGTTAGCGCGACCGCCGGCCTCGACCTTCAAGAGGCTCTCGGCCTGATTCTCCCTCTCCTTCAGGGGTGGGTTTGACGCATCAACGGGGAACATACGAGCCGTCACGCATACGAACGTGAGACGGCTGCGGAGACCCGGCGGTCGCTTGGGCTGCAGTCCCTTGCGATGACGGGTGCTCCTGGACTGTCGGGGAGCATCCGCCCAGGCTTTTCCTGCAGAGCGGGAAGCCGGGGCGGTCGGATTCTTCTTTGGGCAGTTCCTGAAGGTATGGCTGCCCTCGCCGCAATAGAAACACAAGTTGTTCTTGCGACGACGTTCCTTCTCAGCATCCGTAAGCGGCCCTCGGGGACGTGACTGACGAGTCGCGTCGACGTCCATGGGCACAACGGACGGAGGTGAGGAGGTCGTGGTGGTAGTGGTAGTTGAAGCAGGGGGTGGAATCGACGGGCGTGTGTCGCGCGCCTTTGATTGGGAGGCGGACGGCTGAGAGGACTCCTGTCCGGTAGACTTGACGCCGTGTCGCTTGAGTTCCTGGTCGATCTCGTAGAGATTGTTGTCGGCTTCAATAACGACCGGGATCCATTTCTCGAGCGTAGACTCGCGCTTGCGAATCGCCAGCGCGCGAAGCAGATCCGGCTTGAGGCCGCGATTGAACTGCGTAAGCTTGGTTTCTTCAGTCCAGTCGAGGTAAGCGAGACACTCCAGGAACTGGTTCGCGTACGAAGCCGCGGAACCAGTCTGCCTAAGCGACTCGATCTTCGTGAGGTACTTGGCCGCTAGATCTGTAGTCTGGAAACGCTTGACGAAGGCTCGAACAAAGGCGTCAAAGTTTTTTAATAGACCAGGCTGATTGATCCGGACTGCGTTATACCAAGACTCCGCAGCGCCGGGCTTGAGGTAAAGCGAGAAGTACAAGGTCTTATCTTCGTCAGTGACGAAGCCGCTGCGCTGGAGCTGGACGCAGGCCTTAACCTCGCGGACAAAAGGCTCGACGTCGTCGGCCTTGCCTGAAAACATGCGAGGCTCACGGACCTTTACAGATCCAGGGCGGGTAGAACCCGAGCCCGAAGTCACGCCTGCAGTCTGAATTGCTTGAAATGCGCCCGCGGCTTGTTCGGCTACGCGACGCGTGAACTCGACTGAGTTGAGGCTGGTCTGACGGACCTGGGACTGCAGAAGACTCAAGGTCTCGGTCTGGCGAGCAAGGATGTCGCGCGTTTGCAGCGACTCCTGTCCAAGAAGAGAGACGGCGCGTAACAACTCACGAATGACCTCGGCCTCAGTCGGCTCAGACGCCAGTGCTTGCGGGGGCATCTGGGCATCGTTCTGGCCGTTGGGAGGCTGCGCGTGAGGCTCGAGAGGATGCGGGGTTTCCTCCTCCCAGACAGGGGCAGGATCGACATCCCAAGCGTCCTGGTTTCCATTGAACGTGTCGTTGGGCATGTTGACAATGAGATTCGCCGGAGAAGACTAGGATGGCGGCTGAATCAAACTGTAATGGCGCGAAGCAAGGAGAGAAAGAACGGCAAGCGAGGCGAGCAGGCAGAGAGCGTGAGAGGGAGAAGCAGATGGCGCCAGCACGGGCGTTGATTCAGCGGGGATACAGGACGGCAAGGTCGCGTACTAAATACCTGTTCCGCGGAACACTTACTCTACTGTAGCTAATCAAACCGGATTAGGCGTACTGCAAATGATCATGAGTTCAGTAGCCACGAGGCAATGACCGTCCGAAACGGGTCTGTCCATGAGACTCGTGTTAGGCGCGCACGCGCCGTAACACAGCTGCTATGTGTAATTGCAGGACTCCGCTGCGGTGAGGTCGGTCAGCACACATGACGCGACTGGTAGTCTTGAGTGCTCGTAACTCACTGCTCCGTTCCAGCGTCTAGGACTTAGAACGTCGCTTGATGAGAGCATTTGCCTGCATCAGATAGTGGCCATATCTTTCGCAGGAGATCGCATCGTGCCAACCATATCGCTGGGCACGACAGAGGGTTTGACGGCAGAACTGGCGTAGACGTTCGCGATAAGAGCGCCAAGAGCAACAGAATCGTGACTGAGACTCGAGATTGTAGAATCCTCAGCAGGACTAGTAATCTGGATGTATTGAGAGGACTTCGTCGCCAGTCAGTCAACCTTCGAGAATTGAGGCCGCTGTGCACGTGGAAGTCTGAACTGTGCGATGTAGTTGGCGGCCATGATGCTGATGGAAGACAGTCAGTAGGCGGCAGAGAAGGTGAGCACGACCAGTTGGAGCCTACTGGTGTGGCAGTGATACCGTCATGGTAGGTACTACTAAGTAGTGCTCGCTACCATATAGTATTAGGCTCAGGCTACCATCGAGTCCGCGAGTCGTCCTCAGCCTGGGGTCACTCCATGAGTGATGGGTTATGTAATCAGGTCGCACATTCATCGGGTTTTTTGGAAGAGTCTTATATCACCATAAAAGAGGATATAAGACCTGCAATTTGCTTCAGACGTACAAGCCTTTTGAATGTTCTGTTAATGCCATATCCAATGTGCTCAGCAATGCCAATGCGGTACCAGGCTTGTGAAACACGGCCTGATCTTGCAAGACCATACAAGCCTCGCAATGATTCGTGCGTAATAATGGACCGTGAATTTTGAAACTCCGCAACCGGTTCCCCGCTTTTGGGAGCTTTTCAATAATTTGCGTGCAAAATGTGCCAATTTACCACAGCTCAATTGTTTCAAAACATATATTACTTGATAGTAATTTCAATTTATATACAAAATGCGACCCATAATCCCGGTACCACAGGCCTGCTAAGACTAAACAGGACTAAACTAAGACCACAGACTCACCGTACAGAAGGGAACAAGGGACTGAAAGTGTGCCGTCGACCCCTGACACCCCCTCAAAGCTCCAGCGTAACTCTACTGCTGGAGTCTTCGCCAAGTAGTGAAGGGAATGACTTACGCGCAACGGGGCACCAGAGTGGGGTTAGGGTTAGCAAGGATTGTGCTCGTATAGACTTACTGTTTGCGAGGCAGGGCGGCCTACCAGTACTTACGGTAAGTCCACGAATAAGTATGCCGCTGTATGGGTGAGAAGAATACTGGGAGAGGAGACGGGGCTTCATGTCAAGCAGGGGTGCAGTGCTGCGAGCACTTCACGCTGGCACCATTGGGTATTTATGCGTTCCCAACGGTCGAGCGGACTAACACCGATGCCTCCAATGGGCATTCCTGTCAAATATTAGTTGGGCCACCCGTTTGAAAACAATGTCAGATTGCATTCACCACCCTGGATCCCTGAGCTTGTATGACAGGACCTCTTCTGCCACAGGAACAGCATGCCGGTGCATCTGAGACCAATGCACCTTACCGTTTCTTTGGGACCCGGACGGTTGAATGCCACTCATTATAATCCAGCTATGACCATTCAAGACGTTTACCACGTTCATTAGTATTTGGCAAGTCAATTGAAGCCTTGTAATATCATGTATTCTCAGACCAGGGGTTCAGAAGCCTGGTACATGGATTATCTCGTCATGCACCAGGTCGCCGACGCTCAGGATATTGGCAAGGGGATATAAGGCTGTGCCGACATTCCGAATGACTTATCAGACCTTAATCAGACCGTCGAACAGCTTCTACCCGCAAATAAGCCCATGCATTCTCACGCCTTTCTTGAGAGTGCTTGTAATGTCTGCACGCTCAAACCAGTCTCTGACGGAAAACCCGATGTTGTATACACACCGCGTCCAGGTCCTTTCTGGCCGTTCTCCATCGTTTGTCTTAAAGGTCATAATCACTGTTGGTATCAGACAAATCGCTATGTAGGCATTCTTTGAACCTTCTCATGTCAAGGCGCCGTCGGAGAATCAGAATGCATGCAAGTCTATGAGAATACGCCTGACAATGTCAAGCTTCCATTGTATTCAAAGGCATATATGACTACTAATATACAAGTAAGGCTGCACCCTCGACCCTCGTCTTGCGCCTAACCCTCACGTTAAATGCATCGGCATTGTCAGATATTTACAAATGCTACTGCTATAGGCGCAAGGACTGAGATACTCCTGCGTACTAAATACGGAGCTGAAACACCACGGACATGACAGCTGATTTCCTCGATGTTCACAGTCACTGGCTGATCTCGACTGCCATGAGACTACCCCTGATACGGCATGGACATCTCTCACACACCCATGGTCCAACCATTCACTTGCTATTCTCAGGTATACCTCGCCAATGCATCGCGAAAACTTCATCACAATTTCTACAGTGTACCGGGCTTCGAGGGATTTCAAATAGGTTCGCAATTCAGCATTCTGACATTGCTCTCAGCTGACAGCCTATTCGAGGTACCTGTCACATATTTCTTCTGTTTGTATCATAACTATCGGACAGAACTAAGACCTCGTTGACGGCGGTGAGCATTTTGTGCTCGGTAGCTTGTGCACTGTCTTATTATGCTCGGTTGCTCCACAGAGCTGCCCCTGCGTGGATGAGCCCACTCACGCTGATGCGTCAAACCCACCCCTGGAGGAGAGGGAGAATCAGGCCGAGAGCCTCTTGAAGGTCGAGGCCTGCGGTCGCGCGAGCACGGACGAAGGACGCGGAGGGGAGGAGATGCGGAAAGGTTCGTGTCGGGTGCCCTGTGACGGGGAGCGTCTTCTATAAGTCTTCGCGAGGGTTGGCCGCCCTTCGCTTCGCAGGAGAGAGAGAGAGAGAGGGAAAACTTCGCTAAGGATCTTCGCGAGCTTCGCAGGACGCTATAGAGGCGCAGGCTTGATTCGCAGAGTTCGCAGAGTTCGCAGGATTTGCAACGCTACTCGCAGAGGCTTTGCAATATTCGCAGACGCAGTAAAACGCAAGATTCGCAATGCAGAGAGAATGCAGGACGCAACACAGACGCAGATGCAGACGCAGATTGAGATGCTGAACGTGGGGGGAACAGGAATCTGAATTGTCTGGACGCTTCGTGTCGGTATTTACAAGAGAGAGTCGGTAGCTACGGCCGATGCACTACGGAAACAGTGCGGAAACATGCCGCGACGGCGCGCAGCACACGCGAACGCTTTCGCGCCCGGCGCTCTATGCTCCGGAGGTCAATGCTGTGCTCGGCGAGCGCGCCAAGGCTTGGCACGGCTCTCCGTGCTCCCGGATAGCCGGAGACGGCTGCCTGAGGTCGTGGGGGTCTTCGCAGACCTTTGCAGGTCTTCGCCTTCGTCGCACGTGGTCACGCGCGCACTAGGGAGTCTTCGCAGCGAGCGCATGGTGTCGCGTACGCCGGCCAGTCTCTTCGCACGAGCCAGAGAGTGTCGCAGTGGTCGCGCACGGTTCCGGGTCGAGGGTTGGGGGAAAATATGGAATGGGGGTGTGAAAAAAACACTCTCTCCTCAACGAAGAAGAAGAAGAAGGAGGGGGAGTGTGTGAAGGGGGTGAACAAAAGTAATAGAGGGGCGACTCAACAGAGACCGTTCTCGGGAGAGAAGGGAGGCTATGTCGATATCCGCACCCAACTAAAACACGAAAGAAAGGTTGAGAGAATGGAGTGTACGAGGCCCGAGTTCTATCAAGAAACGGGGACCAAGGGGTGAAAACTCTACTCTACTGCAAAAGAAACCGCAAACGAATCAAATTCAGCACGGACCGCTTTGCGAGAGAGCGGGTGGTCGCGTACCAAGAAAATGAAAAGAAAGCGATGGGGAAGGATGCTCAACCAATCTAGAAGATGTCCAACCTCTAAGTCCTGCACTGCCCTGAGATCTCTCCCGGGATGCCACAAAGCTTATCGGTTTTCCTCCTTTCCAGATAGAGGCTCTGCCGAGTTCGGGTGTCTGCCCTTACTTGGCGGAAGAGTCTACGCTAAGCTACCGAGAAGTACCGCGTCCGAGCGCAACAAACGAGTGAACGAGTGAGGCGTAACGAACGTGGCGAGCGATTACAAGAATCGAATACTATACCTTGTAAGAGATCTGACCTCTTCTCCCTAGGCCCTGCTGATCTCTAGAATTCCTCCTGGAAAAGTCCTAGACCGCTCTAGCAACTTCTCCCTATCAACCCTAGGACGCACGGAATTTACCGGCAGAGTTCCTCCCTTACCGGTCTACCCCGTAGCACGTCCTGTCCGATGGTCAGCGACCTAGAACCTTCTCCTTGTTCTCTTACCCTGATCCTACCTTTATCCTACCGAGTGTCTGCACGCTAACACCAGGCTGCTAAGAACTATGTCAGGCCTCTCCCTGAGTTAAGTCCCCAACCTGTGCCGTGGCTTACGACGACGACGACGACAAACTACCTGTGGGCAAAACCACAACGACTGCGACCACTGTCACAGCCGAAGTGCACGAATCAATGAAGAAACTGCGATACAAATGTGGCACTCACCTGTAGACGAAACTACTTGCTTGAACTTGGATACGAGGTTGCTGGGTTGCTGATGGTCGGAACTTGCTGGTCGATAGTCGAAGAGAGACTGAGAGAAAAGCTAGCACGAAGAAAGAAGTCGAGAGGGGGGGATGTCGGAAAATGGGGATTGTTATTCTTCTGGGGCTCGTTCAGGCCGGTATATATACCTTTCTGAGAGTCCTTCCAGAGCATTCTATGTACGTTACTAAGCAGTATCTACAGGATGACGAATACCCTTCTAGAGCATTCTTGATCCTTCCTGAATCTTCTGAGAATCTTCAGGAATGTCCTAGAACTAGCTAGGATATGGTGGAATCCTCTCCAACCTTCCTGAGGCTGTGAGTAATCCCTCCATTCTTGCCTAGGATTGTCCAGTGCTTACCAGAACATGGCGGAAGCTGCTAGAGCTTTCCACAACCTTCTAGCCTTTACTGAACCATTCCAGACACTGCCAGGCTTTGGTACTGCCTCGCTGCACAGGTCTGCACAGGTTTGCACAGGTTCGTACTGGTTCAACACAGCCTTGCATTCCTTGCACAGGTTTGCACTGCCCTCCCCTCATGCACAGCCTCTGTTGGTGATGTGTGGGTGACTGTGATGGGGTGTGGACACCCAAGCAACTAGCGGTCCTATCCTGACTGTCCAAGATGTGAAAACGAGTGGGTTAAACGAGTGACCATGGTAGGAATGTCCAATCCCGGGTTCCACACGCCTTATATCATCCTCCGCCATACAGGTACTGAAACTCTCCCTGTATCCGGTCATCAAGCTCCCACCAGTCGATGTTTGGTGATTGCCCGACCACTGGTTGGCGTAAGCGACAAAGATCTGCGAAAGCAGGGAATGGACTTGCCGGTACTGTGGCGGTCGTTGTCCGGGGTGAGATACCCAAACCACCGACGCAGGCGAATGTACCACCACCGGGTTCCCTCGTAGAACGGGTAAGGTACAGCAAGAGTGACAATGGCGGGAGAGTAGGGGTGCTCCACCCGTAGGATGATGCGGGTCTGCTGGTATTCCAACACGCGGGTGATACGCCCGGTGAACCGGCGGTTGTCCGGCAACACCAGCTGGCAGAAACTCCCGACGCGAGGGATGACCTCCATCATGTGTGACGAGCCTACAGGTTCAATGTATTCCCACCCTTCCTCATCTACCTCCACTTGCCGAGACCTATGTGGGAAGAGCGCTTCCGGGCAGAAGAGAATATGCCGGTCGGGGCCTCGTGTTTCCACGGGACACCGCGGGAGGCAGCCCTGCAAGACTGATGGCGGAATGGTGTTCCGGACGGTAAGAGGAAGCTCAAGAGAGACACCGAGCATAATGGTGGTGATGGTGATGGTGATGAGGACACGGCGCCAGATGCTTAGCGCGCGCGGAACACGCACGTCATCTAGGCGCAAGCGGTGAAAGGGGTGCCCGTACCTTGCCATTCTTGTTAGCGTGTTGGTGCTGATAACGCCAAGGTTGTCGGTTCCCTTCCGCAACCACTTTCCTCTTATGCCGTGTGCCCTCAGAGCGGCATGGCCTTCGCGTAGGTTTCCCTATGGATGATGCGAAATACCATGTCCTGGTACCAATCCACTTTGGTGCCTGACATCTGCCCCACAGTCGTGCGGCCGTCCCCGGTCGATACTATTCTTCTAACTTCCCAAAGAGCCTCTCAACCTACTCCTGGTTCTCTGACTCACTGGTTCCATGAGGAAGTCATCATCGTCCTCCGATTCCAACTCTCCCTCTGGCCCCTCATCTTCGAATCTTGGGTCGGTGAACAACTCGTCTTCACCTCCTGCTATGTCTTCCTCGAGTGGGTGCAAATCCTCTTCGTCTACTGCATCGATCGGGTCGCTGGCAAGGTTCTCAATGTCCCGTGACGATGGGTTGTAGGACAGCAAACGGAAGGCGGCTACGCTTTCCCGTGCAATATCCCCATTGAGCTCCTTGATGATATAGGAACCATTCTGGGTTCTCCGGACCACTTCGTACAGTCCTAGATACCTGGGCTTGTGTTTCCTATTCATTTCCCTTTCAATAGCAGTGTTCCGGACGAGCACAAGATCTCCCGGTTCAAAGGCTTCCTTCTGGAGACGATGGGTGAATCGTCTCTCGAATTGTTCCTTCGAAGCCAGCCTCGTTTGCTTCAGGATATTAGCGGCGCGTGCGACATCCTCTGGCTTACGCTCTAATTGTCTGATACGTAGCGCCAAAAGATCCGCTGGTGACATGTCACGCCTAAATCCTTCTACCATAAACGTCGACTCCCTTAGGTCCATGGGTAGCACTGGGTGTACTCCGTGCAATAGGAAGTACGGGCTGAACCCTGTTGACCGTCGGATGGAAATCCTATCTGCAAACACGGCAAGCGGCAGCAACTCTGGCCAGCGGGAGACATTTCCTTCACAGGCTTTGATCAACGCTTCCCTGAGAATGAAATGACCTCGCTCTACGACGCCGTTTGCCTTCGAGTTGTACGCGGATATCCGGATGTGGTGAATTCCGTACCGATTGACTAGTGACTCAAAAGTGCCCTTTGTCTCTGACCCGTTGTCTGTGACGACGTGATGGACCGCTCCATATCTGCAAATAATCTGCTCCCAAAAGAACTTGGCCACCTCTCGTGATGACGCTCCTCTCAGTGCTCGCGCTTCAGTTACACCAGAAAGATCATCACGGCAGGCGACGATGCAGTTGTATCTATGGGCTGTCGGCATGAACATGACATCCATGTACACCTTGTAGAAAAGATCCACAGGAGTAGAGATAATGAGTGGCACCTCCACTTTCTTGACGCTCCGGATCTGGCATTCCCTACAGCTACTCACATGTCGACGGACGTCTCCATAGTAGAATGGCCAAAAGAACCTTAACCGGATTGTCTCAAAGGTTGCCTTAACTCCCTTATGCCCAAACTGATCATGCACCTCCGCAAGAATTCTCTCTCGCTCCCCGAAATCGAACACTACCTTGGCTGGCATACGCTGCGCATAACGCCGGAACATCATACCGTCCTTCACGAAGTAGTTCTGGCAACGCTTCAAGAACTTGAAACGAGCCCGTGGCGTGGGAAATTCTGGAACCTCTAGATCCTGGAGGAACTGGAAGATCTCCTGTAGGGTCTTGTCCTGATTGGTAGAGGGAACAAGATAGACTGCCGCGGCCTCATCCTCATATTCTTCTAACGTCCTGAACCATCCCTCGATCTCGGAAGGCTGAGCTCCCACATACAACGCAAGGTTGTCCAACCACTCATCTCCATCGTCCTCTTCTATACGCTCTCCTTCTCCTAGAGGTCGTCTAGACAAAGCATCTGGCCCTTTATGCTGTGCAGCAGGGACATGAATCAGCTTAAAGTCGAACAACAGAATACCCTGTATCCACCGGTTGATTGTGGCGTTCGGCTGCAAGTCTGGCTCATTCAGCATGCCCTTGATGTACTTGGCATCAACTTCTACGTGAAGCGTCTTGACACCGACCAGGTACAGCCTCCATCGCCTGAGTGCCCGATAGAGTCCATACAGCTCCAGCTTGGGTTGGCTATAGTTGGACTCTGTCTCGTTCATAGGCAATGACCCATACCTTGCTGGTCGTCTCCGTCCTTCATCATCTATCTGGGAAAGTATGAACCCAACCGCGTACTTGCTCGAATCCACCGACAGTATGACGGGATTGGATGAGGAGTAATCAATCGGTCGTAGGGCAGGTGCGGAAGCGATAAGATCCTTCATGTCATCAAAAGCTCTCTGACGTCGGTCATCCCAGATGAATTCTGCCTTGAGGAGTGTGAGCTCCCGCAGCGGCCTAACCCGCTCTGAGAAGTCCTTGATCCAGATCCTTACGGTCCCACACAGACCAATAAACCCTCGCACATCCTTCACCGTCCGTGGAATCGGCCAGTTCCGGATCTTGTCCACTTTGTCATCCTCGGGCATCCTGCCTTCTGGTGTGCACTTCTGTCCAACAATGACAACTTCCGGTTTACATATCTGGGCTTTCAAACCCGAGAATGTTATACCGGCATGCCCAACTCTGTGCAATATCCTATGGACATCGTTGGCATGTTCCCAAATAAATCTACGGATCCCTCTATTCTCTGTCAACACTTCTGGAACACCTTTGCTATCAAGGTAGCATGTGGATGGTCCTTTGATGGGCAAATCATCAATGAACACATTGGCCACATGGGGAATTTCATCCTGCAGAATGAAGGTCATACAAGCCTGGAACTCAGCGGGTGAATTTGTGAATCCCATCGGCATCGAAGTCAGACGCAGCAATCCGAGTGGCGAGTGGAAAGCTGTCATGTCCCGACTTACAATGTCTAGCTTGCGTGCGTCAAAGGCCCAGAACAGGTCTAGCACGGTATAACACTGTCGTCCTGCAAATGGTTCCACAAAGTCGTCAAGACTTGGAGGAAGCCCAGCGTCCCGAATGGTGATCGCGTTCAGTGGTTGAAGGTCGTGCACCAATTGCAACTTCCCATTCTTCTTTAGGACACAGAACCACTTGGAGCGATACGAGGATTGACATCGTTCGTACACCCCTGCCTCCAATTTTCCTCGAAGTAGCTCTATCACTTGCTCCTTAATCCCAGGTGGAATTGGAATATTCTTATCCATCCACGGAACATGTGGAATGGTAGGGATTATATAAGGAGAGAAGTAATCTTCTCGGAATGTCCCACGATCTCCTTCCTCAAATGCTAAGACTTTCTCGTTCAGACGAAAGATGTGCTGGAACAGCTTCTCTTCCTCTGGCCAGAGAAATCCATCAGAGTTGATCTGCAAGCCATCCATACGCTCTTTGGTCAGCTTGGCGGTGGGCTCAAACACAGGCGGATTCGGGTCGAGCGGCACCAACGTCGCCAGCGGGTCTTCCGGAAATTGCCAAAGGACTCTGGCATCTTCTGGAAACACCCCCGGTACGGGTTTCACTCTCCGATCGACTGGTTTGTACACCCCAAGGACTTGGTAACGTAGGTCCTCCTCTCGGCTTCTCTCATTGTCAGTCTGCGCTTCTTTCGACCCGGCCCGTCTGTCCGTTGACTGAGGGTCTTCTAGAAGAGTCCCCTCGTCTTCGATCAAAAGGAACACTATTGGTCGTCTTTCGTCGTGCAGGAACGAAGGCATGCGGCCCCAAGGGTCCTCATACGTTCGGTCCTCGTCTTCCATAGTAGAAGTCTGATCAGTGGATTTGATGCGGGTGGGTCTTTATGGAAGTTCTAGGTTCGATCACAGGTTCTCAGTACTGTCAGGTGATGATGGCAACACTGATGAGAATGGTCTAGCCAGTTTAGCGTCGTAGCCCGGACGACCCGTGATCTCACCCATTACTCTCCTTAAAGGACGAACCCTATCCACTTCACGACTAACGCATCCTGTCTTCCCTCTCTCCATCGCTCGGAGGCCCCTCCCATCCACTCTCAGAGTCCGGACGGTTTGTCATTGAGACAACCCGTCAGTGCTCCTTGAGCGACTGATGAGAGTAGCTGTCTCTGGGCGATGGTGCCAATTGGTGCGATTCGAACATCCCAAGCTCATCTGCTATTCGCCGAGTCGTAGCAACCCTCTAGATATCACATGTAGATTCTTCTGCATCCTTAGCGATAGGCTTTGCAACCGATTGCCTTAGATACAGCTGACTCTATTGACAACACGTAACTATCTAGTTGGTCTGGGCCATCCGCCCCACAGTCAATGATGGAGTCGTTACGGGTGGTATGACAACTCTGGCTGCGGGTCCGGACGTAACAACTTCCCTCTCATAGCATCTGATCCAAACATGGGCCTGCGCGCCTCACGCCTCATGGCGTACCCCAACTGCTTCGTACGCTGCATCATCCGCCTCATCACTGCTTTTCGTGAGAGTTTCCCGTTCGACTTTCGTTTACTTAGGATAACTGCTGCACGAACCCTACGCTGCTTCTCCTGAAACTCTATCTGCTGTAGCTTACCTTCTAGGACAGAGTCCTTCATGCTTGAGGGTGACTGCCCTCTTCTCTGCAGAATAGATGACCTTATATACTACTGAGAAGAGGCTGTGTACACTGCCCTCGGAGCTTTCTAGACCCTTCTGTACTATCCCAGAACTTTCGTAGAGTATTCCAGAAAATTCTAGCATCTTCAGGCTTCCAGTGAGTACCAGAACCCTCTAGAACTATGGAGAACTGAAGGAGATACGGCTGATTTTCCATGAATATCGCGCCGTGGCTCGCCACAATTCGGTTCAAGTCCTAGGCGCCCAACCTCGGTCGTGCCACGTGCATGCCATGCGAGCACCACACGCGCATTTCCTTTCACAGTAGGTCGGCGCTTAGCCTTTGTCCATGCGCGCTTCGGGACTCGGGCCTGGCTCCGGTCACGGGTAGCAAGTCACGTGCGCGCTGGACTTTGCGAAATCCTGCGAAGTCCTGCCGCTCGTCGCCTGCTCTCGTCCTGCCTCTGCTGCGTACCGTCTCTGCTCTCTATCTGCCTCGCTGGGGTCTCTGCTCTACTCTGGTCGCTGTCGCTTTCGGATCCGACGACAAAGCCCGCCGAATGG
The DNA here is from genome assembly GCA_008973685.1 of Trametes sanguinea. Lineage (NCBI taxonomy): Eukaryota > Fungi > Basidiomycota > Agaricomycetes > Polyporales > Polyporaceae > Trametes > Trametes sanguinea. The sequence goes on from WAHA01000028.1 coordinate 56,380, forward strand.
CCTCGAGAACACGAGGCTTCACACGCGCACGGCGAACACGTACGCCGTGGCATGCTGGGTGCGGCTCCATGCCTCGAGTCACTATCTCCGACTGCTCCGACGCCGTCTTTGCAAGGGTAGGACGCCCACGGTGCTGCAGCAACTTACGGCACCTGAAGACACGAGGCGCGGCGATGCTGGGGACGCGTAAGCGTCTCACAGCGCCGGCACGGCCTCGCTGCTTCTGACTTGACATCCACCGCCTCACGAAGACTCGTCGTCTGGCCTGTATCATCCTTCTTGACTACGACCTCCACGGCTGTTTTGCCATGCCCGACCTTGCTCAGCACTATCGCGCCAGCGCACGCGTTCGTTCTCGAGCTCAGCCTCCATAGCTTGACTTGCCGCTTCTCTGACCTTCATTGCGGGCTCATCTCTCGCCCTCAAGATCTCAGGCTCACGATGGACATGGATTAGCGGGTGACTAGGCTGGGTAGACTATCGGGTAAGTACATGGCGATACCCTCTCGTACTAACCGTGCCCCGTCCGCTCGCGCCTCCCATCCAACGTCTTCGGACGTCGCAAGACTCGTTCCCCGCGCGCGCGCTGCCTTTGTCATTTGACGGCTGACGATGCGCTCGCATGGCGAGGCCTGCTCTGTCCTCCAACCTTCGTGCTCCCTCTCGTCTTCGAGTCTACGTCCTTCCGAGCGCAACAGTGCGGTGGCTACGCCTTCGGGCGTAGTCTACTTAACTCTTCCAGCACGCCACGCCCTCCTGCGTTCATCGGAACGTATTCCCTCTGACATCGACCTTGTCTCTTGCGTCCTGCGTTAGCCCTCTACTCTGGCCCTCTCTGATCGAACCTCGGCGGGTAGGTAAGTACCAGGTAAGTACCCGCCCCGCCGGTGCTCTCTTCGTCTCGCGCCCTCGCGCCTTTGTCTCTGCTCCACTCGAGCGACGGCGGTGCTCATGTGGGAAAGGCGGTCAGCCAGTTGGCTAGCGCACTCTCTCCTGAGCTCTTGCTGCTCGCTCGAGTGGGGTCTGGGTTTTCATCTAGCGGCCAGGCCGCTTTTCTCCCTTTGTTCAACCTAAGTACGTCCCCTAATACAAAGCCCCAATCTACAGGTGCTTCAACCAGACCAGGAACTCCGAGACTACAAGCACGAGCACTGCGAACACTAAGTCCGAGACCACCGCGCGCGCACGCAACAGGTGCCGCGTCTGTTCAATCCTCCGTCGTCCCTGCAGTCACATCCCTTCCAGGTCCGACTCCTCACTGCTCTCCTGCACTCTCGCGTGCCATCGTGCACGCCGTCTCTTCGCTTCCACCTTCTCGGTCAACTCACCATGTCCGACGCTCCCTGCGGCTGCGCGCTTCAGTGATCTCATCACCGCCCGGATGAAGGCCTTCTCGCTGCGCGACCACTGACGAGCCGGCACATCAAGAAGAGCCTCCAGCCCAGCGCGTTCGGTACCGGGGAGGGCGAGGCGACAAGGGCCGCGCACGCCTCCGCCACGGCGGCGTGTTCTCTGAGCGGGTACGCGAGGAGCTATTCAAACTGATCAGTACCTTTCTAGCATCGTGAGGAGGATGTACTTACGAGGGGACTCTCGGTACCGTTTCCGAGGCTCGGGACGGGGCCGCAGGTTGTACGGTCCACCCAAACTCGCGGGCGCGGTGTCGTCCTTGGTCTCCTCGTCCTCCATAGCGAGCGGGGGCGTGCTGAGCGGCGAGACGATCAGCGAGGGGTCCTCTGGGGTAGTAGGAGGAACCGTCGTGGGGAGCGCGTCCATAGTCGCGAGGACACCGTCCTCGGCTCCGACTCGGGCGTCGATCCCATCGTCGTCCGTCTCGATCTCGTGCACGACCGCGATCTGCAGGGAACCGACCATTGTCGTCCACCCGTTCACGCGTACCGTCCGCATCGTCTCTGGCATCATCTCCACGACACTCTCCAGCTTCTGCAAACCTCGGTCAACGTCGGGTGTCAGCTCCAAGCGGCTGTAGGACTCACCCAAGGCGCTGCTCGCTTCCGAAGCGGGCGGAGACTTGGCCTTGGGAGGGGAATCCTTCCGTGGGAGCGCGACATCGGCGTGGAGGATTGAGTTGACAACGATGGATTGGGGATTAGCGGGAGGGGTGTTGGGTGTGGTTTCGCGTGACTGAGGCGGGGTAGGAATGATGGCGACAGGAGCGACGGCAGGGGGTAGATCACCAGGAGGAGGAGGGAGTCCGGATGCAGGTAAGATGTTGGTCGCGTCCTCGAAGAGGAAGATTCCGTGTCCGAAGCGAACGCGGCCGTTGGTGGTGACGGTCGCGTTGCCCAGCAGGAACGTGTCGAGGTGCTGACCGAATTCCCAAGGAGCGACGACTCCCGGGACGTCGAATGCGAAGGCGGCGGTAATGACAGGTGGGGTGACTCGAGCGAGAGAGTCGCGGCCGGTAGGGCCAAGGTGATAGTTGTACAGGTGGGTGAAGCGATGCGGGTCGCCCCGACGAGGGCAACCCACAGCGGAGAGGGGAGCGCGAATGAAGGCCATGGTGACTGGCCTCATTCTCGCTCTCTCTCTGCTGCTTTTATCCTCCTGCATTACCTGGCTAACCGTTCCTCTCTCATACTCTAGGTCCTCGTCCATCTGCCTTGCGCACTGCACCGCGGCGCGCGTTCCTTCTGGCAACTACAACAGCTGCCTTATCGGGATGCACACCGGACGTCTTACCACTCTGTCGATACCAGATCCCACTGATCTCCTGCTAGCTCTCTGTTCTGATTTCCAGGACCCTTCCTGCCGGTTCAGGTGCGTGACTTTTGCCCTGAATCCATGTCCTGTGCCTACTGACTCTCCATTCCCATCGTCTTCTAGGTCACACTGCCCCCCGGGGCTTCCTCTCTCGTTGGCAACAGTCTCCTCGCGCGTCCGTACATGTCACTGCGCGCCGGGCACACGCCAACTACTTTGCGCGCGCCCATGCGCTCTCCATTCCATGCACGTCGGGTACCTGTGCTAGTCGACTTCGTTCTCAATTGGTCCTGGTCGCCTTTGTCTGACGACCTACCCATCAAGCTCAAGTGTCTAGATTACAGGTACGTCCACACCGTCGGGATCCGGCTGCCGAGGCGCTGTAGTGCGCGCGCTGCGCGCTTGCTGCAGCGTCCTCTCCGAGGGCATCGTGCCATCGCGGCACGGTGCCTCGGAACCTTCTCGCCTTATCCGGTGACACGTCTACTGACCTCCTTGCTTCAACTTCTAGCTTTCGTGCCTCACGCCGCGCGTACATACAGTCCCTTTGGGCGTACCAGGTAAGTACTAACCTCGCGCACTGCCTTGGGGCTGCGTACTCGCGCGCGCACACTACTGACTTCTCTCTCCTTCTAGTCTGCTCACTCCGCGCCACCACGCGCGAGTGCCTTACAACTCGCCCGGTGCTCTAGCTTTCCGCGCGGCCTTCTGGACACTGTGCGCGTCGCGTCGCGCGCTTGCTGACACTCTCCATTCCTGGACGCTTTCCTCGAGAACCTCAACGTCCGGCGACGTTTGCGCTCTTGACTTCTGGACTCATCGGACGACCGTGGACCTTTCTGTAGCTGCTAACATTGTATCCTAGCGTACTGATACGTCCAGAGCCTCAGGCACGCGCGGCGCGACTTGATGAGGTCGTCGTGCCGCCCATCCTTTAGCTTGTCAGTGCATCCTCTATCCGGGCGCTCTCTGTACTGCCTTCCGAGGTTCTCGGGCGCTCGCCCTGGGACTTCCATTCTTCTACGCTCACGTTCTAGATCGACACCCCGGATTTTCCATTAGGATTTCCCTGCAGCACGCCTGCGCGAACTGCGCCGACTACGCGCTATGCCGGTTAATCCTTCCTGGTCCACCCATGGCGATCCTGTCCTCTTCACGCCTTCACTCTGCCATGCATTGCGCGCGCGTCCGTTAACGCTGACCGTTGACGCGTGAGCCGTCCTCCACGCGCTGACCTTCGACCGACCTTCGAGTAGCGACCCCGGGCGTAGTCTACTTAACTCCGGGACCTCTCCTCTCACTCAGCCGCGTCCGGCGACGTTTCGTCTGACTTCGCTTCTTCACCGGCCACCACGTCTTAGGCCTTCGCGGCGCACACGGTAAGTGCTGCGCATCTGGGGTCCGTTCTCCGGCTAACTCACGCTCACGCCCTTTCCAGCTCAATCTCTCCCAACACTGTTGACGCAGCCGTCGGGCGATCGGGATGGTTGACGAGGGCGCGACCGGACGTACTTTGCACGTCTCGAGCTTCGCGCGGGTCGCGTTCTCCCACTTCCACTGGTACGTACTAACATTCATTGCTGTCATGCTAGATACTGACCTGCGCGTCGATAGCGCGATGCGGCCCGTACCTATATACTCCCAGCTTCGGACTTCTAGACGTTACGCGCACAGTCCGGGGTCTACCAGCGACCTCCAGGACTTTCTACTCATCTCCAGTATTGCACAGCCTACTCACTGCCCTGTATCCATGTACGCTGCCTTGCACTGCCGTGCGCACTGCCGCGCGTCATGTCGGCGTTGCCTTGCGCTGCCTCGTACTGACCAGGTAAGTGAATTCAGTCCTCCACAGTGCTGGTCCCAGGCTACTCCTTGGCAGTTGCCTTGGTGGGTACCTGATCCAGCTCTATGTGAGGTCTGAATAGCCTGCCATCGTGCCACATTCCCATTCATTGTGCGCATACGCGCGCCCCACAGTTAAAACCACGAGATCGCGTAGTCACATGACCTGCATTGCTCTTGGGCGTCTGTCCAGCGATCAGACTTCCCAGCGCTTCTGTGGCGTCAACCTTTTGGCATTAAGCATTTAGAGGACGACTATTCCACTCGCACATTCTGAGCTCTACAGAAGGCCAATCCCTTTGAGATTCAAAAGCCTGAACCCTAGCATTAGTACGCTCCTACTGTCTGAATTTCGTAGTTCCCCATGCACATCTACGTGAGGTACCATAGACGCCCATCCTCTATTTACGACTTCCTACACCAAACCTTAATCGTGCCGTGTTCGGCATTGCTCCGGCGATCAAACCCTAAATCTGCTGCAGCGTGTCCAATGCTTCCTTATCTTCTGATACTTCCAACTGTCCTAATCCTTTGGCCAAACGATTCCCCGGTACGTCATGCCCTCTTGGCTATGGTCTGGCGGACATCGTGCCTATCCTATTCTGTCCAATTCCATGTTCTCTTCTTACTGCAGCAAACCTATAGTCTAACCTCCGAGCTACCGCCGATGCGAGCTCGATCTCTGCCGATGCCTAGTCCGATCTTCTGCCGCAGCATTGATACGTACTTAGGTAGTCAGAGAAGGGTAATAGATGACTTCTAGAAAAGTCATGCTACTACACGTGCACGTTTCACCTTGACATCCATTCAGTCCAGGGGCCTCGAGGCCTGTCTGATGACCTGATTCCCTGAGCTACTCATCCTCGTGTTCTGCTTCTCACGCCTCGTGCCTGGCTTCTCGCCTTCCATCCAGTGATGGCGGAAATTCCCTAGCGTACCAACCCTTCGGGAATTACAATATCACTTCGGGTCATCCCGTGACGATGCTTGCCGAGCGACCGAGGGTCTCTCTCAAATAGGAACGATGATGGGTCTGCGAGACCTCCGCTTCCTCTTCCTTTCTCTTCTTCTCGCTCATCCTACGCTGCTACGCACGCTGCCATGGGTCCTTAGCTTTGTCCTAGGACTCATGCTGTGGTGCTCCCGTCTGCCTCGTACGTAGCCTCTCTACTTCTCCTCAGGCACAAGCTCACCGTACACACCTCTTTTCAGATGACTCGTTGAGAGTCTACCCGTCAAGAATGGCATGTCGGGGCAGCGTATACCTCTTCTTCCTCTCTTCTCGGTAAGCCACACATTACTACGCTTCCTCCTTCCGATGCTGACTTCACCGCTAGGGAACGGTCGTTCTGCCTCGCCGGTCAACGGTACGAGGTAGTCCGGCCAACCCTGTCTACTCTTCCTAGTCATAGTGTTTTCGGCTCCAGTACGTACGCTCCCGTACGTCTTCTAGAGGCACTCGCTGACTCGCACACAGCCTTCCTATGCATTCCATCAACTTCTGTGTCCACTCTAATCTCCACTCTCGCACCCTTCTGTGATCCAAGTAGACACTTGTAGGCAACGTGTATCCACTTAGTTACCCGTACCTGCAATCAGTGTTTCTACCAACTTGGCATAGTCGTCCAGATCAGAACGGTGTGAATTGTCTGCCCAGACTGCTACGCAAGTTCCGTCGGGTAACCAAATCTCATAAGGGCCACAAGGTGATACATTTCCAAGCTGATCCACAGCGTAAAGGGGCGAATCAACGTTCCCAAGGAGCTGTCTCTCTGCCTGCAAATGCGGACTCAGAAGCGATATCTCCTGCATCGGGGAGTCCTCCAGTGCCATGGCCACACTTAGGTTCTGGCTCTGGGTTCCTCCAGCACGTCTCTCCAAGTCTGGCTGAGTACTTGCTATGCTGTCAGTGTCACTGGCATGCTCGTCCGTCTGAACTGCTTCCTCGACTGAGCTCGTAAGTTCAATGACGTCGCCTGGCCCGAACGGACGTGGTCTAGCACCTCGTGACATTTGAAGCTCGTCTTCGAATGCGACCTCGGCCATTGACTGGTACAAGTCCTCGACTGTGTACCTTGGCCACAAGCCCCTTAAGGTCTCCCTAGCTGGTAAATCTGCCTCGTCACTCAAATCTACAGGCTCTGTCTCTCCATTCGACCGAATCGCTGCATCTGCCCTTCTGACACGTTCAGTCTCATGAGGGAAGTAGACTATGGTAAGAACTTCATGGCCTTCCTCGTACCGTCCGTTTACTTTGATCAGAAGGTTCCGCAGAATGAAACAATCCTCATCGTAGGAAATTCCTGTGATCCAAGCTGTTCTGACATCCAACTGGTCCACCTCCATGACTTCCATCGATTCTACCTTATGTCGGCGCATCAGGTGAGGGTACACATGGTCCTGACGGTAATACCACAAGAGTCTCCGATAGATATCTTCTTCTCTAGTGATCTCACTGACAGACCTCTCGGCCATCTGCACACCTTCCGGATGGAGTCCCTCATTGGCCCGTCTCATACGTTCAGTAACATGTGGAAAGTACACCATTCGGAGCACTGCATGTCCTTCACGATGACGACCGTCGATCCGAATCATCAGGTTCCTCAGCATGAACAAGTCTTCTCGGGGAGCAATACCTGTCATACACTCTGCTGGAAGATCAAGCTGATCCGTCTCCATGAGGTCAAACGACTCAATAGATGGAGGATGCCGCAACCTCGGGATCAATCGTTGAATACAGAATTGCCACAGAAGGTCCCGATACATTTCGTTCTCACGCATCGTAAGGGAAGCTTCTAATTCTGGCTCTAATCCTCCGGTCTCCGGGTCCTCTTGCAACTGCCATGGGTTTAACTCAGGTACTGGGTCTAGGTTCAGGTTCACTTCTGCCTCTGCATTGACTGCATTTGACGTGAGCTCACCATCCTCTTGCGTCGGCACGGGATCCATCAGCTCCTGAATGCGATGCGAGTCTGCAAAGTCCACCTCCATGGTCTCCTCTGCTGACGCAGCTCCACACAAAAGGCTGGCTTCTCTCCATTGCGTCCGCTGTGCTTCTAGTGATGTCACCAACATTCCAAAGGTATGGAAACCATCTCGTGACTGGATTCCCACATAGACACCATCAACTGTGTCATTCACCCACATGCGGTTATACCTCTGCCACGGTCGACCTAATATCCCTGGTGCTGACAAGTCCTCGACAACATGCAGGTCTATCGGCGACGTGATAGTTCCTACGGTGATGATCACCTTCCACACACCCAAGCATCGGAAGTGCGTCCCTGTTACATTCACCAATCTCCCTACTGTCGGAATCAGTGGCTCGATCCCTCCCAAGGCTCTCCAGATCGTTGCGTGAATACAGTCAATCTGAGATCCTGTGTCGATCATGAAAGGGAAGTCGCTACCACATATCCATACTCGCAAAGAGATCAAAGGCGGTGGCCGTTCCAGTTCTGCAGGTCCTCTCGCTGAGGTACTCCTATTAGGGGCCTGCTCCTCAACTCGAAGAGATGCTACCGATGACTCTCCCAGAGTCTCACGCTCTAAAGCCTCCGTCTGCACATTTGCATGGCCTGAGTACGGAATGAACTGAATCACTGCGTGCCCAGCCTCCGCCATCATACGGTTGAACATCCTTGCGTCCCTTAGAAGAAACACTCGGCTAAGTCCTTCCGTGTTTGGGGAGAGATACTCCACTGAGGAGTCTGCCGCAATCGTACAAGGGCCTGCTCTAGGCGTCACTACTCCAGCTGTTCGTCGCAAAATCCATCTTTCCAACTGCCGGTACATCTTTCTCTCGCGTTCCTCTATGCTATCTCCTGGCCAAATTCGAAGGGACTCCGCGTTCAACACCTCGTCCTCCTCGGCTTCTCCAGGATCTCCTGTTTCGGATTCTCCGTCAGAGGTGTTATCTGCCACTTGACCATCGTCTTGGGCAACCTCCTGGATGTCCTCTACAGGATCCACTTCACTCTCTCCCATCTCTGAGGAGACTGACATCGCATCCGAACGGTCTTCGTCATTGCCTAATTCTTCCGGAGCTTCGGACACTACACTCTCGGCGTCATCATCATGGTTCCATCCATTAATGATTGCTGAGAAGACACCAGGCTTCCCAACTCCCATCGATGGTGCTGATACCAAGAGCTCTGACTTGGAAAATCCTTTCTCATTTGGGAAAGTGAGATAGGTTCCATCATCCCGTTCCTCAATGCCAATCTTATGCGCACGCTGCCAGGGTCTGCCTAGAAGTCCATCAAACGGCGGGTTCTCTGCTACGTAGGCACTGATCGGCGTCTTCACATGCCCTATCTTCAAGGGGATGTCTTCTACCAAACCAAGCAACCTTCCAGAACCTCCATTCGCATCATTCATAGAAATCGCCTCGTCCATATTGATAGGACGTCTGACAATGTTCTTGCACACCTTCTCGCTGATGATGTTCAACTGCGATCCAGTGTCCACAATGAACAACACAGGCTTCTGATTACATTCCATTTCCAAGCGAATCAGTGAAGACGTCTTTGATGTAACCAAGTTTGAGACCGGTGCTGTGGCTAGTTCCGCCTTCTTGACTTTCAGCACGTCCTGCAAACAAGTGGCTACGTCCTTGGAAACACCAACAACCTCTCTAACGGACAAGGTCACTGGCGAGTCCAGGATTTTATCCAAGACTGATGTGGGGTCCACATTCTTACTGATCTGCGAGGCCTTGGCAGGTACTCGAGTGCGGTCGACAACCGGCGCAGGGCTCGACTTCTTCTGACGCTGAAGCTGAGTACGATCTTCCATCATCTCAACATCTTTGTCTGGATTGAAGGTCTGAGGCTGAGTCTCCACTGGGGTCAAGCGTTGCATCGGGAACCGAGTCATAGGCTGGGATGGCTTCTGACTAGGTGTGAACTCCTTCTGCTTTCCCTTGTCCTGGTAGGAACTTGGTCCTCTGTCAAACACCTGCTTCCGATACGATCTTGTCTCACGTTGGGCACGCTCGACTGGATAGACCATAACGTCCACACTCTCCTCATCATCCTCAACTCTGTCCTCGTCAAGGCGACTTCCATATGTCACGAAGTGAACATCTGGCATAGTCCGCTTGAACGCTTGCAACCAAGTCTCCTCGGGAACACGTCTCACGATCATGCCGTCTGGGGTCGTGAATCTACCTCGGTAGTCTCGCAACACCTGACATTTCTCTAGAAACTCCTGAATCCAAGGACACTCACCCATGATGTGTCCCTGCTCACCACATCCATAGCATCCACTTATCATTGGCCCAGTTGGCCGCTGAGAAAGGAAGCGATTGGGGTCTGGACGAGACATGTGCGGGGGCACCATCCTACGGGGCTCGAAGCGGTTTGGCACAGACTGATTCACCTGGGGACGAGGCAAACAGTCGGCAGCCATAGGCTTCATTGAGCATGCCTTGAGGAACAACAAGCCATACTGAGGATCACTCAGAGCTAGCTTCTTCATCTGCTCCACCAACTCATCAAACTCCTTCTCCTCGCCCTTTATCTCCTTCTTGGCGCGAGTCTCCTCCTTGCCCTTAGCAACCCGGGACACCTTCCGTGGCTGCATCCGGACCTTCTCTTCGAACTCTTCCTCATCAGAGTCCTCGTCATCCTTCCACTCTGGTTGAGCCTTTCGACTCCTCGGCTTAGACTTCCTTTGCCGAGTGCTACGCTCTCGCTCTGGCTCCTGTGGCTCATCTGACTCCACGTCTGAATCGCCGTCATACAGGTCCTCTGACCCAAGCCGCTCCGTATCAAACCTGTTGACACCAAGGATTGCTTCGGCAGCTTTCCTGATCTCCTCAGGCTCAAACGGTGTAGCCATGTCATGACTAGGATCCCTGAGCAAAAGCCTAGCTTCCAATCGATTCCGGAAAGGCACATATAGACCTGTCCACATGTAGTAGGCGTAGTCATGGTCTGAGATCTTACCCTGACCCTGTAGCCAACCAGCAATGCGAATAAACCTACGAAGGTAACACCTCCAATCCTTCATGTCATGGATCGGCTGCTTCTTTGCATGAGCTACAAAGACTTGAAGATCCCGAATCCTGAACCGCTTATCCTCAAGATCTGCGTTCCAGAAGACCCGGATGTTCTCCTTGAGCTCATCCCAACGAAACTGCCTATAAGATGAGAATCCCTGAATCGTCTCCCTGACAACCCTGCTGCAGTAATCTACCACGGTTTCACATATCTCACGGGATGAGAGGTTGTGCAAGATGGCTAGCCTCTCAAACCGTCGTAAGAACTGCTCTACCTGAGCCGGATCACCCTTGAAAGTACGGGGTGCCAGCTTTGTCCCTTCCATCGGCATGTCCACAATAGAACGTCCCGACGAGACAGAAGACAAGTAGTCACTGCCCAACGTGGGGCTGTGTACTCCACTACTCCTAGCTTCGTACGTGGAAGACATTGGAACTTCAACTCCGGAACAGTACTCGATACTCACTCTTTACAACTCTGTAGCGTCTAGACTCTGTGGTTGACAATCTCTCCCCCTCGCGGTGGGCTCCAGATGTCGCGCACGGTTCCGGGTCGAGGGTTGGGGGAAAATATGGAATGGGGGTGTGAAAAAAACACTCTCTCCTCAACGAAGAAGAAGAAGAAGGAGGGGGAGTGTGTGAAGGGGGTGAACAAAAGTAATAGAGGGGCGACTCAACAGAGACCGTTCTCGGGAGAGAAGGGAGGCTATGTCGATATCCGCACCCAACTAAAACACGAAAGAAAGGTTGAGAGAATGGAGTGTACGAGGCCCGAGTTCTATCAAGAAACGGGGACCAAGGGGTGAAAACTCTACTCTACTGCAAAAGAAACCGCAAACGAATCAAATTCAGCACGGACCGCTTTGCGAGAGAGCGGGTGGTCGCGTACCAAGAAAATGAAAAGAAAGCGATGGGGAAGGATGCTCAACCAATCTAGAAGATGTCCAACCTCTAAGTCCTGCACTGCCCTGAGATCTCTCCCGGGATGCCACAAAGCTTATCGGTTTTCCTCCTTTCCAGATAGAGGCTCTGCCGAGTTCGGGTGTCTGCCCTTACTTGGCGGAAGAGTCTACGCTAAGCTACCGAGAAGTACCGCGTCCGAGCGCAACAAACGAGTGAACGAGTGAGGCGTAACGAACGTGGCGAGCGATTACAAGAATCGAATACTATACCTTGTAAGAGATCTGACCTCTTCTCCCTAGGCCCTGCTGATCTCTAGAATTCCTCCTGGAAAAGTCCTAGACCGCTCTAGCAACTTCTCCCTATCAACCCTAGGACGCACGGAATTTACCGGCAGAGTTCCTCCCTTACCGGTCTACCCCGTAGCACGTCCTGTCCGATGGTCAGCGACCTAGAACCTTCTCCTTGTTCTCTTACCCTGATCCTACCTTTATCCTACCGAGTGTCTGCACGCTAACACCAGGCTGCTAAGAACTATGTCAGGCCTCTCCCTGAGTTAAGTCCCCAACCTGTGCCGTGGCTTACGACGACGACGACGACAAACTACCTGTGGGCAAAACCACAACGACTGCGACCACTGTCACAGCCGAAGTGCACGAATCAATGAAGAAACTGCGATACAAATGTGGCACTCACCTGTAGACGAAACTACTTGCTTGAACTTGGATACGAGGTTGCTGGGTTGCTGATGGTCGGAACTTGCTGGTCGATAGTCGAAGAGAGACTGAGAGAAAAGCTAGCACGAAGAAAGAAGTCGAGAGGGGGGGATGTCGGAAAATGGGGATTGTTATTCTTCTGGGGCTCGTTCAGGCCGGTATATATACCTTTCTGAGAGTCCTTCCAGAGCATTCTATGTACGTTACTAAGCAGTATCTACAGTGTTGGAATGTCCTCGATGTGAGTAGCGACTTCGCGAGCCTTGCTCAAGCGGGCAAGCCCAGGTGCCACTTACTTCATAAACTAATGGAATTATGATTTACCTTAGATAGCTTACTAATCGACTATTGGAGTAGGTAGTTCACACAAATATATAAAAGCAAGCGTCCGTCAGAGACGACGCTGAAGTTCGTCCTACCGTACACTGCTCGTCTGATAGGTTATGAGCCCTGCTAGGCTCTGACCCCCGCTCTCGACTCTGTATCTCGCTCTCGACATCTCTGCTCGCCGAAACCCTCGCGTCTTACCCGCCGCTATGACCGACAACGTTCGCATCGAACCGCTCCAGGGGAAGTCGAACTACATCACCTGGAAGGTCCAGATGACCGATCTCCTCGTGGACGCCGACCTTTGGGATTACGTCGAAGGCACCCAGTCCCAGGAACCCACCGAGGAGTCCCTCAAGACCGATTGGCGGAAGAAAGACCGGAAAGCGCTCGGCGCCATACGGTTGCGTGTCGCGAAGGAGCCGCTACGATACATCCAGCGCGCCAAGACTGCCAAGCAAGCCTGGAAGACTCTCCGCGACCACTACGAACTCACCGGCTCGATCAGCGCCGTACTCGCGCGGCGAAAGTTCTACCGTGCGCAGTGCCCCGAAGGCGGCGACATCGAAGAACACCTCAAGTCGCTTTGGACGTACCGTTCGGAGCTCCTCGATCTCGGCCAAACCATCACGGACAGCGACTTCGCCATGACGATCCTCACGTCCTTACCGGAGTCTTGGGACTCATTCATTGCTTCCATCAACCCCGCAGACCTTGCGCCATCCGAAGACGAGGACCCCGAAGCCGATCGTATCGCCAACAGCATTGCCACGCGTATCCTCGAGCAAGTCGAGCGTATGAAGGAGCGCAACCCAGACTCGGACTCTGCCCTCGCCGCCAAGGGTGCTCGCAACCGCCGTTCGAAGCTTACCTGCTTCAAATGCGGGCGCCGAGGCCATGTCCAGTCGGAATGCCGCAGCTCCGGAACGCCGAACGCACCACAACGCCCCGACGGCGCCTCCGCCAACCAATCGCAACGGACCCACACCGCCGGGTCACAGCAACGCGCCCACGTCGCCGATGCCTCTCGTGACGATACGTCGAGCACTCCCTCGCCAACTTCATCCAACACGGGAGGGACAGTCTGGGTAGCAGATGACGACAAGGTTTTCGTAGTCGACGACGACGCGTGGTACCTCGATAGCGGAGCTACTGTACATATTTGCAAAAATGCTAATAATTTCGTAGACTACTCTGCGACGCCCGGCAAAGCCATCAAGGGCGTGGGAGGGCAAGATGTCCCCAAGTTCGGGCAAGGAGCCGTCACCCTCCTCTCCAGAGTAGGCAACACGGCCCGGGAGATCACTCTCTCCAACGTCGCTCACGTTCCCGGTGCTGTGCACAACCTGGTCTCAGTAGCCCGCATTACCGAGAACCGATCTCGCGTCAACTTCCACGACGATCGCGTTGACGTGTTTGCACCCGACGGAACGCTCATTGCGACCGGCACCAAGGTCGGCCGCCTGTACCGCCTATCTCTGTCTGTGCCCCCCGATCGCGCCTTTACCGCTGCACCATCTCGTACGCTCGATGACTGGCACCGCATCTATGGCCACCTCAACCACGACTACATACGACGACTTGCGCGACACGACATGGTACGCGGCCTCAGCCTGGACGAGTCCACACCACCGTCGCAATGCCGAGCCTGCATTCAGGCAAAACATCACGTCACCTCGTTCCCGCAGCACTCGGAAAGTGAGATTGCCGAGATCGGCGATCTTACCGTATCCGATGCTTGGGGTCCTGCACGCGTCCGGGGGATCCGAGGCGAGTACTACTTCGTGACGTTCACAGACGCGAAAACCCGCTACTCCGTCCTCTACCTGTCAAAGGACAAGAAGAATTTTGTCGAGTACGTCAAGGCCTACCGGTCTTTTCTCAAGACTCAAGTCGGCAAAACAATGAAGGCGCTGCGCATCGACAACGGACGTGAATATGTCAACCGCCCGATCCGGCAATACCTCCGGCTCCACGGAATTCGACTCGAACTCACCGCCCCTCACTCGTCGTCCCAAAACGGAATTGCTGAGCGGCTGAACCGCACGATCGTCGAAAGCGCCCGCGCGATGCTCATCGACTCTGGTCTCCCGACGTTTCTGTGGCCCGAGGCCGTCTCCTACGCCGTCTACCTGAAGAACCGTGCACCGACTCAAGCCCTCGCAAACCGAACCCTCACCCCGTTTGAAGCGTTTTGGGGGCGGAAGCCTGACGTGTCTCACCTGCAGGCTTTTGGCGCGGACTGTTGGGTCCTGCAGCAAGACGGCAAGCTTCACAAGCTTGAGCCGAAGTCGCGGGCCTGCAAGTTTCTAGGCTTCTCTGAAGAGTCGCGTGCACACCGTTACTACAACCCCACTACACGGCAAGTCACCACCTCTCGAAACGTCATCTTCGACCTCACACCTCGTGCCGAGGGGGAGCCCGCCATGCCGCAGCCGCCGATTGAGGGGGAGCGCGATGCCAGCCAATCGCCGCCTGCTCCATCAAGCAACCCAGAAACGCCGGCGATCAAGGCCGAGCCCGAGACCCCCGCGCACGATCCAAGTCCCGATCTTATCAAGACCACTCCGTCATCTACCACGCCATCGAGGATCCCGATCCGCGTCGTCGCCACACCATCGGCCGCCACACCTACGCCCGCGCCTACGCCAGCTACGCCCGCATCAGCACCTGTAACTACGCCGAAAGCGCCCGATAGGCGTCAGACACGCCCGCAGCAACGTCTTAACTATCAGAACATTGTGCGCAAATACGACAATCTTCGTGCTCCTCGTGTCACACTCGCTGAAGGCGACGAGGCGACTGAGTTCGATGATGACGACACCGACTACGCGTACGCCACCATCACACCACCATCGGACGATCCTCAGACGGTCCGGGAAGCGCAAGCCCGGCCAGACTGGCCGGAGTGGAAGGCTGCGATGGATCGGGAGATTGAGCAGCTCCGGCGTCTCGGTACTTATGACCTAACGCCTTGCCCCCCAGGACGGAAACCCATTGGCTGCAAATGGGTATTTCGCCTGAAGCGCGACTCTCGCGGAAACATTGTCAAGTACAAGGCCCGATTGGTCGCACAGGGATTCTCGCAAATCCCCGGCGTCGATTACATCGAGACCTTTGCGCCGGTCGTCCGTCTCGAGACATTACGTACATTGCTAGCGCTCGGAAATGAACTCGATCTGGACATCCAGGTCGTCGACATCGTCGGCGCTTATCTGAACGGAAAGCTCCGTGAGGAAATCTACATGCGCCAGCCGCCAATGTACGAAGACGGTACGACCAACGTGTGCCACCTGCGCCTTACGCTATATGGGCTCAAGCAGTCCGGGCGAGAGTGGAATCACGAACTGGACAGCGCGTTTGCGACGATCCACTTCACGCGGTTGCTGTCCGACCAATGCGTGTACGTCCGCGTCGACGGCGAGGATCTTTGGATCGTAGCAGTCCACGTGGATGACATGACATTGCTGACGTCATCGCCAGGTGCAACCGCGCGTCTCAAGAAGGAGCTTGGCGCGATTTTCGAGATCTCCGACCTGGGCGAAATCAAGCAGGTCGTTGGCCTCGAAGTCACGCGAGACGCCGCATCTCGGACGCTCACGCTCACCCAAGAGCAGTACATCAACCGCATACTTGAGCGTTTTGGGATGGCCGACGCAAACCCCGTCGACACACCTCTCGACGCCAATGTTCGCCTGACCAAACGCGAGCACACGGGAGACGACGATGCCGATCACAGCAGCACCATACGGCAGCTGTACCAATCGATCGTCGGATCTCTGATGTACGCTGCTCTAGGCACACGCCCTGACATCGCCTACGCTGTGCAGCACCTAAGCCAATTCTCGAGCGACCCAGGGCCCGAGCACCTTACGGCCGCGAAGCGCGTGCTCCGCTATCTCAAGCGCACACGCGACGTTGGCATAGTCTATTGCGCGAACACTGCGGGAGGTGTACCCACATTCTCCTGCTATTCGGATGCTGACTGGGGTAACTGCCTAGAAGACCGCAAGTCCATCTCAGGCTACCTAACCATACTAGGCAGTGCTCCTATTACCTGGAGCTCGCGCAAGCAGCGCACCGTTGCGAAGTCGAGCATGGAGGCCGAGTACGTAGCCGCAAGCGCAGCAACATCGGAGATCGTGTGGCTGCGCGCGCTATTCTGGGAGCTCGGTTACACCCAGTCTCATCCCACGCGCCTTTACGTCGATAATACGAGTGCGATCGCATCGGCGAATAGCCACACGTCGCATGCTCGCACTAAGCACATCGACATACACCACCATTTCATCCGAGAACGGGTTGCCTCTAACGAGGTAGTGGTCACCCACTGCGCGTCGGAGGACAACTTCGCGGATCTCCTTACGAAGCCCTTACCACGGCCAAAGCACTGGGACCTGCTCGCACGCATGGGCATGGCTCCGAAGTCGAGGGGGAGTGTTGGAATGTCCTCGATGTGAGTAGCGACTTCGCGAGCCTTGCTCAAGCGGGCAAGCCCAGGTGCCACTTACTTCATAAACTAATGGAATTATGATTTACCTTAGATAGCTTACTAATCGACTATTGGAGTAGGTAGTTCACACGAATATATAAAAGCAAGCGTCCGTCAGAGACGACGCTGAAGTTCGTCCTACCGTACACTGCTCGTCTGATATACAGGATGACGAATACCCTTCTAGAGCATTCTTGATCCTTCCTGAATCTTCTGAGAATCTTCAGGAATGTCCTAGAACTAGCTAGGATATGGTGGAATCCTCTCCAACCTTCCTGAGGCTGTGAGTAATCCCTCCATTCTTGCCTAGGATTGTCCAGTGCTTACCAGAACATGGCGGAAGCTGCTAGAGCTTTCCACAACCTTCTAGCCTTTACTGAACCATTCCAGACACTGCCAGGCTTTGGTACTGCCTCGCTGCACAGGTCTGCACAGGTTTGCACAGGTTCGTACTGGTTCAACACAGCCTTGCATTCCTTGCACAGGTTTGCACTGCCCTCCCCTCATGCACAGCCTCTGTTGGTGATGTGTGGGTGACTGTGATGGGGTGTGGACACCCAAGCAACTAGCGGTCCTATCCTGACTGTCCAAGATGTGAAAACGAGTGGGTTAAACGAGTGACCATGGTAGGAATGTCCAATCCCGGGTTCCACACGCCTTATATCATCCTCCGCCATACAGGTACTGAAACTCTCCCTGTATCCGGTCATCAAGCTCCCACCAGTCGATGTTTGGTGATTGCCCGACCACTGGTTGGCGTAAGCGACAAAGATCTGCGAAAGCAGGGAATGGACTTGCCGGTACTGTGGCGGTCGTTGTCCGGGGTGAGATACCCAAACCACCGACGCAGGCGAATGTACCACCACCGGGTTCCCTCGTAGAACGGGTAAGGTACAGCAAGAGTGACAATGGCGGGAGAGTAGGGGTGCTCCACCCGTAGGATGATGCGGGTCTGCTGGTATTCCAACACGCGGGTGATACGCCCGGTGAACCGGCGGTTGTCCGGCAACACCAGCTGGCAGAAACTCCCGACGCGAGGGATGACCTCCATCATGTGTGACGAGCCTACAGGTTCAATGTATTCCCACCCTTCCTCATCTACCTCCACTTGCCGAGACCTATGTGGGAAGAGCGCTTCCGGGCAGAAGAGAATATGCCGGTCGGGGCCTCGTGTTTCCACGGGACACCGCGGGAGGCAGCCCTGCAAGACTGATGGCGGAATGGTGTTCCGGACGGTAAGAGGAAGCTCAAGAGAGACACCGAGCATAATGGTGGTGATGGTGATGGTGATGAGGACACGGCGCCAGATGCTTAGCGCGCGCGGAACACGCACGTCATCTAGGCGCAAGCGGTGAAAGGGGTGCCCGTACCTTGCCATTCTTGTTAGCGTGTTGGTGCTGATAACGCCAAGGTTGTCGGTTCCCTTCCGCAACCACTTTCCTCTTATGCCGTGTGCCCTCAGAGCGGCATGGCCTTCGCGTAGGTTTCCCTATGGATGATGCGAAATACCATGTCCTGGTACCAATCCACTTTGGTGCCTGACAACGCGCAGAATGCGAAAACTGCTGGTGGCGGTTTGTGGGGCACATCAGCGACGACGGGGAAGACCTGCGAAGGTCTGCGAAGGCCCCCACAACCTCCAGTAGCGGTTTCCGGCTATCCGGGAGTGCGGAAAGCCGTGCCAAGCCTTGGCGCGCTCGCCGAGCACAGCATTGACCTCCGGAGCGTAGAGCGCCGGGCGCGAAAGCGTTTGCGTGTGCTGCGCGCCGTCGCGGCATGTTTCCGCACTGTTTCCGTAGTGCATCGGCCGTAGCTACCGACTCTCTCTTGTAAATACCGACACGAAGCGTCCAGACAATTCAGATTCCTGTTCCCCCCACGTTCAGCATCTCAATCTGCGTCTGCATCTGCGTCTGTGTTGTGTCCTGCGCTCTCTCTGCGTTGCGAATCTTGCGTTTTACTGCATCTGCGAATATTGCAAAGCCTCTGCGAGTAGCGTTGCGAATCCTGCGAACTCTGCGAACTCTGAGAATCAAGCCTGCGCCTCTATAGTGTCCTGCGAAGCTCGCGAAGATCCTTAGCGAAGTTTTCCCTCTCTCTCTCTCTCTCCTGCGAAGCGAAGGGCGGCCAACCCTCGCGAAGACTCATAGAAGACACTCCCCGTCACAGGGCACCCGACACGAACCTTTCCGCATCTCCTCCCCTCCGCGTCCTTCGTCCGCGCTCGCGCGACCGCAGGCCTCGACCTTCAAGAGGCTCTCGGCCTGATTCTCCCTCTCCTTCAGGGGTGGGTTTGACGCATCATTGCGCGTGGTCGCGCGCACCTAGGAGTCTCCGCGCGCGCGTAGGAAGTCGCGTACGCCCACCAATGCCTTCGCGCAAGCCAGGGAGTGTCGCGGAGGCCGCGGAAGCGCGCGCGCAGAATGCGAAAACTGCGGGTGGCCATTTCTGGGGTGCATCAACGCCACGGCGACCCTACGCAGGATGCGACCATTTTTGCCCTCTTCACTCTTTCCCGTCCGAGGCGTATCCACCCAGCTACCTAGCCAAAGAAGACGCGGTAGAAGCAGACGGATCATCGTTTAGATATCAAACACTTACGCCCCCTCACAATAATCTTCCGACGGGTCATTTAGAGCGCAGACCTTTGCGTGCCGTCCACGGTCATTTTTTGCTACACTCCTGGCCCCATTCCCATGAGCAGGATACCCTGCGTTCTGCTTACTCCGTCACAGGATCCTTGTGCGTCGCCGCTCATGTTACTTGCCCCGTGTCGATGCATCCTGCCTCCACGTTCTATTGCAAGGTAATAGACCTGGAGGCTCGCTTTGCATTGGCATCGTATGTCTACTGCGTGGCAATTTCTTTCACTGCGGGCGCTGCACTGAAACTCGGGATACCATTCGCACGCACACGGAGGACCAATGTAAGTTACTCTTGTTACTAACACATGCAAGTGTAATTCTCACTGCTCTCGTCCCTGTGTTACAAGACTTATCTGCCAATCTAATTGGCTGCAACCGATAACTCAGCGGTGAGTCCATCATGTTGCAGCCTCACCAGCACAGTGGGAGACCCGGACACGGAGAAGTGGTCGGCGGAGCCTGAGGTTGCTTCTCTGACATCTAGCATCACTTCCAGCACCGGCTCCAGTCGTGGAACAACCGGTGTTCCCTTCCTGGAGCTGCGCAGTGCGCGAAGGGGTTGAAGGGAATGCCCAGTGAGCTGGACGACTGTTCTCTTGTCCTCGTGCTCGACCTCACCAGCTACCGTATAATCAGGAATGTCGACAAGATTGGCCAGATCTTCTACCCGGCACCTTCGCAGCATCGGGCTTCTCATAGGAAAGGCGGCGGCCGTGGTTATTTCCATATATTTTAGAATCAACCCATCAGTCTGGACGACCTCCTGCCAGAGTGGTTCAAACTCGACACCAGTGCCGAGCGCGCGCAGAACGCACTACTGCTACCGTCGTGGTTGCGGCAGCGGTACTGGCACGCACTAAGGTATCCGGTGCAGTGCAGGGAATTCCCGCAAGATAGCGCGCCGCCTGTTGTTTTCTCGTTCAATCAACCCGTCTTTTTAAGAAGCGTCCACCCGGTGCTCATGCAAAGCGCTGAAATCAACTGGATCGCATAGCAGTGCTGTTATCGTTTCCAGCACATTGCAATTCCACCACCACCCCTGTTCCGAATCGTGTTCATCTTATGCTGAAGAATTGTACGATAACGGATGGAGTGCTCGCTCACCGAGGACATTTTCGCATGTTTGTACCCGTAACATGTTGAATACATGAATGGAATCTGAAAAAATGTTGAACACATGTACAAATTGCATACATACTGCTGACATGTCAGGAAGCATCTATAATGCCAACAACATGTTTTCTAAATGCTTAGCTACAAGACATGCAGATAACATACATGATGAAAGCTCGATGTCTTTCTTCCTGATATTGTGCGTATCATCGGACAATACATATATCATTTTCAACTCATGATTTTACTCAGGCAATGGGATTGTAACATGATACTTGAATTATCAACGTCACGAGAGACAACATATGCCATGTGGCTGACATGAACAATGCATAATATTTGTCACAACATATCGGTGACATAATCAATGTCTTCAGAATGTTTGCAGTGCGGCCATGATGTAAAGCATACTGTTTTCATCAAGCATGAATCAGTGATGTATCTACATGGAACATCACACAACCATCGAAAGGAACACTTTGTATGAGCAGCACATATTTTTAGGATGTCCTCACGCATAACATGAGATCAAAATATTTTCAGGCTGCAACTATGTATTCAACATGTTACGGGTAGAAACGTGTGAATTTGAGGGCATTTACACATGTTCTTACCCGTAACATGCTGAATACATAGTTGAAACCTGAGAAAATGTCGATTGTATGTGCTCATTGATTATTGGTTGCTTACATGTTGGCGAATACTGTGAATGTAAGCAATATGTTCATTGCATTTCTGCAGGGGCCACATATCAAGAATATGTGCTATTAAATCTTCCCGATTCTCTCAAAGAACTCATTAATATCATGGAATAGAGATAATGCATGGTTCTAGCAATGATCTCTGACAGAACATGGAATCACAGGATGATGCGTACATAATGTATGTTCCCCGACACAACACGCACCATGTTGCTTACATGATTGACAGATGTTATTTAACCGTACATAGTACTGAAATTATTCATGTTGTCTGGATGTTTGCACTGCCGACATATTCAATACCATTATGACATCATAATTCATGCTTTGCCTATGAACCGGCGTAAGACATCCCGTAAACATATAAATGAAGTTATTGTATGCTTGCCACATGTTCCATTAAGGGTCCCAAACAATACATACAGTGTACATTTTTTCAGGTTTCAGCTATGTATTCAGCATGTTACGGGTAGGAACATGTGGGAATGTCCTCGGTGCGCTGGTGGTCTGACCTCCCCAGTGCGGGCGACGACTACATTCCTCATTGTACATCAAGTTCGGATCGATGCCGGCCGCTCCCACTGATGAGCAATGCAAGCTGTGTCAAATGACAGCTGGGAATGTGTCTCGAGGCTGATCAGTGTACATAGTATGGGTTCCGCTCTCAATCAACAACTGCTTGAACACTGACCGACCGGAGTGTGTACCTTTGGCACTACAGGCACGGGCGCTCGGGGTAGTCGGGTTTGCGGCAGAGACCGAGATGACCGATGCAGTGATGATCAACTCTGTCATGCGCTGTGCAACCGCAACCACGACTCTTCTGCCCCGTCGTGTTCAACATGTTCCAAAGCTGCTCAACGCAGTCTGACCTCGTCAAACCTGGCACTCTGCGTCTGACAACGAAGAGCTCGTTGCGCGCAAGCCGATGGAGTTGAGGCAAGCCTATGACTTGGGTGACCGCAGAGGCCCGTCCGGCATGTGGTTCTGTGTAGTACTGCCCGACGCACCATGACAACGCTCGCTACACCTCTCCGTTCTATTGAGAAGTCCCGCTCGACCGGCGAAGGGAAGGTGTGGCGACGATGCCTATAACATATCGCGTTAGCAGCCCTCGTACGACCCCGCTTCTTACCCCGGCGTCGTCGTCGCTTTCGATAGCGACTCTAGCCTCGCGCGCCGCCCGGTTTCTTTCCTTTCCTACTTTCGCTTTCTCTCGCGGGATCTGTCTGGGCCGGCTCGTTTTGTTCTTGTAGTGTAGCTTGCGCCGGCGTAGACCGCCGCGATGGCTGCGTACACCACTCTCCTTCGGTTGCCTCTGTATATTGCATTGGTCAGTGGTTGCAATGTACTTCTCCCGAGCCACGCCGTTTATGTTGATCGTTTGGGTTTGACAGTGGATTTGCGCTGTTGTACTTCTGATTCTGACATCTGTGCGACTGAACTACACCCTCAACCTCCCGAAGGGCGATCCTCTAAATGGCGGCATCGATTTCTTTGGTACGTCTGCGCTCTCGAACCAAGATATGTTTTCAGCACCATCTCACGCCTGATCATGTCTTCAGATCCCATTGTCGCAGAATTGCTTGTCTGCTCGCTGCTGGGGCTTGGTACCATTCCGTTTGTGTGCGCATTCATACATACCATTGTCTTTTAAACACGATCGCTGATAGCTACGTAGTATGCACTGGGCACCACACCCCATCAGCTCGGAAGCCTCCGCGAACCTCTTTGAGCTCGCCGCGCTCTCCATCCTCTGGCTTCTCTGGCTCGTCGGATGTGTCGTCTCTACGGTATGTACCCTCCTCTCTTCTCACTTACTCAATCTCGTGCTCACCACGAGAACTTTCTGCCTCCGCCCGCAGAGCATCTGGCCCAACCTCGCCTTCTGCGCCCAATTCTCGCCCTGCCGCGTCCTGACCGCGATGATGGCCTTCGCCTGGCTCGGCTGGATCGCGCTCGTTGGGCTCATTGTTCTCGCCGTGCTCACCGCCGTGAAGAAGGCGCGCCCATCGCGTGCGCCGATGATGGTCGAGTGGGCGGCGCAGCCTCGCTACGGGAACACTGCGTTCGAGCGGGTCTCGAGCGTCAGCCGTCCGCAGGCTGCTGCATTCCGCGAGGGGGGACGCGGAGCGAGAGGGATGTACGATGTCTGACCGAGGATGTTGCGAGTCTTTCTTGGGCCGTATTGAAGCCGGACAACGACTGTCTATTCGATATTCGTGATAGAGCTTCGGACGGAATCTTGCTACCACAGCTGCACTGAACGCTATACAGATGAATTTAGGCAAGAACGATTAGACATCGTAAGCAGGAGCGAGACTCTATCGCACTCCTTTCGCTGGATTTGAAGAGCAAAACCTTTTCGTCAGGGGACGCGGCCACGTGCAGCAAACGCGTCGGCGCAGCGCGATACTGGAGCGTTCATCGGAAGAAACCCATTGAGAGCGGAGAGTGTGATTTGGATGGCCATATTTGAGTCACACTCTCGCCCACCCGAAAAGATGGACAACCGCTGTGTCCCAGGACCGGTGCGTTAATACGGTATGTAGGTACAGAACGTGAGTCCGTCCGGGAGGGCGCGTGAGGCTTGGGCATGCTGACGTCCCCCATTTGGCTGGGTCGTATATCTATGCGCTGGTGTTTGCGGGGGTACACAGGTTGCTCACGGAATCCTCGGTGACAAGGCTCGGCACAAGGCGATCTCTCCCTTCGCCCTCCCTCGTTTGAATGGTAGCTACCGGCTAGTGTTCACAACGCGCGCGCACTCAAACGAGAGTAAAGAGACATATTAGCGGTGGAAGCCGTATAACAGCCTGTATTCAACACCGACATAGAAAAAATACGTGAATACATGGCCAACAACGCATGGGCTACAAGAGGTGTGAAGAGAGGTAAAGAAATCATTGGTGTATGCAACAGAGGGTATACACATCGGATTATGCCAGGGTCGAGTGAGTCAACAGCTCGCTGACCTCATCTCGCCCCATAGGCACTACTGCACCATCCAAGGCCTCCAAAGATATGTTGAACTCGTGGTCAATATCACCCTCACGCACTCGCGTGGTATACGACTCCAAGGACCACGTTCCCGCATAGTCCTCGTCGCCGCCAGGAGGTGGAGAGTGCAAGAATTGCTTGCAAAGGAGCGTGTGCGGCCTATCCAGGTACTCGGCCACCTCATGGGCGGATATCACGTTGACGCTTCCACAGTGCTGCATGGGTGGCGGGGAGAGGGGCGTCTGCAGAGAAGGCGGGGTGCGCGTCGTATGTGCGCTGTTTCTATGTTCCCCGGCGATCTTCGGGAGTTCGTTCCTCAACCAGTGGTCCATCCTGTAGACGCAGTGCAGAACAGACGCAATGCAGGACATAAGAGTGATGCAGGCGGAGTGAGGCACAATGAGACTGACAATTTGGTGTACCCTGCGGTGACCCGCAATTGCAGATCGTAATGGTCTTGGAATGCGTACATGAACTTGTATTGTTGAAAGACTATCACAGCGGCTGCTGCAATGTGCAACCGTAACACTCGCCTGAGGGTGGTTACGGTCAGCATACAAAGCGCGAGTTGTACTCTATTAGATTGTCGGGCACTCACTGCTCTAGCGTTTGAGGCGGGGTGTGCCGGTCGATGGCAGCATTGGCGTGTTCCAAGTACCAGTCGACTCTTTCAGGAGACGGGGTCGGACCGACCATATCGCTGGGCATGAATGAGGGCTTGACAGCAGGGCTTTCGTAGAGTTTCGCGATCAGAGCGTCACGAGCGGTGGGATCGTAGCTCAGGATTTCCGCATCCTCTGCAGTAAGCCGGTAGTACTTGAAGAACTGTGCTATGAGCCCGTCAACTTGCGAGACTGCTTCTTCGCGCGTGAGCTTAAATTGTGCAAAATAGGCGGACATGACGATGGAGGAGAGGAGGCGAGACGAGTGCCCCTATCCTGTGAGTGAGTAAAGCGATTGAGAGAGAGGCTCAGAGTCACGGTAAGCCGGGTGAGGTTTGTATAGGTACGTGATAGACGCCCGGGCCAACACGAGTCGTAGTGTGACTGAAATGTCCATAGTACAGTAAATTTAAAGACCGCCCTGCAATCCGCTCGGCTCCTTCAAGCCTGAGCACTTAAGATCTCCATGTAGTGTCGGTACATGTCGCTCACTACGGGCCTCGGATCTTACACTGTATGCATGCATTGGATACATAGCAAGCAAGCGGCCCATTGGTGGCGGAGCACTGTCCGCGTGTCCTTGCGAAAGGCGGCAAGATGTTGGGACGGCGGACGAGGGCCACCAGGCCAATTGCAATTGCAATCTGTTGCGATCCGCCACTGGCCATGGTGGGCAATTCACCAGGCGTGGCGTCCGATTGGCAGGAAACACTCCCATCCTTCCGCTCCTCTCCCGCCCCTACTAGTGAAACATACCTTGCAGTTTCGAGGGCCATCCTTCCCTCATAGCTTCTGCAGGCGCGCTTGCCCTTTAACTTGGGCTTCATATTCCTCTCCTTCGACAACTTGTACTCTACTCTGCTTTCCTCCAACGCGAGACTGAGAACTTTCGCGTCAGGGAACGCGGTCACGTGTGCGTGGTGAAGCACATATGAGGAGGGCGCGTCGGGGCGGCGCGACACCGCAGCTTTCGGCATCTAGAAGCCCTGGATGCTGGGCCCGAGAGCAAAGGAGAGCAAAGAATGTGCCTTGACTGGACATTTTGAGTCCGCAGCTCCCATCTCACCATAGAAATGGGACGACGACGAACGACTGCTCAGGAGCTTGGGTTCGACCGGACATAGCCTCGCTGCGGTGTCCCTGGCCGCGACATCATTGTCCTGAGCATCTGCGAGTGTGTCGCTGTCGCAGCACGTACGGCCAACTATCGCAGTGCCGGGGTGAGGAAGAGCAGGATGTCCGGTGAATTGCAACACTGAACCCGAATCTCGGACAGACTGTTAGCGCCGCGGACCGACGCCGGTGGGCACCGCGGGAGGATGGCCGGGGAGCAGTGGGTGGCATTGTTCCGTCCTCGAACGTAGGTTACGCTAGCTCTGTACCTTCTGAATCGTTGGGCTGGGAAGTTGCGGGAGGCGAGGAGATTGAGAGAGGGCTCGTATGTTCCTATCTGGCGATAGAATGAGATGCGGATGACCAAACATTCCCAGCGTGCGGCGGACGAGGGCCAAGGTCGGAGCGAGGGTGCCCACTGCGAGCTGAGAGCGTTCACAGACACTCTATCGTCCATCCATCCGACGCCTCCGACCGGCGCCCTCAGATCCCACTGCCAGCCCATCCACGCCCGGGTTCCTATCGCGAGCGGTGGTAGTATCTCGCCTTGATCCCATCGTGCGCGCGCGCGACCTAGCGAGGAGGAGAGTGGTCACATGGGGCAGTCAGTCGACCTTCGCACTCCATCTCGAGCGGCGCCTCGTCCAAGCACCCGCCGCGATGTTCACAGTTCTTTCTGCGCGAGGAGCTGAAAGTGTGCATATGTTCTCAGCAGGGCCGCCGCTCGGCCTGATCGTCCTCTCATCGTCCGCGGCTAATCCATATCTCCCAACTCATCCCCTCCCCAGACTCGTCCGGCCGCCTGCTACTTATACACCGGCCCCCGCTTGAGAATTTCCTCACCCTCCCTCCTCCGCCCGCTCTTCCGTCTCTCCACCTTCCCATTCTTCTCCTCCATCTTCCCTCACCTCACTCGCGCGCGCACCATGGCCACCCCCACCCTCAAGCTCAACCCGCCGTTCCGCGCGGAGCACATCGGCTCCCTCAAGCGTCCCACAAAGCTCCTCGAGAAGCGCAAGGAGTTCGAGAATGGAAAGTGCACCGCCGAGGAGCTCAAGGTCGTCGAGGACGAGGCCATCCGCACCATCGTCCAGATGCAGCGCGAGGTCGGCATCAAGGGTATCACCGACGGCGAGTTCAGGAGGTGCGTCCCTTCATCCCTTGCTCGCGCGGTGCGCGCTCAAGAGGAAGGTCGGAAGACACATGTTTTACGACGGGGTGTTCGACAACTTGGAGGGCATGAAGCACGTCAAGCCTGTCCCGCTCGAGATGCTCATGGACTACGTCCCCGACGTCGCTGCGTTCAAGGAGCACGACTTCAAGGGCGCGGACACCTACATCTGCGTCGTACGTTCCTTCTCTCCCGTCGCTTCTCCCGCCTCGCGGAAGCAGCGAAGACGTTCAGAATGAAGGAATGCTCACGAACGCGTTTCGCTCCCGCTCCGCAGTCTAAGCTCAAGCGCACGAAGCCATTCTACGTTCCCCAGTACGAGGCGCTCAAGGCACTCACGAACCCCGAGGTGCGTAGCGCTCTCGTCCCATGCGGAGAAAGACTCACCCGGAGGTATGTACGTTACATAGGAGCACAAGAACATCAAGATCACCATGGCTGCGCCCGAGTGGTTCCACCTCCGCCACGGCGAGTATGCCTACCCAAAAGACGTCTACAAAAACGACGGTACGTCCGCGCGAGCTCATCACCTATCGCAATGATTCCCAACGGTGCTGCTTCGCCGATAGATGAGTATTTCGCGGACATCGCAATCGCGTACCAGGCCGAGATCCAGGATCTCTACGCTGCGGGCTGCCGCAACATTCAGATCGACGACCCGCTGCTCGCGTACTTCTGCGCGGAGTCCATGATCAAGGGCATGGAGGAGCGCGGGATCGACCATGTCGCGCTGCTCGACACGTACATCAAGGCGTACAATGAGTGCCTGAAGGGACGCCCGGCGGATATGAACGTGGGGCTGCACCTGTGCAGGGGTAATTTCCGGGTGCGCATTCGATTTCGTATAGTTCCTGGGAAATAAAAATTTGACGGGGACCGTGGGGCACAGAACGGCCTGCACTTCAGCGAGGGCGGGTACGACCGCATCGCGATCAAGCTCTTCCGCGAGATCAACGTGGACTGCTACTACCTCGAGTACGACACGCCGCGCGCGGGGACGTTCGAGCCGCTGAAGCACCTCCCCGCGCACAAGGCGGTCGTGCTCGGCCTGATTTCGACGAAGTTCCCGCGGCTGGAGGACGTGGACGACCTCGTGAAGCGCGTGCAGAACGCGGCGAACATCATCGCGTCGGGCGACCCCCCGCGCGCGGTCGACGTCGCGCTCAACCAGATCTGCATCTCGCCCCAGTGCGGGTTCGCGTCGCACTCGGAGGGGAACCTCGTTGACGAGCATGCGATGAGGGAGAAGCTGTCGCTCGTCGTGCGCACGGCGCAGGCAATCTGGG
This sequence comes from Trametes sanguinea, assembly GCA_008973685.1. NCBI lineage: Eukaryota > Fungi > Basidiomycota > Agaricomycetes > Polyporales > Polyporaceae > Trametes > Trametes sanguinea. The sequence continues at coordinate 85,076 of WAHA01000028.1, forward strand.
GGAGCGTCTGAGTGACCTGCTCTGCGCGAGAGCGAGGGACGATGGCTAGGGAACACGAGGCGACCGTGGATGGTTCAACCCCCATCACGCCCTCCTATGGAGCCAGATCACCGCTGTAGAGAAACCGAACACGCGTGCGGGGGAGTCTCGTCTGCTCAACACCGGGGTTGTACGGGTATAACTTATTCTGTGGTGCTGATGATTCAACTCGAAACGGGCTGCAATGTAATCTGTAAAGTGTAGCTGTACCAGTACAATACAAACAGAGAACTTGGATACCAATGCGGGTACCATCAATCCATGTAACCTGAGAGCTCGGTTCCTCGTGCATCGTGAAGGTATCCCGCCGCCTCTCCGTAGGTTGACATGGTTGTGACCGGGCTACCTGTTGCAATACGATAGCAATGCAAGTCCGCCATAGAATGCTACTGTTCTTGTCTTGATCCTTCTTCGCTGAGCAACCCCTTCAAAACAGGGTCGTCGCGCACCACCTTCATGAGGCGCGCGATGATCCGTCTCATTTTCGCGTCTCCGCCATGGAGAGTGCCCTTGGGACCCAACGCCCTGGAGAGCACGTCCGGCTCGTCCTCGTCCGCGTCCTCCTTCCCCCACAGCTCCCCCGTCGCCAGCGCGAGAACGATATGCGTGCCCTGCCCCGCAGGCACCGCCATCTCGACCAGCGTGAAGCGGTCCGGGTGCTGCTGTACCTTCTCGATCAGCGCGTCGTTGCGCGCCTCGAGCGCCATCGTGCTCTCGCCCGGCGCCGCGGCGGCGAGCGGCTCGACGCGGTACGTTTTCAGGTCCTTCACGCCATAGGTCGGAGGCAGCGTGGTGTGGTCGATCGAGATGACGAGCTCGTGCAGGGGCGTGTGCGGGAAGTCACGCCGGGCGGCGCGGCGGAGCTCGGCGACGTGCATGCGGGCGTCGAACATGGAGAAGTAGTGCGCGAACTGGTAGTCCCGCTTCGAGACGGGGGCGGACCGGCCCTCTGGGAATGAGGAGGATCAGAGGCAGAGCTGAGTGGATGGGACTGAAGAGATCACGCACCCGCCCGCTCGCGCTGTTTGAGCTTGCACATCGTTTTGTGGTCGCCCTCTTTCCATGCGACGGCTTGGCATTCCTGCACCACGGAGGTAGGAACCTCGTCAACCTAGGGTACACTTTACCGACTTTGGTTTCAAATCGCGACTGACCTTCGAGCAGTAGAACGTGGTGAGGCAGGCAGAACACCGGCGGAACATCTCCCTCGGGCCGACCTTTTGACACTGCGAAAGGCTCTCGTCAGATCGAGCACCCAGCGAACAACATGATATCATCTACCTGGATGTTGTCGCATGTCGTGCTGTGTCCCTTGAAAGCGTCAATTTGCGACATGATTAGCACACGTTCACGCGCAAGCTCGGTGAACCGTTTCCATTCCGGCCAGATGATGCTCTCTTCTACGCGTTTCTTCTGCGGAGTGTGCTCGATCTTGTTTAACGCGGTGTCCACAGCTTCGATGACGGTGCGGAAAACCAGGTATCGAGGGAGGATGTCGCCGACGATGTCCTTGATCATGACGTAGTCATCGGGGTCCACCGAACGGAAGCGAGGGCTGCAGTCGCATATCGCCTGCAGCAGACCCGCCCCGACAGACTGTCCGACCCAGGTGAAGCCCTCGGTGGATTCTAGGCAGTTCCTGAGATAGCCGAAAGCCGCGACCATAGACGTGAGGAAGCCGGGATCGCGAGACGTGTGGATCAGGACGGAGATCTTCGTGAGCGCGGTCGTCACCACCCAGATGATGTTCGCGCTCAGGAGAGCATAGCGCAGAGGATGCGAGGGGACGCGCGAGATTGAGTTGATGAAGTCCACGTAGATGGTGAAGTGGATCGCGTTGTATTCCGGCCCCTTGAGCGCGCGCTGGAGGCGGGCGATAGAGAGCTTGGCCACCTCCCCTGCCTTGCCCCCGGCGACGCGCAGCACGCGGTTCAGGGCCTCCTTGTCGGCGAACTTGAGCATGTTCCCAAGCACGCACGTCCCCGCAGGCGAGTCCATGGTGGTCGGGATCGGGCCCCCGTCCTCTTCCAGCCAGAGGCGGGTCGCGATCTCGATGGTCCCGGGCGACTTCACCATCGCCTCGCGGATGCAGTCCCTGTGCTCGATCGTGTACCAGAACGCGGAGAGAACGTCGAGCGTGGCGCGTCTGCGCGTATCCGTTCTCTCCAGCCCCTCGATGCGGGTTGAGAAGAGGTACACGCTCCATTTGTATATTCCTGGCCAGGCATCTAGCAGCCTTTGCACCAGCGGCCCGTCCTCTGGGAGGAGAGGGCCGGCCTTGCTGAGCCCCACCATGGATGCGAACGCGAGGTTCGCCGTGTGGCAGAACTTGTCCGCGGTGTTTGAGGGCACGCGTTTCTCTTGAAGATGCAAAAGGAAGACGTCCATGGCTTCATCTAGAGAGACAACCCCTGGTGGCATCGTCCACGCGTTACTGAGGACCATTATCTCCATCTGAGAGCCTTTACGCGCTCCAGCGAGCACCTAGATCGATTTCCGAGTGAGAATGACTTTCGTTGCATCGCGATAGAATAAACTCACTGACCGCCTTCGGATTTTGGAGCAGCTTCCTCTGCATCAGTCTGTATTGAACATCCTCTGACATCTGGCAGACACTACGGTCAAACAATGTTTTCGACTCGTAGAGTTTTACCCATTTGCCTCAGAAGGGCGTTGGATGAATCCGGTGTAGATCGCTCTGGATCGAACTTACTTCGTTCAAGCTAAATATTTCTGCACTATCAAGCTTGGTGGTAAGTAGATAGCACTGGAGGAATCCTAGAGCAATCGATCGACTTACAGCAACAACTCGTGTATGTTCGTGTGCAAGAGTCTATGGAGACTCGGAACGGTCGAAAGTGCCAAGAATCCATGGGCGCTTGTGCAACTGGCGAGGCCATTACTTAGGTCGACCGGGCCGAAGAAATCATGACGTTCTTTCGTTCTACGACCACGACGACCCATCAACGACAGTCATCTCGAGTCGCCAAACATACGAAAAGCTGATTGGTAACGTCTCGAATGGTGAAGGCATGTGTGTAAACCTCGTCGTAAGCACTGTCAATTGTTTGTGCGGGCATCGATGATGGCGCGAATGCTAGAGACTGCTGGCATAGAGTCGGAGCTCGTGCGATGCCCGCATCTCACCGTTTAGCAGTCGCAAGATCGGCCCTAGAAACAGAAGGCGCGGCCGGACGCGTGAAGAGTGAGAACAAGAAGGGCATATGTAAGTCAGAAGGCCAGTCGTCATATTCATAGGACTGGATTGAGCACCTGAGCGGAGCACCGCGGGAGCTAAGAAGAGACATCTGCCCCTTATCGTGCCGCTGGGCCAGTCATCCACGAGGTATATAAATCCCACTAGTGGCGCCAGGAGCTCCTGGAGCCGGCGACAATAGCACGTCTACTGCTTGAAGGGACCTCTCCAACATGCCTGGCATTACAGCGTCCCCACCCTTCCCCGAGAATGTGCCAACGCATCCGCTTTTGATCATTGACTACCAGCTGCTTAGGGCTGGCGATGAAGCGGAAATTGACAGGCTTTGGAAAGCCGCAACAGAGCTCGGGTTTTGGTAGTATGTATCGCATACCGCAACTTTGAAAATTGGCTATTCTTTGACTGTCGAGTGTCACGATGTAGCCTGAAGAATCATGGCGTGGACGAAGAAGTTGAAGCGATGTTCGACCTGGGGCGATCGACATTTGCGCTTCCCCTGGACGAGAAGATGAAGTTCGAACAAGGTGACCAGGGATTTTCGTTTGGGTATGTAGGCCAATCGACCTGTCTGAATCGCATGACACTAACGCTGTTTATCTCACTCCGCATCATCTAGGTATAAGGCTGCCGGCGTGCAATTTATGGACGACAACGGCACAAGAGACGTGACAGAGTTTCTCAACATCTCTAAGGATGATGCCCTCGCGTGGCCCTCTCCTTACCACCGCACCTACCCTTCGACCGTGAACGAGCGCATGGAGTCTGTTGTCAAGCCGTTCGTGAAGAAGTCCTTGACCATCAACAACTTCGTGATCGACATACTGAACGACAGACTCGGGCTCCCCAAGGGCGCGTTGGCCGCCTTGCACGACCCAGACGAGGCGAGCGGCTGTACTGCACGATGCATCAGGGCGCCGCCGCACATGGAGAGGGACAACAAGACGTTCCTTAATCCCCACACAGATTTTGGTTCCTTAGTGAGCGAAGAATTTGAGCCACGGTCCTGTGACAATGACTGACGGATCACGGCAGTCATTTTTGCACAATCGTTTGGGTGGGCTGCAAGTCCTCCCTCCTGGTGCGGACAAGTGGTACTACGTCAAGGTCTGCTTCGTTCTCACCGGGATGCCGACGTATTGACCGATCCGATGACCTCCCACAGCCTATCCCTGGGCATGCAATCTGCAACATAGGCGACGCGTTGAATGTCTTCAGTGGCGGCATCCTGCGATCTAATATCCACCGCGTGATGTAGGTGCTGGCGTAGACTCTGACTTCGCTGAAGCTCGCTAACATGCGACCTTGACAGGCCTCCGCCAGGCGAACAAGCCAACTATGAGCGCTTTTCCCTCGTCTTCTTCACTCGGCCGAATGATACTGCCGTTTTCCGCGCCTTGACCGAGAAAAGCCTCATGATCGCCGAAGCAGTCGCAAAGGCACCGGCTGGCAAGTACGAGCATAACGTGACGGCCAAGGAATGGCTAGCGCGTAGAATCAAGTCTCAAAGGGTCTCGAACTACAAGGTAAGTCTGTCCCTGTACAGCGACCATCCGCCTGAGTACAGTCCATCTGACATCGCGTGGCGTAGGGCCCCGATAGCTGGAAGGAACGCAAAGGCACGGAGGATTTGACCATCCCATTGCTCGCTAGAGTCTAGGTTTCTCTCGACAAATGAGTTCGTCCCTGATCAAAGGTTCACCAATGGGACTAACGTGCAGCAGAGAAGTCTTCCAGCATTGTATTTGTACACCGAAAGAGGAAAATCGTGGGCGAGATACGAGACGCATTCATATCGAGGCTATATTGAGAACTCTTCCTACCCTTCAGTAAGCAGACGGTTGATGCTCCGTTCCGCGGCTCGCCCTCCAGGTCTCCGGACCCTGTTGTGAATCACCAGTCAATAAAGCAGCCAATCATACTGCCAGATGGGGTGCGTACCGTCCTGTTTTTGATTCTCTGGTACTTGATGCGTCGAGCGAACCAATCCTTGGACGTCTGACCGGTCTCGTACTTTCCCGGGGGCTGCTTGGAGACCGCCTCTGCGATGAGCGGGCTTTCTTCGACGAGCGGCCTCAGCATAACTGAGTTCCCGGGCCTTGTGAAGAAGACCAGGGACCAGCGTTCGTAGTTTCCTTGTTCTTTGGGCGGAGGGCTGGAAAGTGCGGTAAGCTTTCTGCCTTTTGAGGATGACTGTGCTAAACGTACACGACGCGGTGAAGGTTAGAGCGGAGAATCCCACCACTGAAGATCGCCATCGCGTCTCCCAAATTGCAGACGGCGTGTCCAGGAATAGGCTAGAGTAGTTGGTTGAACTTCCTCCAGACCAGAAAGACGTCATCCATGACTGACCTTGATGTATTGCCACTGCGACGTCCCAGGAACCAACACCTGCAGCCCACCAAGCCGATTGTGCAGGAATGACTACGCGATGCCGTCAACACACAGCGCGATCGCTCATGGTCTTATCCACGTACCAAGGAACCGAAGTCCGTGTGCGCTCCAATGGCTGCTTTCTCCTCAGAGATACCACCAGGGCGGGGAGGGTTCTTGATACAGCGCGCTTCGCTGCCGCTTGGCTCATCCATGGGATGTTGTTTCTCCAACACGCCCTTCGGCAGGCCAAGTCTCTCCCCGAGGACCTCAAGCAGGGTGTAGTTTACGGCGAGAGATTTCTGCACAAATGGCTTGATGGTGGAGTCCATGCGCGCGTTCACAGTGGGAGGATAGTCCCGGTGGACTTTGTTAGGCCAGGCGAGGGCATCGTCTTTCGCGACGTTGATGAACTCCACGGTGTCAAGCGTGCCATTCTCATCTGTCGCGTTTGCACCGGCAGCCTTGTATCTATCATAGGAGTGAGCAACGGAACGGCGAGTAGCCAATTGGACGGAACATACCCGAAGGACGAGCCACTGTCGCCTTGCTCGTACTTCATCTTTTCTTCAAGGGGTAGGTTCATCGTCTCTGCACCCATCTCGAACATCTGATTGACCTCTTCGTCGACACCATGGTTTTTCAAGCTGCCGAACGTCCGTTGATTAGTACAACTTGAACTACAACTTGAACATCCCCATACTGTTGTTCGCAGGGCCAATGCAATCGGTGGTACGTACTACCAGAACCCGAGCTCAGTGGCTGCCTTCCACAGTTTGTCAATCTCGGCCTGATCTCGACTCTTGATCAACTCGTAGTCGACGACGAGGAGGGGATGCGTCGGAACGTCGTCCGGGAACGGGGGCAAATCAGCGAAGCTCGGCATGGTACGTCAGTTTGAGAAGATAGTGAAGCTGCACTGCAGTCTGTCAGGCGGTTTGGCGGATCCCCGCGTTCCCCTCGCCCGATATATAAGCGTCATCCCACCCAGGCTGCGCAGGTATAGAATTCGGAGCGACCGTGAGATCTCTGGCTGGATACGCTTTATGCGGCGTGTATCCGGTCCTTGCTTCTGTTCTCGCGTGTTCCTCCCGGAACGCGTATGACTACAGGAACATGGGCATCTAACTGAGGAAGAACTCAAGACCGGAGGCATGCATGGCAATGAGATTCGCTTCTTTGATGCGAGGGATTGACGGTTTGACACGATGACATCACGAGCCGCGCTGTATCAGCTGGCCGGGATGCAGAACGAGTGCATGGATGGACATGTCGGAGGTGAACGGATACCACCATGCAGTGCTCAGGCGACCGGATAGCCGTGTGTGAACGAGGATGCCATCGTGACTCCGGTGTTTGACCTTCTTGCGCTAGGTCACAGTCAGCGCCGGGGACATCAAACAGCTTGAACAACCTGTCGCAGACTGTACCGCATTGATCTGCATTGGGAGCACCATGCACATCTGCACCTTAGACTTCGTTTAGCACTGCAACTATGAGCCCTTGATCCTCTTCGACTCGACGCCTATGCAACGATAGTACCAGTCTTTACCGGCTGCGTGCCCGGGAGCAGCGTTGTTTCTGGTATTCGTTCGAGTTGACAGTGACCATCCAACGGAGATCCGTCCGTACAGCGCCAATGACTGGTAGCATTGCAGACACTGGTATCCAGGGCTCGTGAACACAACACTGATCTCTTTATTGGATGTAGCCTGAGTATACATTAACACCATACTAGACTTAGGCAGCCAAAGGACGATGCTCAGTACCCCGGCTTGCGCGCCACACATCCACGCCCTGCCACAGAGGTAACCTTCAGCTTCGTTCTTCCTGAGTTGATATAGAATACTTCGTGCTACACACCTTCTGATTGTTTGTGCGCATGTTCTTGACGCGACGAGTGAACCATTCCTGCGACGTCTGAGGGGACTCAAAAATCTTGCGGAGGTGCTCGGGGGCATCTTCGACAGCCTTTGCGATCATGGAACTATGCTCCCCCAGCGCGCGGAGGAGAACGGAATCTCCAGGACGTGTGAAGTAGACTAGCGACCAACGAGCATAATGCGCTTGCTCTCCCGGAGGAGGTCTGCAAGATATGTCAGAATGTTTTGCCCTGGTAGGAAAAGGGAAAACGTGAAAGCGTACACGACACGATGGAGGTTGGACTTGAGAAGGCCACCGCTGAAGATGGTCATCGCATCTCCGAGGTTGCAGATCGCGTGTCCGGGAATAGGCTAGACATGATCGGGGTTGAGCATGGCGGAAAATCAAGAGATAGGCTGATGGCTCACCTTGATGTATTGCCACTGGTCCGTTCCAGGGACCATCACTTGCAATCCGCCCAGTCTGTTATGGAGGAAAGACTATGTACACGTCAGCTTGAATTTGAAATCGAGCTTTTGGGTAGATGTGTCACGGTCTTACCAGGGATCCGAAGTCGGTATGCGCGGCAAGGGCGGCTTTGGCCTCGTTGAGCCCCTCTGGCCGCGGCGGGTTCTTGATCACACGAGCCTCGCTCCCGCTGAACTCATCCAGCTTGTGCTTCTCCGCAAGCGTGCCATCGGGGAGACCCAGCAACTCGTTGAATATCTCAAGGAGAGTATCGTTGACCTCGATCGACCTGCGGATGAACGGGATTACGGCGTCGTTCATGCGAGCGTTGACAGTGGATGGATAAGTGCGTCGGGCGACGGAAGGCCAGGCTATAGCGTCATCCTTGGCGATGTTCATGAATTCAACGGTGTCGGGCGCCCCGGACTCGTCCGTGACAGTGGCGCCACGAGCTTTATAACTGGTTGGTGCAAGAGATCAGTGAAGCCCTGGTATCTAGAGGCGAGTGAATTATTCACCCAAAGGAGACTCCGCCATCGCCCTGTTCAAACTTCATCTTCTCGTCATAAGGCAGGTTCATTGTCTCGTCGCCCATGTCAAACATGCGATCGACTGCTTCGTCTGCACCATGGTTCTTCAAGCTGCCCAGATGTTACATCAGCAATATGCACCATGAGTGAGCAGGACTTCGAAGTACATACTACCAAAAACCAAGCTCAGTCGCTGCCTTCCAGAGCTTGGACACCTCGTTTGCGTCGCGGGTCTTGAGCAAGTCGTAGTCGATGACGAGGAGCGGGTGAGTAGGGACGTTGTCCGGGAAAGATGGGAGGTTGGTGAGGGCAGGCATCGCAGTAATGGGCAATGTGTGGGTTTCTAGCGAGGTGGTCGTTTCTCAAGAGATGCCTTGGTGTGGTAGTTGTGAGGAATTGCACCTACGCAACGCCCCTTTATACTACAGTAGGGCGGCTGCGTCTCTTGCAGACGAGCGAAGTCCGATGCGCAATTCGTGCGAAGCGAGCGGCACGAGCTGTGAATGTCCTGCGGCGGTCGAATACACCGTCGCATAATTCGTATAGAGAAGACGCCACCATACAACTCGGACGACGTGTGACATAATGCACATGCGCACTGTACACCATGTACACGGACTACCGATGGGTGATTCGCGTTCCCACGAATGTGGTGGGTCGGAGCGCACGCAGAAGCATGTCGTGAATCGGAGCAGTGGCCAGAAGTTATGGCCGTGATTGACCGTAGTAGCGGCTCGTTCCGCCAGCATACTTCTTGTGGCAAGTCATTGGCTAAGGGTCAGTCCCACTCTACCACAGTGCTAAAGAGTGATGTGCTCACAAGCTGGCCCTTGCCGATGATAGAAGACCTAACCTGTAGTCAGTCTAGCATGAAGCTCAAGGTGAGAGGGCTGCAAGAAAGGGAAGATGGCGATTCTTGGGCTCCGATAGACTCCGCGGGGCCTACAGGTAACAGCACAGCTGCTGCAGTGAGTACTCGCAATAACTTCAAGTACTGCAGCCCCACGTCAGGATCCACTGAATATCGAATCCAGTGATACACAAAACATAAGTTCTGTTGATCAAGGCGTCGGAGTCGACGTCCATCCCCTCCTTACGCACTGCTCGTTAGTTCTCACCTCGGCGCTTGTGACGTTGACACACTGCAGCTGCTGCCAGTGGTTGTCTAGAGTCGGTCGGAGCCTCGACTTGCCCTTCCTCTCGGGCAACTATCGTCTCTTCAATTGGTTTGCCTTCGCTCTTTCTCTGCCCCTCAACACACCCTAACAATTGTTTGAGACACAAACCCCTCTCTGCTTTGCGGCATGAAGATAAAGTCTAGTACTTCCCAGGTGCGTGCATGCAATGCCGCCCAAGCGGTATGTGGCTGAATGGCGTTTGTCGTTGACCTGGTAGAAGCCTGGAACGAAACAGCCATATTCCGGTGGTGCTCGTAAGCGGGCAGGAGTGCCCATGTCGGCTGTTCCTTCGGGCTCGGGGCGATCTACACCACCAGAGCTGCCTGCCTACCTCGCGTCTACCGATCCTGGACCCGATCCCGGTAACGGGGCGGTCCTGAACCGTGACGTCTACACACCTTACGTTCGCAAGATCTTCCCTGGGTTTGAGCCACAGAGCGACTGGGAGCTCGCCACCCTCGCCACAACAAAGTTCAGGGGCACCAATGAGGAAATCCGGGCTTGGCTTGATCGCAAGCGAGTCCTGGACATGAGTGCATTTGGGCCCGGAGATATTATCGAACGAATGGCCACGAAGACCTTGAACATGTGGGTTGAGAACAGTGGGGTGCGTCGATCGGTCCTCCGATTGCCTTGCTGGCCTGACCTTGCTGCACAGGCTAAACCGGCACCCGGGGCGAAGTCCGTATTCACTCAACCTATCCCGGACTCTAGCTACTCTATTCGACTATTTCCTGGGTCGATCAGCGCCGCTGAATACTGCATGGACTTTGTGGTCACAGAGACAGGGCAGCCGGTGAATTCCCCGTTCGAATTTGAGCTGTGGGCCATCCCTCATCCCGACGCGACCCATCTCACTCCCTTCACTGGCCAGTTGATGTCGATCGAGCGTGCGCATGGGATCAAGCAGGAAGACATCTTGCCTGGAGAGGAGAAGTTCATCCTCAGGGATGGATTGACGTGCCTCCTTCGGCGTCCGGGGAAGAAACCTGTACGTTTCACGGTGCCTACGAGGCGGAGAACAGAGAGCACCGAAGCTGTCGATGTCCTCTCTTTCCCAACGTCCATAGATCCTTGAACCAAGCGGTTTAGCTTAGAGGGTATGTTTATGTTGCTACATCCCTCCATCAGATTTGTTCGATTGTGTGCCACTCACCAAGTGCTGAAGACCGCAACGTCAATCATTTCGCCATACCTGCACTTCGCCTGTGGCCCAGGCCGTTCACTCTTGCAGAGTACTGTTTGGGTTCGTTGAGACAGGAATGAGATCTTGCATGGTGTTCCCATGGCTCACGATGATGGCAAACGGCTGGCATTGTTTTCATGTTTGGATACATGCTGCTCGCGACGAGCCATTGACACCAGAGCAACAAGACCACATCGGAAGGAATATACGCGATTCATAACGTTATGAACCACGGGGACATCAGAATGAAACCAGAACGGCCTCGGTCGCACGTAAATCAATACCCTGGCTCAGGTCCACAGGCTCAAAGACAGGGACTCCCGACGGCTGCGCGTCGGGCGTCTCGTAGCTCTGACCTGCCCACGTCAAGTTCGCAACGTCATCGGCATGTTGGATGACAATCCTCCTCGCCACGGCCGTCGCACTGCTCCAGAACGAGTCCACGGCCTTCTGCGAATCCGCCGTCGCGCCGCGAGCAAAGTCGAAGTCGATATGCACCGAGGGGCGGTCTCCCGTGCTGCTGGTGAGCCACGCATGGAGGTTGATGAATGCGGCGCGGACGAGGCGGCCGTGTTCGAACGCGGCGTAGCCGGAAACGTTGGGGTCGTTCACGGCCAGCTCGACGAGCTGCGCGGCGCCCGTGTTGCCGATGAAGTTGTTGATCAGCAGACCGGCGTAGTAGCTCGGTTGGACGTGCGGGGGAGACGGCGGATCCAGGGTCGAGCCATCAACCGTAGAACGGTTGAGCGTGATGGGTTGGATCTGTGCGACAGGCTGTCAACAACCACCCAGGTGAAAAGACGAGGTCGACTTACGAAGTTGTACTTGTATCCGACTCCCTCGTGGAAGTAGGCCTCCTTGATGCCAAGTTTCGCCGCCTGCAGCGTGTAGTCTACCGCCCAGAGAGCAGCGCCGGCAGTGTTGCTCACGCCTGGAGCGCCGTGACAAGCGATGCTGTTGGTTTCACTGGACATGTCCGAATAAGGAACTACAGTACGATTGAGCAAGTCCATGCGTGACATACCCGAGAATGTAGACGAGTCCCTTTGAGTTGGTTGCTGCGATGTCCGCCTCGAAGATAGTCAGGTTGCCGCGGACGGCTGCCTTGCTCATGAATGAGACCAGCGGGAAGTCGCCGCCGTTGCAGAATGCGGCCGAGTACTGATGTTGTGAGATCCTGCACGGTATGCACCGTTCAGCGAACTGGAACCACCACGTACGAAAGAGGAAAGTAACATACACAGAAATAGCCTTTCCTGGGGCACTGTTCAGGATGCCGAGGTCGAAGATCTCACGCGGAGTGAAACCCTGGCCAGCGAACGCTGCACCTTGCAACGTGACAGGATCGTTGCGGCTGTTGATGCCGACCGCCTCGGCAACTGCACCGGCTACATTCTCCCAGTCCGCGACGTACTCCTGCACGGTCCAGTTACTGGGGCGCAGGCCGTTATTCTTGTACAGATCGGCTTCGTTGCCAACTTCAATGCGATCCAGAATGACTCCGGAGAGTTGGACGGCGAGAGTACGGAATGCGCCCACAATCGCCTTGGCCATGTTGACCGCATTGGTAACGTTGTCAGCGCCGAGGTTCACGCCCCAAACCATGCGCGTGCCGGTTGGGAGGAAACGTGAAAGCGAGTAGTACGCATCGCCCACGGTGATGCTCGTGGCCTCGGGGTATGGAGTGATGGTGTTTGGCGGTGGGAAAGAAGCCTCCTCGATCGTTACAGTAGGAGACCAGAAGGTATGGTCTTCCGAGTTAGCGCCAACACGGATATTGGGCGGCTGCCCGGTCAGCGCGGCGTAGTTGAGAAGCGCGCTATGGGTGAACTCATTCCGTTCGTCAATACCAGTCCAATCAGGCCAGCGGTCCTGTTCGATGGAGAAGGAGAGCAGCGTGGGGGAAAGACCTTGAGAACCACCGGGAGCCGAGATGGGCAGAGAGACGTTGATGGCTGAGACTGAGCGGCCTGAGACATAGAATGCCAGAGCGGTAATCAGCAGGTTGAGGCGGATGCGAGCCATGGCGACAGGACGAGGTCAAGAGGCTCGAGGGAAGACAGGACCTAGAGCAGGCTTTTATATAGCCGGCCAGTGCGGGGATGTCGCGGGCAGGGACGTAAAGCAGGAAGAAGGAAGTCATATGCCGTGATGATTGTTGTGCAGGGCGGGGAGCAGAGCGAAGGGGACGTCATAGGCTGAGAGCTAGCTGAAACAGCTGGCAAGCGACGGGTACGGAGCACGACGAGAACAGACCAAGTGTCACACAGCAAGCGACGTAACAGCACATCGAACGGCATGCAGACCGCGGCAGCAATTCATCGTATATTCGTCCCGTGCAAGGGGAGTCTCTTCCAACAATGGTGATACCATTCAAAATGGAAGGACCTACCGAAGATCAGCTTGCCCAGGCCTTCTGCCGTGTCAGAAATAGGGCTGATACATGTGCTCACCGCCGTCAGTACCTGTAAAGAAGGCCCGACGTCCTTGGAGAGCCCTTGGGGAGCGCGATGCGCCGGAAGTGGATGCGGTCATGGAGGTTGTCAGTTGACCTCGAAAGCCCACTGCATTCAAGAAATCCATCAGATGCACCAACCGCCCATCAGAGCGCCAGCTGACGGTTTATAGTAGCTTGTAGGTATGCCGCGGTCCCAGTAGGGTTGGGACAAGGCCATGACAAGTCCTAGTAGTGCACCAGGACACCCACCGTGGTCCAATTATGAATCCGACCATGTCACAGATGGATCGAAAGGGAACGATGGCTGCTCAAGTTGGTGGGAGCGATGGTGGGAGAAGGAAAAGAGAGGGCTATGCTAGAGACGCGCATGACGACAGATGGCGTCGTCTCGCAAGAACGTGTCTGCACAAGCAGTACTGTACAAGTATTAGCAATCAAGTCATGGGGTAAGCCCCCGATAGCTCAGTTGGAAGAGCGCAAGACTGTAATGGAAACACCTGCCCATCTTGAGGTCACTAGTTCGATCCTGGTTCGGGGGATTCTTTTTACTTGCTTGCTGTCCTTCGTGCTACCAGGAGTTCTGCATGGCAGCCCGAGATGCAGGTTGGTGGTACATCGCCAAGACGCCATCAGCATTGAGAAATACACAAACACGCGATTGGACAAGGCACATCGCGACATGCCCTGTATTCACGTCTGTCATAGATCTAGATGAAGCTGCTTGTTCAACACGATCCCTGATTGTCCATAGTGTTAAATACGTGTAAATGACAGGTGAACTGCAATTCGACTATCCATTAAGCATAATGTCCCAAGAGCCCCAAACATATCACTACCACGCGCAGGATCAAAGCAATGAATGGGATCTAAATTTTTGTCGGATTGTCCATGACCGCATCTCCATCCCTGTGGCCGACTTAGAGGTCGTCCGCACTGAGGGCATCATACGTGGGGCAGAGGTTGCTCCAGTCGGCTGCAAAAAATATGTCAGTGTCCGACGCCTGCGCCTTCGTATTTGGCCACTTACTTGTGACTGAATTGACCGAAGCGGTGTCTGCGGTGTCCTCAGCCATGACGATCGCAAAGCCCGCTTCCAAGTGGAAGTCGATGTGGCAGTGGAGGAACCAAGGGCCAGGGTTGTCGGTCTAGGGGATGACCGGTAAGTGAGAACAATTCCTGGCAGAACAGACCCCAAGAAAGCTTACGGTGAAGCGAATGGTGACGTTGTCTCCTGCGTTACCGGTGCTGACAGTGTCGCGACGGACAGGGTTCACGTAGTTGTAGTCAGAACTGCCTGCGCTACGAACGACCGAGAACGTGTGCTGTACAAATACGTGTGAGTAAGAACCGATGCTCAAGAAAGGATACACGTACACCGTGCAGGTGGAAGGGATGAGGAGCGCCAGGTGCGTTGACAGCTCCGTCAGTGGAGATGATAGGGAACGAGATCTCGATGGTCGAGTTGGAAGGAAGCGTGTAGACGCTACCGTTGGGCAGGAGGCTGGCGGCAGTCTGTGCACCGCTGAGGATCTGCAGGAGAACAGGGACACTCGGCGGGACGAAGGTGTCTCCGTTGACGAAGAAGTTGCTGCCGTTCTATTTGGCGGGTCAGTGTGTGTTCATGCTACGTCCATAATTCTATTCAGACGCACGAAAGAGAAGCTGAGGCTCATGGCAAGGTCAACGCCGCCTGCAACAGGGTCACCGGGCTTTGGAACCTGTCAGTTTTCTGGTCTGCCTCTGACGGATATAAGTAAACATACTGCGGCCGGGCTATCGAGAGGGACCAAATCAGTCTCATCGAGCGGGATGACGCTGGTAGTCGCATTTGTCGTGGGCTCAATAGCGTCGGCGCCAGAGTACCGCAAGATGGCTGAGTTCACGCCGCCGGTGGTGTCGACGGTTCCCGTGTTCGGGATGGCACGGATCCAGTAGTTGTCCACAGCCTCCGTCGCGTTCAGCTACCGTCCGAAGTCAGGCCCAGCGTCGGGAGAGAGCGTATATCAAGGGGAACTTACAACGAACGAATACCTCTGCGCAGCAAAGATCTGGATCGAGTCAACCGTGAGAGGCTCGTGGTTCACGCCGTCGACCTCGATGATGGTCATGTTGTGGCCGTCGATGGAGAACGTGAAGTTCGGGTCGCACGAAAGGGAGACGAGGCGGAAGCGGTACCTGTAGCCATGGTAAATCAGAGGATGTAGGGAGGCAATTATTCACAATTTGCGTACCGCTTGCCCTGCTCGACGGTGATGACAGCAAGTTCGGAGGCATTCCCACCGGTGTAGCGGCCCAGTCCGTTGATGAGCACGGAGTCGGCACCCAGGCTGGTCGAATATTGTTAATATGTTTTATCAGGGCGTTATCAACGACTAGGCTTACGGGAATGCAGGGCCGAGCTTGGCGGCAGTGTGGTACCAGTCGGACAAGGTGATAACGGTGGTGTCTGAAGGAATCAAGTCAGCAAAGTTCGTGACGAGGGTGAAATGTTCCTGACCATCATCCACGTCGTACAAGTCGGCGTGCGGGTCGTCCGGATCGTACACGACCAGCGGGCCGCGCAGACCATCACAGTACTGCGTAGAGAGATGGCTGTGGTACCAGAATGTGCCTGTACACACGTGAGCAGCGAGGATAACGCATTGGCGCGGTAGAACCTACCCGCTTGATCCGGGACGCTGAAGTCGTAGAGGAACGAATTGCCAGTAGCGATCGGGCACTGGTTTACGAAAGCGGCACCATCGGCCCAGTTCGTACCGTGCTGGAAGAGGCCGTGCCAATGCTGAGAGAAATGACCATCTGTGTGTGAGCCACTATCCTTTACCAAATTTGTTGAGATACGCACGATGGTGGTCGACTTGAGCATCGTCTCGTTGCTGAGATTGTCGATGACATTAATCTGGAAATTGTCACCCTGTACAGAACCAAGTGTGAGTACGTGTCTGACCGCCGAAGGGAGAACCCAATCGCCTGCCTTGTTGCCCGTGATGAGAGGACCCGGGAATACGCCATTGGCGACCACGGCGGCGCGAGTATACCCATCGGGTGTAATATCAGCGTTGGAGATGGTCAAGTCGGTGACTGGACCAATCGCGCCATACACAGTACGGGTGAAAGGGAGAAAAAGAACGGCGATATTAACGAAGTGTTGAAGAGCCCCCATGACTAAACGCAAGACACAGAATGTGGGGTGCTCGAGGAGAACTGTTGAATGAGGGATGAATGTCGCAAGTCGACTGTCGTCTCCGGTCTTGCCGTGCACATCTTTATACTCTTGGCACAGAGCGTGCACAGCAGGGCGTACGATGCACCTGAGCGGTGAAGTCTCTGTAGGGCGAGAAGGCGCATCAGCGACGCCTCTATCGCCGGTGCCGAACGAAGGTTTCCACGGGTACGCGGGAATCCGGCCTGCGCAAAAATCGCGCGTGTGTCGGACAGAACCTGTGGGCGTTGGGATCAGCACCCGCAGTCGTGAAGTCGTAGCCGCGCATTCAAATTGTATACTTCGCGTACGCAGCTCGCTCACTTAGCTACGAAGCCCAAAGGCAGCCCGATATTCCACCTTTTGCATCAGCTCCAAGAGGCGCAGACCTGTGCGTAGAGGGTCATCGCGTTCGTACCCTTTCTAAGAGCATATACTGTCAACATAGTGCTTTCGGAGTATCGTACAGCAATCCAGCAACCGTCCAGGTGAGCTGGCCTTCGTTGCAGCTATGGCCGATGGCACGCATCAGAAAGCTGGCTGCGGACGCAGTGAAACGCGGATGGCGGTACTGGCGTTCACACAAAGAGGCATTTCGGCGCAGCACTGAGTTGAGAGTTCTGATCCATGGACCCAGGTGGAACGACGACAACGTATGTGCCAGATGCGAGATGTAGGTTTGACTGCGGAAAACCGCCTTCACGAGTAGTGGTCGCCAACTAAGGAGAAAGCCAGGTCGGGCTGCGAAGCGATGCACAGTCGTGCACGATGATCGTGGAAAGCCGGCAGACATGGATCCCAGGAACACCAACGAAGCACATCTTCCTAGTGCCTATGATGGTGGCAGGAGGAAGCGCTCACTGAGGACGCGTTCGGCATTTCCCGGGCGTTGAGTAGTGATGCGCTGTTCGTGCGTACCTCCCTTACTTAGGTTCC